>BSBM01001515.1:700000-1300000 GCA_027924585.1 Larix kaempferi | reverse complement strand
ATTGGTCAGGTTGTGCAACAAAACAAACCCTTTTCCATCATGATCACCACAAACACCCCAGATTTATCTAGGGCTACCTCTCATTTCGGAGCTACAACTTCATATGCTCCCATGACACAAACTCACCATACACATGGACCCACATGTCCACCCCAATGTTATGGTCAACCACAATTGAATTATGTACCTCCTACATACTACAACCAATAGGCTAGTCAACCTCAAAGTCAGGCCCAACCAGTGTTCTACCCCCATCAGGTAGCACCAACAAACCCACCACTTCCAATAGCTCAGGGTTATCAACCACCACAGCAGCTACTTGGAACTCCTCCAGCACCATTACCGTATTATCCACCACAACATGCTCAAGCAGCTGCGGCACCACAAAATCCTCCAACTAACCAAGGGCAAGTCTACGCCCAACATAATCAGCCTCCAAATCAAAACAACCAAAGAAACTAGGGAGGACAACAAAACCGCGGCAAAGGACGTAACCGCGGAAACAACCAGCAACACAACCAAGGCAGTCAACCACATAACCCACCCAATAACAACAATGTTGTTCCAGCAAACCAGAATCCTGATCATCCACTCAAACAGGCCAAAAATCCGAATTTACAGACTAATCACCCATGCTCATTCTGTTCAGTATATGGACATTAAGCGCACAATTGTCCCCACTTGGAGAAAGCGCGTAAGCTTTCGGCTGATGACGCCCAATGCCAAGGTCACGCTGGCCAACCAACTCCCACTAACCAAGCACAACCCATGATACTATAGAATCCTTTGCCCAACCAGGTAGCAATAAATACTCACCCTATGGATGCCCAACAAGGACCTGTTGCACCACAACAGCAGATTACCTATGCCGCAACTGAATATCAACATCTAGATGTAGGCACTCACCATTTACTAATGATGTCATCAAATGATGTCCACCTTCAAACCCGAAGGAATCAGTATGGTCCGAACCCTGAAATTCCACCTACTGATTCATCAGCAAATACCTTTCCAACAGAACAACCATTATGTATACCCCCTATGCCTTTGGACGGAGGCTCAAAAGCCCCTCGCATACCCCTCCGACAAATCAACAATAATATCAATGCTCAAGCAGCATCTAATCATAATGTTGTTGAATATTTTGCACAGTCCCCCACCGCTATGTCCACTTTGGAAGTTCTGAAAACCTGTCCTACACAATGCAAACTATTGCTATCCACCATCGGAGAAGTAGATCCTAATGATTCAAGGATGATGTCGTTCGACTTAGACCAAGTTGAACCTCCCCTTCCTTCAACATTAGCATTTCAAGTATCTGTCAACATCCGAAACCTTATTGTTCATCGATGCATCATTGATGAAGGTGCCTCAACATGCGTCATGTCCACACTTGTGTAGCAGAAACTTGGGTCCCCTACCTTGCAACCATCTTCTACAGTGTTACGAGCCTATGATGGCCGCTCCGCTCAACCACAGGGCCTTTTAGCTAACGTACCTGTAGAAGTAGATGGAAAGACAGTACTTATCGATATCGAAGTGATAAATGCTCAACTCAACTACAACCTCCTACTTGGACGTAGTTATATGTACAAAATTTCAGCTGTTGCGTCATCTGTCTTCCACCTTATGATGTTTCCTCACGAAGGACGCGTAGTAAAAATTGACCAAATCACTTACTACGATCCCAAAGCCCCCGCTGCCCCTCAAAATGTTCTACCCATGGTCGAACAAAGTGTCCAGAGCAAACCGACATCATTAGTTTCTTCAGTCGGACCTGGTCTCTACACAGAGTCTACTATGACTTCTGCATTCCCCTCCATTCCACCACCATTACAGATAACACAAGTATCTGACTTGTGCACCCTTTCGCACAGCACACATCAAACTCCTCAACAACCCCCTTTACTACCACAACCACCCATAGTGCCGAGTCATATTGGGGCCACACCGATCCACACAATCCCATTTTTATTCCCAACTTTAGGAGCCATCAGTACACCTGTAATGGTGACACTTAATCTCCCAGGATTGACATTAGGACTACCTGTATGGTACCTTCCTGCACCGATTTCCCCCCCAACACCAAATGTTATCTTACAACCGGCACAACCCTTTAGTACTTCTAACCAACCACCTCCCGGCTTGGCCAATATCCCATACCGACCAAACCCTGTAGCACCTCCAGCAGTAACGACTACTTCGGCATCCAGGAACTTTCCCCCTCCACCCTGCTACACTGGGGGCAGAGGCCCCCAACCTTATACAACTGCACCCACAATTCACACCCCCCCAGCAACCCCTAAAGCCAAGAATCCCCCAACTTTCCGTGCATCACCCAAGTGTGTACTGTGCGACGACATAGGCCATGCCACCCATCAATGTCCACAACTTCCTTCTCTCCAAGAACACATGAACGTGTTGGACGACGACATTGGCACCCCCCGTAGTACACCTTGAACTCCCTCCTCACGCTCGCGATAAAAATTTGCATACCAACCACCCTTGCACGATATGTGGTATCTACGGCCATTATTCACATCACTACCCTGATCTACCAGATTATAGAGCAGCCTTATATGAGATGAATAATGTCGATCTTGAGGTATCCATCACTACCATGGAAGAGATCCACCCGCCAGAACCCCATCTTTCAGAAGAAATCAATACCATTTATATGATTTCCACAACCTACAAACCCGAACCCATCGACCTAATGTCACACTACTTCCGTAGTGACGAGGAAATATTGGAAACACTTCTTGCACCCTAATCACTTTTGTTCAGTATTATTTTACCCCTTTTTCGGGCCGATCAATTCCTTTACGAAAAACGACACTTAGGGAGTTTCTGTTAAGCTTTTTTTTTACTCTTAAACAAATGAAAAGATCGTCGAGCAATCTTGCTTCCTTTCATGCTCGTTAAACGTATTTGAAAGGGCGTCTACCTGGTATAAGTTTACCCCTTTTTCGGACCTTGTAGACTAATTACGAAAAAGGTATACTCTAGTCACATCGGCTAGAAGAGTTCTTCATGGAATAGTTTTACACTTTTTTCAGTCCTTGAATACTAACTCACGAAAAAGAACCCCCTTGGAGCCTACTTACTGCTTTCATACTCTCTAAAATTGAAAGCCATTTCGAGCACGAACAGTCCTGGGCTCGCTAAAAATCCACAGGACAGTACCATTATGAGCAGACTTCTTCACTTTCTTTAAGCTCATTAAACCATAAAGAAGGACCTAATGGTGCCTCTCGGCGCCACAACAGATCATGTACAGTCAAACTACCATGGTAGCTTCCCCCCTTTTTTGGTCACCTTTGTTTAGAGTATCCTACAAAATGTCACCTTGAGAAAGCCTTGATACCATACTTCAGAGTACCCCTTTCCAGCTTCTACAATAAATACCGCTAAACACCGTCTGCTATGATACCTACACCAACAGTTTGTTTCATATGCTGCCCGGTCACCCAACCCATCATACTCTGAATAAAGGAAGTTTGAGTCCACTTACTCTATCACCCTAATTACACCCCATTCCCCCACAGTCAATCCCACTTTTAGTACTATCACCTTTTGGTCATACACCTCGCGCTCCTATTAAGGAAACATCATTTCCTTAATAGTTGCAAGTATCCCTCTGTCGACGCCAACAAATCTATTCCAGAGGATAGACCTAGAGGTCCCCTATGCCTTGGACTCATTACCAATAATAATGAGTGCCTACGTATCATTTTGAAAAGAACCATTATTGCCTCTCAGAATGATTGTTTCTCACATGCTTGACGTCAACACCTTGATCGCATCGTTGAGACTCGTACAGGGTATTGTTCCATACAGTTAGTTGATGAAGAACCCGGATATCAAGAGACTCTACCACACTTTTTGAGTCTAGTTCAAGAATCTACCAGTTACAGATTCCTATGGATATTCAGGCTGCGTTTGATAACAATATTTGGAAGCACCTTAGATAAATGCGTCCTTGGAAAAACAGTCGTTGGATACCTTCCGATCCAGCATATGATCCATCTTTCTAGTACCACAGTCAGAATGATAACAGTTTTTTCCAGTGTATCAGTTCTTTGAGATCAGTCATGACATGATCATGAGTACATCCCAGCATTGTGTCCCCTCTGGACCATTATGATGTACCAACATATCTTCTATGTATTTTTCAGGTCCCCCTTCTTGGGACTAATTTTTTATTTATATATCTTGATACGAGCATGGGTATGCCCACGTTGTCCATTATCAGAGATTATCCCTCATTCATATTGAGGCAATGTAATATTTATTGTTTCTTGCAGCTTCCAAGGGGTCGTTGTTCCAGTCTCCAATCGGTCTCTCCACTTCTCCAAACCCCAGGAAAATTGCACTATGATGTCTATCGACCATACGATGAGGTCCTGCCCTCACACATCAGGGGGCAATCTGTTAACACCCAAAAAGTGCTCACTAGCTCATTTCCATATTCACATGACCCATTTGTCCATTTTTTCCACCATTTGAGCCTCTAGAACCAACAAAAGGTCACCAAAAGACCACAAAGTACCTTTTCCACCTCAAAAAATTATTTTCTCCTCAAAAAATACAAAAAACCATCAAAAGGGGTCTAAAATTCCCAAAAATATTAAAAGGGAATAAAAATATTAAAAATATTCAAGGAGGAGAAAACAAGGAAAGGAGACCTAAACCATGCTGGCCAATACCATTGGTTTCCCCAAAACCACAAAAGGTATTCCCCTTCACCAAAAGCTATAAAAAGGTGATAGGGGCTCCTCACTATTCATCCACATTCATCCTATCTGTATGCTGCCCATTTCTTCTTGAGAGCCATTGCCTCCCATGTAGAATTTGAAGATCCCCATTTCAGCATCTTGGAGAAGAGACCAATTGAGCTTGGAGCACCTCACCTTGGAGTTTCTCAACACCACAAATCCTCATCATTTGAGGTATTATAATACAAAAACCATTCTTTGATATCTATTTTTTTCTTTCAGTTTATTTTCTTGAATCTATTTTTATATGCACATGTTAAGGTTAGATTAGTTTACTTGCATAGTTTACAATTGTTTTTACTTCATTTGAAACTGTTATTACATTGTTAATAGGTGCACCATTGCACATGCTTGAGAGAAATCTCAAGCAACACCTCCGTGAAGACCTTATTGTATATACAGAGATGTTTATTCCTCCGTCGGATTGTGGTGACTTGGGTTATTAGACTTCCCTAGTGGGGGTCGGCCCTGTATGTGTTATGTGGGTCAAAGGGTTATTAGACCACCCTAGAGGGGCCAACCCAGTCAATTGTAATGGGGTGTTTAGCCCAGTGGTTAAGTTGGGGCCGACCTAGTTAATGTAAAAGACAAGTCGGAGATGTGTATAAATAGAGGAGGTGTGTTTCTCATTTAACACACATTCACTCACTTGAGAGTGGCGCATAGGTGAGAGAGAGATCTGTTATGGAGGAGAAGGAGATCATGTTTAGGGTTACACATTTTGTATTTGCTGGTCATCTATATTGAGGAAGCTTTGTTGGGTTTTCTACCCCATGAGGGTTTCCCAGGATAAATCTGTGTCTCTTGTGTTTATGTTGTGCTTGTTGTTCTTTCAGTGATCCTGTATATGATATTGTTGTGAAATGGAATTCAATGCTAATATTTTATGTCTTAGAATATTAAATATTAACATGGTTTCCTAGCTAACCTGAAGGAAGGCAATGTATGGCACTTACGACACTTGATTCACTTACAAAAATTTGAAGGTTAGGGTTTTATATAGCAAAAACTAGTCATCATGGAACTTTCGCTATAAATCCATTTTGGTGAAGGTTCAGGATCAGAAAAGTTTACAGGTTGTAGATAACATCCCCATGTACCTTGTTTCAGAAGCACAACTTCTAATTCATTGTACTTTGTGATTTATGATCAGTACAAGTTAGGGTTTCTGCCTCTTCCAGATCTCAGTCATAAACAGGTGACCTACGAAAAAAGGTCATATCTCGGGATAGGAAGCTCCAAATGAAATTTAGTAAAAATTGGCAGGTAGTGCACGGACTATACTTTCACAGGTATGATTTTCAGAGGCCGGAGGTTTACCAGTGACACGTGGCACTCTGTACAATTCACTCTCTTGTTTTATCCCATAAACAGGTCATGTTGCGACACTTGGCATAACTCTCTCTAAGAGAATCCAATTGAGGTCAGAACTATGGGGTTGTAAATATGACAGGTTAGGCTACCACAGGCCGAAGTTTCAGACCCTATGGATTAATAACTTCAGAGATGTACCAGAAACAATCAGGTGCATATTTATGTCAAAAACGGAATTAATTTCTGAGCACCTTCATTCTTGGATCATCACTACTATGGGAAATTATGGTTTCAGATAAAGTTGGAATTCTTGGAATTTGAGTCCATGGCTGAATGCTACTTATCAAAATCAAAATTTAGAGACCAAGTTTGAATTTTTTGGTTGGGCAGAAGACCGGGCTTGATCAAACCCTTGTTCGGGATCTTGTTCGGAAGATCCAGAAGTTTCAATGGCAATTTTGAGGGGTCAAATTTTGGAGAGTTCAAAATTGAAGTATGCTAGCTTGATCATCTCAACAAGGCGCATCTTTACATCCATTCAAAAGTTTGAAATTCAAAGTTTGAATTTTTAGGGTTTCTCTGACAAACCCTATTCCAGCTCTAGATCCAGTTTCAGCAAGTCAAAGTGGATTGGGCTAATCCTAGAAGAGAATGAGTTGGACACCTTCATAAGTGAAGAAGTTCCAGTTTCAGGGGGAGATGAGGCTAAGGCCTTGCATAATAAGACTACACAAAATCTCGAAAGGTATGACTTGAGGAGATATAGGTATGTGTTGAAATATGTTCATGATTAAGTTTATGTTTGTCTTCATATTATTTAGGTTAGTACAATCTTGATTAATGTTAGACTTGTCTTATTACCATGGTAAAAGTAAGAATGCATTGGAATGATAGAATACATTTACTGATTAGGGTTATGACACTTATGATTTTACTAATGCACCCATGGTGTTGTATGAGGATGATGTTGTCTGCTATCAAGATACAGGTAAATCAAGAAATACAAATCAAGTTCTATGGCCATAATGGCATGAAGACAAAGACTCATCCATAATGTTTGACCATTTAGAATCTCTACTTACGAGGTATGTATAACTTTGTTCTACTATGCTTGACTAATGCGATATGCAGGTTCTAGCACAAGGTCTATAAATCATTGAAGAGAACAAAGAAGATATTGTTTAGGTATGTTAGACATAACTAAGCATGTATACTAATCCAGGTATGTTTTCCTATGACAAGTTAGAATCCTACTTTGTGATAGGATCTTCGTATACCCATGTATTGAATGATCATGACCATACATATTCAAGATTACATAGAATCATAATATTGAGCTTATACTAATGAATGTATGATTATGTATGAGATCATGATGATGACACTAGTGCACACTTAAGCATGCATAGTGGTCAAGGATGGATAGAATCTCAAGACATGGAAGGGAAGTAGAGACCAAGAAGGAAGCAACCTCACAAGACATAAAAAGATAAGTATTTAAATTACTTCTTGAATCTCTGAATATACAATGATATCACATATTTGTATTCCTAGATATATCATGCTGAGTATAAGTATTCATATAGGATTGAACAGTATACTACTAATATGCATATGATTGGTAAGTTGGACAAACATTCCATTGTTGCTTGTCTAAGATGAAACCTCTTTGCTAACATGCCAAGAGTTGTGCACGCTCTTGATAGTATGTTCTGGTAGAGATGGAAGGCATTTAGATAACCACTGTATGCATACAGGATATGGAAAAGTGTTGTGCCAAAGTATTGGTCAAGATAGTTGCATAACCATGTGAATCATATTTGTATGCATAATAGGTTATCATGTCAACATGATTTGATGATTATGAAGTATTACTAATCATGTAATTAAATTTGATTTGTAGGAAATATCATGAAGAATGATGAACACCGAACAAGTGAGGGATGTTCAACAAGAAGACTTATAAATCAAACATACTATAGAAGGCTCATGGCTAGAAGATTCTCTTAGAAAGAAGAAGAGGATCATGATGAGATGCTTTCTCCAAGTGGCTAGATAAGACCATTCTCTTAATGGTGTAATTAAAGAAAGCTCTGTACGGACACCTAGGATCGATAGTCATTTGATGAGCTTAATGATCACCATGGGTGATGCAGATTTCAACCCTCGCTACAAGGTTGAGGAAGGTGTCTATATACAGATGAAATTCTTCTCTTAGATGGATGCAAGAAGGAACTCACCACAGAGTTCGAATGATCTTGAGGCTCATATCAGTAGAACCATTTGACGGGAGATGGGACAGATAGATATGTAGAAGAACACTCACTGCAGAGTGTAGATGATGTTCAGTCACATAAGGAGAGCTGATAGCTTCTTGAAAATCTTGGGCATTACTAGAAGTAAAATTGATCCTAACCTATACCTTAAGGTTATGGATGATACTATTACTGTATGTGGATGATCTCTTTCTGACAGAGAATGAGAAACAGATCATGGAAAGCAAGGAGAAGCTAGCTACAGAATTTGAGATGAAAGATCTCAGATTAATGCATTATTTCCTAAGTCTGGAAGTATGGTATGGCTCAGAGGAATCTTTCTCAACCAGGGAAAGTATGCTGTGGAAATACTGAAAAGATTTGATATGTTGGAATGTACAACCATGGCCACTCCCATGGATTCCAACTTGAAGCTGTTAGCTGATGACTCATCAGAGTTAGTGGATGTGACTCTATACAGACAGATTATTGGGTCATTGATGTATCTGACAAATACCAAGCTAGATATATGCTTTGCTGTGAACTCCTTGAGTTAGTATCTAGTGGAACCTAGGTGAGTTCACCTAATAGCTGCAAAGCATGTGATGAGGTACCTAAAGGGTATGATAGACTTTGGTCTATGTTATCTTGGAGATCGTGACTTCATATTGTATGGCTACACAGATGTTGATTGGGAAGGAAGTGTATCAAACAGGAAGAGCACATCGGGAGGATTTTATTGTCTAGGACCTGCCATGATCTCGTGGTTTAGCAGGAAGCAGTCTAGTATGGCTCTCAGTACAACAATTGGATAGTTGGGGGGAGATGTTGGGTCCAGGAATTGTACCTTGTTGGCCATCCTTATTACATCATTTTGCCCTGATTACATCCTATTTTCACAAGCTATATATATGCCTTTTCTCCAGAACAACCAATAATATTGGCAGGTATAATTCATTATTGCTTTATTCATTTCATGCCTAAGATTGTTAAGGTTCTGGATTCTAGTCTTTGATTTATGCTAACTTGTGTGGTTTCATTTAGTCAAACTCTGAAACACAGGTGTATCAGCCAAATGGTGCTAGCTGTTACTCTTCCAAGCCCGATTCGTTATATTCCAAGGAATAGCGCATCCCTCCATGTGAGTTGTAACAGATCCTCACTGAAACAGAACCTAATTGCGATAGAAAGGTCGCATTCCAGTTTGCTAAGTCTGTTGATCCATTTATTGCTAGAGTAACAACATCCTTCATGATTAACAACCTCATTCAATACGGTTGTAACAGTTAGTTGTAACTCTGCAGCATGAAGATCATAGATCTTCATTGCTGCACGATTTTAGTGGATCTGGAACTGTACACTCCATGTATAAATTCGAGAAGGCTCTCGTAGCCTGGGGTTGGACAATTACTATTTTGTATAAGCTGCAACAGAGACTGTCGATTTCTATCATTAATATAAGAGCAAAGTTCTTCATTCCTGTGTCTTAATTTGTGTTGATTCATGGCGTCTTTGTCAAAAGGCCAGGGCTCACCTTCTCACAGAGATAGCCAATTTAAGTAGGTAGATTAATTTAGTTTCCTTTCTATTGTGTGGTGTGGAATTATTGTAGATGTTACTATTAGCTGCAACAGAGAATTCATACTTGCATCTCTTTTGGTTGTTTATGATTGCATCTTGAATAGCTGTAATAGAGTGGTGTGATAGTCGACTGTGTAGGATAGTTCAATTTAATGCATGTGTGTTTTAATCAGCTGTAACAGCCAAGCTCAGCTCCAATATCTTTCATTTGTTTATACTTTCTAGGATTTCCAGTAATTATTAGTTTAGAGTTCAAGCTTATGTTTAAGTTCTGGTTGTTGTTGTATCTTCATTGAATTCATAGATTAGGTAGATCATGATTGAGTTACAGTAGTTTCTAGATGGATCATTTTGGTAAATATTGAATATCGTAGTTTGATAATTATTGGTTTTAACTTCTTGCAAAAGTAATGTAGTTTATTTCCTTTCTTAGATCAGTAACTGCTAGGTTGATTTCTGTAGGAGGATATCTGCACTTTGAATTCCTAGATGTGTGAGTAGATTATTTTTCTTTAAGGAATGAGTTTGGCTAAGCAGATAGGTAGGATTATTGTCTCCATTTAGTTAATCAACTGCTTGACATGTATATGCATAGATTGTGCTTATTTCTATTGGAATAAAAAGACCTCACTGGGTTTCACAATTTATATTGCTCATTCTGTGTGCTAGTTGTAATCAATTAACATATAGGGTGCCCAACATTTTGGCATCGTTGCCGGGGATGGTAATTGATAGACATAGTTAGTATTTGGTTTCATTTGATTTCATTTTAGGCTAATCATTTATAGCATGCATGAATACAATAAAAAAAAATCGGGAACCCCCTTCGAATACTAACATTGTAGGTGGAAGAGGTCGAGGTCGTAATACAGGTCAAGGAAGAGACACATACATTAACGAAATAATTGCTAGAGTTCATTCTTCCACTAGACCACCGTGGGCATCTAAAGTCAGGGGAAATTTTGTTTCTCCCAAACTTGAGAATTCGACATCAACAATGGAGAATACAACGGGACCTTCAACTCCTGTTGCAGAAAATAAACCTCCTGAAGATAAGGGAAGTGTTGTGGGTATACCAGATAGAGAGGAGATTTATCATATCAATGGAACCAGAGTTACTAAGGAAGTGTGGTTGAAGACTTGCAAAGAAGAAGAGGAAGAAAGAAGGCGAAAAGAAGAGAGGTGGAAAGAAGAAGAAGCAAGGTCAGAGGAAGAACGAATAAGGGAAGCCGTCAAATTTTGGACTAACCAAATGGCTAATAAGGAACAGGAAGGCGAGAATGAGCATCGAGAGAACCAGGAAGAATAAGTGGAATACAATCAACCTGGTAATACTATGGCCACATTAGAATTCCCTATTCTCCAGACACCTGGAGCAGCTCCTATGAAAAACATCTCACCATTAGTTCTCCAAAATTTTCATGGTAAGTCTTTTGAGGATCTTGATGAATTTCTTTTTGAGTTCGACATCCTCTGTCACAGTTATGATTACACCTCCAGTGCCCAGAAGCTAAAATTATTCCCAACCACCTTAGAAGGAAATGCTTTGCGCTGGTTCATGAGTCTAGGTTGTGAGACCATTACTACCCGGGACCAAATGAAACATACCTTTCTTTCTAAATATCAGGAATATTGCAGAACTAGAGATAGAGAGGAAGAATTGTTTAAAATGGTTCTAAAGGAATAAGAGAGCTGGGAAGATTTTGTGGAAAGGTTGTTGTACAATTTACAAAGGTCTAGACACACTGATATTGGAAAGGATGTACACAAGATCATTTTGCTACGAGGAATTAGAGAAGACTTCCTTGATATGTTAAATTTGCTGGGAAAAGGGGATATCTCAAAGGAACCCTTCGAGAAGATTTTTAAATTATGTCAAAGGTACTCAAGGGGATCCTCTAGAACTAACAAACGAGACAAAGATCAAGATCAAGATGTCTTCACCAGGACGCAAAAGTCAGCTAGTGGAGGAGCCACTCAAGCAGAAATAGGAAACTTACTGGAGAATTTTAAAACAGACATGATGAGCTCCATTTCCTCAAAGATAGATGTTTTTAGAGCAAGGCAGAGGCAAGTAGTAGAAGACCTTACGCTTGACGTATTCTGTCCTATATGTAGGAAAAAGCACCCACTGAAAGAATGCCCGCTGGACAAGGTAGAGATGTGTAGGATATGCGAATTGGAGCATGATACCAAGGAATGTCCTTCATTACCTAAGGTCAAAGCAATCCTGCAGGCCTCCATTCCAGATGTGGAGTCAGCTTACTTTATTGCACAGAAGAAACCTTGGCAGCCTCGCAATCAAGGTATGAATCAAGACCCATTTTTCTTTCCGAATAATATGAATGGAATGAATAATATGAATACACAATTCCCTTCACATTATTCTAATAATCAGTGGAATCCATGTCAGAACCCAATACATAATCCTAATTCATGGACACCATGGTCACAGCAGTCAAACAATCAAGCTCCCTGGAATTCCAACTGGAGAAATTCTTACCAAGGAAATAACTTTCCCCATAATCAGACTCAGTATCAACAGTACCCTCCTCAACAGTATCAGCAACCACAACTCCCATTTCAAAAAAATGCCGCACCTGTGAATGCACCACTTCAACCACAGCTACCTGCACAACCTAACTCGAACCCAAACAATAAAGCAATGCATCAATTTGAGACTGCCAACATGCCTACGTATTCCATCACCCAGATTCCCTGCAATGATATACAATTACGATCAGGGAGGGTAGTGGAACCTATTATCACTGAGGATGTTTCATCCCCAGTGATTGAAACTAGAGTGAATTAGCACTATGGGAATATGGTTAAATTAGCAAGCCCCATCATTGAGGATGTTGATACTCCTACCAAAATAGTAGATGAAACTCAGAGAGTAACACACGATGAATCACAGCCTACACTTTTGATGAGAGAACCGCAATACCTTGAACGATTGGCCCTGCAGAAAATAGTGGAACAACCTCAATTCGACCTCTTGGGAGAATTGAAAAAATTTGTATGTCAAAATTCCACTTTTACAATCCCTCCATGATGTGCCCATTTATGCTAATACTGTTAGAGATCTATGTGTCAAGAAACCAGGAAGAAGGCCCAGGGATCCTCCCACTATCCACGTATTGGGAAAACTTTTTGAATTAATAATGGGGAAGAATCTATGGCAAAATACGATGACCCTGGAAACCCGACTGTTACAGTTAACATAGGGAACACACAAATCCCCAATGTCTTGGTAGATTTATGCAAGTTATTAACGTTATGAGCATAGAAACTGTGAAGAAACTTGGACTCACTAAGAGGAACTGCCTCTACCCACCTGGTGAAGTATTCTATGGCTTTCAGGATGTATCTTTGTTTCAGGAGGAGGCAGGGGTAATAGGACCAACAAAATCTAGGCTCCATTGTTGGAAAGGGAACTCAACAGTGACTGGCTGAAGGGGAAAGGAAGGCTTCTTGACTTTTTCAGCACATTTTTAACATGCTTCACATTTCCTAGTAAAGGCATATGCATCTCTAAATAGAGTTGGCCAGTAATAGCTCTCTCTCAAGATCTTGTGGGCAGTAGTTTCCCCTGAAAAGTGTCCCCCTGCGGGTCCTGCATGAAATTCCAACAAGATGTTGTTAGTTTCATTTTTTTCCAAACATCTAAGAAAAATTCCATCATAATTTTTCTGAAAAAGCACAGCATCAATAAACTGATATGGTGCATCTTTCAATCTTAAATCCCTACGCTTTTTAAAATCCAGTGCTTGTAGAGCAAACCCATGTGTTAGAAAAAACTTGATGTCGTCATACCATTCAGATTTTGGTGTAGAAATAACATTTATAGAACTTTCAGGTATACTTTCTTCCTAATTCCACTTGAATTGTTCCTGTACAAGGTCATTAGACTGGTCCGTAAGTAAGCACAAACCTTGTCCCTTTACGATTTTAGTAGGTTTAATTTCAAGGTCGTATTCCTAAAGCTCTGTCATCTGGTGAGCACGTTTTTCAGCAAGATCCTTTTGAATTAACACATTCCTTATTGTTGCATAGGGGACAATAACTTTAGTCTTAGATTTCAAAAGATATGGTCTGAAAAGCTTTACCGACTTATAGACTGCATAAGCTTGTTTATCAATTTGGGAATAATTCATCTCAACCCCTTTAAACGTGGAGCTCATGAAGGAGATAGGAATCTCAACATCATCCTCATGTTTCTATGTAAGAACATCACCATAAGAGAAATCAGTAGAAAAAGTATACAAACTAAAATCCTTAGTGAAATCGGGAGACATCAGAGAAGGAGCTTATATGATGGCTTTGCGAATTTGTGCAAAAGCATCCCTCTACACATCAGACCTTTTGAATTTTTCATCCTTCTTGATCAGCTCTTGTAAGGGTTTAACAATCTGTGATAAATTAGGTACAAACTTCTAACAAAGTTAATATTACCTAAGAATGATTGCATGGATTTTATGGAGCTGGGAAGCCCAATTTTGGCTATGGCATCTGTCCTTTCGGTGTCAATTACCATACCATGCTTTGAAAAAATAAATCCCAAAATATTACCCTTTGTAACAGCAAAAATGGATTTCTTTGGATTCAGTGAGATCCCATACTTCCTGCATTGTTCAAATACTTGTTTAAGAGAAAACAGATTATCATGCCTCTTTTTTGAATAGCTTGTAATATCATCTGGATAAACAACAATAGAGCTATGCATTAACCCCCTTAAAGCTATGTCGATAGCCCTTTGGAAAGTGGTGCCATAATTTATCAACCCAAAAGGCATTCTTCTGTAGGAAAATGTTCCCCAAGGTGTTCGTAAAGTAGTTTTCAGTTCGTTAGTAGGGGCAACTAATACCTGATTATACCCCGAAAAACCATCTAACAATGAAAAAATTTCAGCACCTGAAACTTTCTGTAATATCTGTTCCATAGGAGGGACATGATAGTTATCCTTTTCATATGTTTTACTGAGATTTCTGAAATCTACACACAATCTAATTTCCCCATTCTTTTTCCGAATAGGGACTAGATTTGCAATCCATTCGGTGTGTCTCACTGGAAATACAATTCTAGATGCTAACAATTTCTCCAATTATTTTTTGACAGATGGTTCCAAAATGGGATGCATCCTTCCTAATTTTTGTTGGTAGGGTTTTGCATCAGGTTTCATGGGAATATTGTGTTGCATGATGTGAGTATCAAAAGTCTTGAGATCATCATAGGTCCAGGCGAACACATATTTAAACTCTCTGCACAGTTTTATGAAAGCTTTTCTCTCATCAGTAGAGCAATCAATCCCAAAATTAATTAAATGAGGGTGTTGATCAGTTCTTAGATTAACCTATTGGTAGTTCAGAGACGAACTATGTGTCTTACAGTTGGTTTTATGCTTAAATTTGTCCTACAAGTCATAGTACTTCTCCAAATTAATGACTGACTTAGGGATAAGGTTGGAGGGAAAATCAGGATCAGACAAGGATTTTTCGTGATCAGCTTCATCTATGGCCACATCTTTGAAAGTATCTTAAGCAGTGAGGAAGTCTAAGATCTGTTGATCATCATCAAAAACTTTCCAACTTGTGACGTTATCAGCGATGGAAGGTCTGTACACTAACTCAATAGAGAAAGTATTAGGAGACAGACCTTTAGGAGGTATCAGTCTGGAGGCATTATTGGATAATAAATATGCATCAAAGTTTTGGGATCTAGGGACAAATTTAATATTGAACGCACTGAAGGAATTGGTCAGATCCCTAGCAAGTTTCTGGTACTTTATTAAACGGGGAGATATACAATGAATTTTATTCCTTACCTGCTTCACAATAATTTCTAAATCCCCGTAGTACTCTATTACTTGAGATCCTAGATTGATTTCCTTCTTGAGTCCCTGAACCAGAGCCTCATATTCAGTAATATTGTTAGTGCACTCAAACTCTATTATGCAGGCAATCATTATCTTGGTGCCCTTTGGGTCTATTAACACACATCCTGCACCAGCTCCATCTTTAGATTTTAACCCATCAAAGAAGAAAGTCCATCCATTTTAATCAACTCTAAAATTAGTATTCACATTATAAACATTATGTACAATAGAACCAGAGAATGGGACAGAAGTAAAATTGAAAATTTCAAATTGATTTTGCACATTCTTGATAGGTGATGAATCAGTAGGTAAATCCCCGAAGAATGTATCAAAATTGTAGTGTTCAACATGTGTGAGATAAAGTAAGCAGCAGGTTCACTAGAATCATTTAGATTAGTGATTGTTTGTTTCATGTATCTCTCTCTGCTAATCTTGATTTTATTAGGTCTTCCATTGTAGGGGAGCCATAAATGGGACCAGTTAGTAGCAAAATAACCTTTAAGCGTTTATGACCAATATCTACTTAGCCACATTCCATATGACTCAAGGATATCAGCAACAACTATGTCAATGGTTTGGTGGATTCTTAGATCAACATATAATTTCAAAATAACATTCTTCAACTCTCCTACTACCCTAACTCTTGATCGGTCAAGTTGGACTATTTGGGTAGGACGGGGTTCCCAAGAGGCATTCAGTTTCTTGCAGACAGATAGTGACATTACCTTCGATAAAGCACCTAAGTCTATCATGCAGTTATGTACATTCCTATTGAAAATCTCGAAGGTGAGCAAGAAAGGAGGTGTTTTCTTTCCACCAGGATTTTGGCCAACAGGTTTAGAATAAGTCTCTAAATTGTTGTTTTGAACTTATCTAGGTCTGTTCACAATCATGATTTTAGGAAAACTGTCTCTCGTGGAAGGAATTTTCAAGAGTTCAAAAAGAGATATATTAGCCTTTACCCTTTTCAAGTCATAAACTAAACTATATTCAATCTGAGGGATGATAGTCTCTTTCTATGTTACTATTTTTTCTTTGTTGGGGTAGATGTTGAAGGTGAGGATTCTTGTGATGATTGTACTTTGCTTCTAGTGTTATAAGGGTGTTGGACATTAAAAACAGTCTCAGGATCATCTTCTTCATCATCCATGGGGAGTTCCGAAAAATAGCTAATGGTGTTGACCTGCTGGTTGTCTTCTTCATTAGGTGGTTCAGGATCCTGGTTTTGTTTAGGGTTTTCATCAGGGTGATTAGGAGCATTCTGAGATTCAGTAACCAGGGCTTTAAAAATGGAATATATTTCTTTAGAAGTTAACCCTTCATCATGATTAGGTGGATTTTGATTCTGAGGGGGTTGGTAAGGTATTCTAAAAGGTGGTCTTACAAATACTCTATTATTAGTTTGATTTTCACTATTAATCTTGTTCAAATCCACCATTTCATTTGAGATATTATCCATAAAAATTTTCATGTCACTCATTTCTAAAGGATCTTTACTTTGCACAGTAGGTTTAGGAGGGTTCTCTTGATTCTTGCGGGAGGTATAAGGTTGATCAGATTGAGTGTCAGGATTATCTTTGAAACAAAACATGTCCTTGTCTACCTGGATTGCTTCGGCAAGAGCCTCTTGCAAGTTATCCTTATGAGCTCTCTTCACTCACATGGCAATAGGAATAGGAATTCCTTTAATGTAATATGCAACTAATAATTCTTCTGCAGGAAGAACATTGGTTGAGATTTTGGTTTTCAGGTAGGAGAACCTCTGGTTAAAATACTTAACCCTTTCTTTTCCCTTTATTTTCATTGAGGATAGATCAATGACCAGATCCTCGGGAGTTTTATCATCTCCAAATTTTTGGATAAATTTGGCTTCAAAATCATCCCAAGAAGAGATAGATCTGGCTTCTAGGGAAAAATACCAGGTAGATGATTTTCCTTCAAAGGTATAAGGGAACAACCTACAGAATACATCTTCATGTATCACACTTCTTAGCCTAATAGCTTGCATGAAGGTTTTAATATGGTCTTCCGCAGGATATTTATCATCTGGATTAAATTTAGGGAGCCATTTTTCTGTATTTTTGGGAAGTTTGTTGGTCCCCAATAATGAATACAACATCCTGGTATAGCCAAGGTCTATTTTGTCTCTCTCCCATTGGTCTATCTTCTGAAGAAGAAGAACTTGTGGATGATTCATTGTCTGATGATTCCTCAGATGAGGATGATGATGAAGAAGGAGGTGTTGGTGGTGGTCCACCTGATGCTATGTTGGCCTGCGGGGTATTATGATCTTGATCTATTTATTGAAATAATGAATCGATTTGGATGTCAGGAAACAGTTCTTGTCGAGTTTTGTTCAGATCATCTAAGTTCTAGTTATCCAAATTTTGATTGTCAGTGTCAGTCTATGAATTGTTGGCTTGACATTATTGGGATAATATTTCTCTCAGGTTCTGATTGACTTCAATCCTTTTCTCAACCCGAGCAGTAATATCATGAGTACTTTTCCTTAATTGCTGAAGGGTTAGAGACCCTCTAGTAGGTCATAGAAAGATAATTTCAGGCCTAGGTGTTTCTTGTCCTATTACAGAAGTAGCAGGGACTACTGTTGGATCTTGAACTAGTTGTTCCATAGATGTGGGTGCTTGAGTATGGCTCTTGGTAACAACTGGTATCCTTGCTGGAGGAGGTCTAATAGTGTTTTGTTTAGGCATGAATGATCATGGCCCTCCTTCTAGTTTCATTTTTTGAAGCCTCGGATGTGATGCTGGAATATTTTCCAAGGAAATCAACAGAAGGTAACATCCCAAACTAAAAGGCTTCAAATAACCCTACGCAAGAGTGGTTCTATCCCCAAATGATTTGGTGTGATTGGCTCCTACAGATATTAGGTCTCTGTTGGAATTTATGTGAATGGATCCAAATAGATCTGTCTTCCTGACAGGGAAGATTGAAAGGTGTTCTATGTCTAAGGGGTAAGTAGTGTTAGCTTGAGAAATATCTAATTAAGTGAGATCTAAATTGAAAAATGTGACTGGGTTTGCAGAACAATCAAATCTTGATTATTTGACAAGTATGTTACCAATTAATAAAAATATGAATTGGATCTGTACTTATCATCTTTAGACAAAACTAGACAATAAAAATTGAATAATTTTACCCAAAGAATTAAAACATAGATAGGACTATTTTGTTATGATATGCTAATTGAAAAGTTAGCATCAATTTAAATGTGACCTTTTATCAGTTGAAGAAATAGATAAAAGGAGTTAAACAAATAAATTCATTTAACACATAATAACAAGTGAATCGTAATTTAAGAGAAATACAGCCTACAGATCTATGCATTCATTAAGTTTGCAACATAAAACAAATCTTATCCAATGATTGACATGAGAAATATGAGCTTATCGAAGAAATTTGACAAATTATGCAAAAGAGATGGCCAAGAGAAGCTAACTGAATTTCATTAAGTCTGGAAAAAATTACAATGGCTCAAGGAAACAGAGCATTTCCAGTTCTCCTTTGGTGATTTTATCCTCCCCCTCTCCTATGAGATCTAATCCCCTTTAATAATAATTACATGAAGTTACAAGGGACATATTTCCCATAAAGACAGGGATTAAAAAATATTTCTAATCTAATACTTGCCAAGGGAAATTCGCCACATGGCCCATACATCTAACAAATATTCCACATCCTGATATTTGGCCAGTTCAAGTGCTAGTTGGGTCTTACAAGTGAAAGACTCAATATCGCTTTTCTTCACTTTATGCCATGCACATAGAAAAAAGGTTGATCTTTATCCCCAAACTGATGGGTTCCTTAATTAAATCTTTAACCTCGGAAATATGAATGTACTCCAGCTGTTGAATTCGCCCTTTGGACTGTGAACATCACTCATCAACCTACTCAATCATAATCCTAGGTGAGCAAGCCTTTTCAATAAGTTCCAAGGTTTGAAATTCCAATGAGATCAATAAACTATCAGCTGCATACCACCTTCTACCACAGATTGCTTGCGCTTCCTGGATGGTAGCCTCGACCGATTCACAAGCATGCCCCCATGCTTCCAAAGAGATTATGATTCTTCTGAACTTGATGTTGTTCAGAACAGGGATATCCTCATACTTATTTTTAATGTATTTCTTCCAATATACCACATATTCAATAGCCTTGGTGGCTTCTTCCCTTCTCTCATTATGTTGTTCAAGGACATCATAATGATGCTCAAAAACATTGTATGTCTCTTGAATGTCATTTAGGAACTCAAAAAACTCAACCAAGAGGTTCTTATGTTCTTCATTTATTTTGAGGGCTAGATCCTTAAAATATTCCTTAGAAAAACTGGAGAAAGAAGAGATAGCATCCATTTCCATTGAATCTTTCAATTGCTGCTCTATCCCTGTGATATTTTCAGCATAACCTGTATTTAGAAGTTGGGATTCCTGTAGCTGGTGCTGAAGAGATTCATTCTGTGCCTACAAGTCTTTCAACTGATTGTCATGCTCACTTTTCAACACTTGAAGTTGAGCTTGATGTTGTTTATCAACTTCAATCTACTGTTCCCTGAGCTTCTGCAATTCCTGCTGCTTTTCCTCAATTTCTTTGTTCAATGAGGTGACAAAGTCATAATTTTCCCCTACAAACGCCCCCATTGCTGTAGCAGGTTCAAGTGCTTCTTGTTGTACATCTGTAGATGTTTTCCTCCAGATGACTTGGATGGGGACTGGGCCCTGCATAATAGTTCCTTCCCTATTTCTTTTAGCACCCTTTTTCACTACTGCCCTCTCTGATCTGCTGTAGAAATTTCTCCCAGGGAAACCACAACATCATCTCCAAAATCTGCCACTATGTCCAATGTGGATGTAGACACATCAGATGTAGCTACCAGAGGTACAGTTTGCCATAAAACAAAAGTTGGAATGGGCATTGTGATTTGGGTGGTGAATATGGAAGAATATATAGTGTTGGAGGTTGATGGTAAAGAGAAGGGAGAATATGTAAGAGCAACAACCTATGGGAGTGAAAGAAGAATTGGGATCAAAGGTGTTTCTAAAGGTGTGGTTGGAAATGGGTTTCAACATCCTATGTAAGTGTGACAATAATTGGGACCACAACTAGCTCTTGTGAAGTCACCACATGGATTACCAATGGTTCAGTTGATGTGAGTATAGGAGTTATGATATCAGAAAATGAGATGGAAGGTGAAATGATTTCAATATCTAATGGCATAGGAGATGTTGTAGCTATTGCAATGATAACCTCTAGAAATTGGAAATCAGGAATAGAGGCATCAACATTTATGTCCTCCAAGGGGTCAGAAGAAACTAGGGTGACCGAAATAACCTCAGGCAGAGTGATAGGAAAGACAATGGGACATGAAAAATTAGAGGGAAGAGTTTCATCTTCCTCATCACTGTCTTCTATATGGAGCATAGTCACCTTGGGAACAGGCCCTTCAATATTTTTATTCTTTGTTGGAGTGGTTGCAACAACTTTCTGAGTTTCCACCACTGAGGTTAGTGCTACCAATTCCCTTTCCATCTCAATAGCCTACTAAATCAGAGCATTGATATTTTCTGAAGGCCTGGGCTACGGTGTGTCTTCAACAAGGGGCTTTCCCTTATCATCAACATGGTAGGTTAGCATCAAGGGAGCACTTGCTTTCTGAGATTATTTTTCTGCCTTGTCTTTCTGAACCTTATCATCAAGTGAGAACTCAAATTTTCTGTACTGCAAGACCTTAGTCTTGAGTTCTTGTTGATACTGAAAAATGAAGCTTTGTTCTTCTAGGGAAGAAGTTTTGTTCATGACTTTAGAAAATGAGTCAACACCCTAGTAGATAGAATCATTTGGTTCGGTTTGGTGAGCATATTCACTTTTCATGTACTCCTGTGCAAAATGATTTAGCAAAAATGACTTGGGATCATGCATTCTCTTGGGAGCTTTCCCAAGATTCAGGGTTGCAATCTTCTTTCCAAGTAATCCAACATGAGTTGAATTCTAGATTATTAGATGCCCAAGATGAAGTGGGAACTTAGGCCCAGTTAGAATATTCCAATCAAAGGAAATGATCCTAGAGATTGGTAGGGGTTTACTTGACACAAATGCAGTGCCCCCATTTTCAGAGACATCCAAACTGGTAATGCATAAAACTTCAGGGACAGGTGCATCAGTCTTCGAAGGACTAATGGGATCGATCGAAGATTGCATCGATTTGATCGCTTCACTCTCCAAAGAAAGAGTGGGGTTGACAAAAGATTACATTGGTTCAACCACTTCATCAACCAAAGGTTGATTAGGCTGTTGGGAATCTATAGACAATTCAAGAGTAGAGGATCCATCAGACATGGACCACACTCTCTGCACCTCTGGAATAGAAGGGCACCAGTGAGTAAGGTGATCTCCCTTACAAAGGTGACAAGAGAACTTTGGCTTGCATCCTATACGCTTAGATTCTTTTACAACAATAGTACTGTTAGCATGACTAGCATTGGCTAACAGTTTTCCCCAAGCGTAACTTGCAATGGCTAGTTGCTAAGAAGCAAAAGACTTTTGAACTATGGACCACACTCTTTGCACCTCTGGAATAGAAGGGAATCGATGAGTAAGGTGATCTCCCTCGCAAAACTTACAAGGGAACTTAAGCTTCTATTTTTTAGGTTTGTCGACAATGTCAACGTTCTTAGCATGACTTGCAGTGGCTGATTCAGTGTCTCCAGTATGACTGACAGTAACTGGTGACTTGTCAATAATATGACTAATAGTGATCAATGACGTGTCCTCAACATGAGCAACGGTGCTTGAAGGCTTGCTTTCAGTATGATTTGAACTGACTGAAATTTTTCTCCCAGCATGATCTCCAGAGGCTGGGTAGGTTCCCTCAACATGATTTTCAAAGGCTGGGTGGCAAGGTTCAGTATGATTTGCAGTGACTGAACGAGTTCTCCCAACGTGACCACCAGAGGTTGGGTAGGTTCCCCCGGCATGACTTCCATAGGCTGGGTGACTGCCCCCTCTCTTTGGTATCTTCTTCCTATTCTTCCTCCATCTATTCCTTTTAGACTGTTGGTTACTAGTATTACTACTTTCACCACATGAGGTAAAAGGAGGAGGAGAAGATACTACTGGCAAAGTGGGCATAGGGTTCTGATGCTCTTGATGTCAAGTGCTTACCTAAGAAGCATCAGGAGCATGAGAAGCATTCATAGTGGAAAACAACCAAACTGGTAGCCCTATAGTGAATCCTGAAAGATTCAGAGTAGCCATTAAGGGAGTACCAATGTTCCCAATGAATGGAAAAGCACAAGGATGCTATCCATGGTGCTCACCAGGATTCTATCCATGGTTTCTGACTCAAAGAGTCAGAAAGATCTAAGGCCAACTAAGAACAAACAAAACAAAGCGAACACCACTACAAAATCCTAAGTATACAAGACCAGGCCAACAAGAATGAATAATACTGTCAATAGAAAGTCTGGGATGATCAGGGCCCAGAACAAGCTAGTAGAGCATCGAAGGACAATTATAGGGCATCCAGTTCATGTCCTCTAGGTGCAAGCCTTTGAATCACCAAAGCTCCCTCCAGGGATTACTGAAAAGGGTTACCTTCAGTGTCCATCCTAGGTATAGTGAAAATATCCCTTCACTGCCACTTGTGTAAAAAACCCTAAAGTCAAGATACTAAGGCTACCACTAACACGAAAGAAATTATGGGGGACAGTCGTAGGTCCGACTAGAATGCATGGGCAGGGTAGCTAAGCTCGAAATCCAAAAGGATCCCCATATGCAAACCAGCCTTGGTGTATGCTCGGAATGAAAAGTGAAGGGGTATCCTCACTATTTCACCCTTACAAGACCTCGTGCTTAACTCCAGTTTCAATGGAGCTTCCATAACAACTTTGTTGTCAATGGGTTTACCTATATGAAAGTCTTACTACGATTGGTGAGTAATGAAACAAGTTCCGAGCAGTTTAAGGTGATTTAAGCTCGAAACTCTAGCCTAAGCTAGTTGGTGAAGCGACATCCCTATAAAGAAAAAGTTGTTAATAAATTTTATTAATTATTCTTTTTAATGGTTGTTCTTTACTCAAAGGTTGTAGTTCATTGTGTGGTGTGATTGTGACTGAAAGCAAAGTACGTAAAGAAACAATGCATTCAAATTCACAAAAAAAATACTCTTTCTGTTCATTTATATTCTTCAAAAATTGAAAACTAAGCAAACCTAAAACAAGTTTATTTTTTTTTCTTTTCAAACTCAAAACAAAGTAAACTACGCTACTTTGAAATGATTATAAGTCTTACTACTTTAAACTACCAAACTCATTTTTTCCTTTTCTGATATATGAAAAAGAAAAAGAAC
This sequence comes from Larix kaempferi, assembly GCA_027924585.1. Taxonomy (NCBI): domain Eukaryota; kingdom Viridiplantae; phylum Streptophyta; class Pinopsida; order Pinales; family Pinaceae; genus Larix; species Larix kaempferi. Next base: position 1,275,832 of record BSBM01001515.1, on the reverse strand, counting down.
TCGAAAATGGAAGCAAGTAAGACCTAAAAGAGGAATGTGAGTAAGGAAAAATGACTCTAAATCTCACAACAATCAAATCGATGACTTGACAAAGACTCGTCCTACAAAGCTTTTCAAAGGAAAAAACTTTGGGCTTGGAAACAAAGTGAAAAGGAAACTGGGGTAAGGACGCTTATAATGGAAAGGAAAACCTCAAAAGGTTGCTCCAAAGCACCAGAAACCCTAAGAAAGAACTAAGCCAAGCAAAAGTAGGCAAGTGAACCAAAGATGGCCTTACACTCATAAAGACTCGAAAGGAAGCAAACTAAATGTTGTAGATATTTCTCCCTACGGATAGGTAGAAATTCTCTTAGGATAAAGTAGGATGTACTGACTCTAAACTAATACAAAAAGGAAACAAATGCTACCTTGAATTCCTAGATCTAGACAAGTATTTCAAGATTACAATGCTAGAGAATGGAGAGAGATCTAACTCACCTTTAATTCAAACATTTGCTCCGCTCGTTACGCTGATCCAAAGGTCCTCATGAGTGAACCTGTTAAGATCAACCAAGAAACAAGCATATACAATTCTCCCAACAATTTGAAACATATGTTAGAATCTAATTTTGAAACCTGAAGCAGAAACAAACCATATCATTGAAAAAACATCAACAGATACGATTTGGGAAACAAAACAAGTTATTATATTAGGAAGCTCGATAGTACTTACAAAGTTTGCCTGATGTCCAAGCCAACTTCCAGCTCCAAGCCTCTCCTCTAGCTATCTCTGCAAATGCTCTGATATCATAGGTTTGATGCCCAAGTAGTCCTCCCTTTTGTTCATGGAAGGGCTCTCTCTTATAGTGTGTAGGATGACTAACCAACAAGAGAGAAGAATGGATCTTGGGAGTGATTAGTGGATCAGACCCCCTGATCAGAGAAGGTGTTAGGATTGAATCAAGGTGTCAATCCCCAAAGAATATCTCAAAAATCAAGATCCCACAGTTGATGGAAAAAGGCTAAAAAGAAACTACCGCACCCCCAGGATTGAGCATAACACGGTAGTACCACGCCCAAGACAAGGAGCATCACACGAGAGTATGGACTATCGTGCCCCTGAAGAGGTGCAGGGAGGGGTAGTGGTGAAAAGTAAGGTCTCAGAAAAGTTGCCAGATGGCATGAGAGGTTTGCCTTTATGGGTCAATCATTACTTTTCTCTTCTGGGTGTTTTAGGCAGTAGGGGAAGTGTCATCAAATGTGTTTAATGTGAAGATGTGACACTGTGAAATATTGAGGTATAACAGATGCCCCCTAAAGTGTGAGGTCAGAAGAAACTGACGGCCAAAAGACTTTACCAAGACTGTGTGGAGATAGCATCGAGGAGAGCAACAAGGAGCTGAAACAAAAACAAAATGTCAGATATACCACCGAGGCGGGCATTCCCATGCTCGGAAACAATTGACTCAAAGCATGGATGCTGACCAATACAATGCAGATCCATGGGTACTGAGATGATATAGACTATAGACAAATCATGGCTACTAGGAACAATCGTAGATCCATGAGACAATAATTACACAGCCACGACCAATACATAAGTGGATTTGTGTGACAATACAAGAGTGAGGTTTTCACGTGATGACTAGGTGGAAACTAGACCAACAAACACCATCGCAACCTGGACGTATCAGAATACAAAAAGGTGTCCAGGGTCTTCTACCCAAACATAAACAATACGAATCTGGCCATGTGATTACAAGGTGTTGAAGTCGAACATGGTAGAAACCATTTCATTACCGGTCAATGATGTGAACCGTTAACAAATGCGAGGGAAATCACCAATGATGTCAATGATCCCCAAGGTATCTATAGTACATCTCAACGGAATGCGAATAAATAAGTTGATTTTGAGCACTTGAGAGATTATTCGATCAGAGGTCAATTGATGGAAACCTACTGTCGAATACGAGGAAACCTGCCATTGAGGCATGCAAGTACCAAGGTACTGATGGTTGACTCCTAAGCCTAATTCCTGGATAGTGATTTGGTGTCGACAGGAATAGACTCGTCGAAGGTGGGCCATAATGATTCCCACATCAACGACATGAAATCAGAACGAGAGATAGTGTGAAATAATGGAACGATGGAACATGTACTGACACAGCGGAAGTCTTGACATAATGGATGACTTAGAACAATGCAAACCCTTTGAACATATAACGGCATGCAGCAGAACTTGGCAGCAGGGATTAGTGATGGCAGAGGACAGACATATGATGAGTAGGCTCGTGGTCAAGGATATGACTCAAGATGATGACTATGACTCAGCAAGAACAAATATCAGATACATACCCAAAAGTAGACAAGGGACAAATGCATGCCATGTTTAAAGGTAACGACTGATAAGCTTCCAACCAAATAAACTTGGCTCATTTCCCATTTTCCCCTGACATGATGGACGAGTACCTCTTTGTTGTTTTACGAGCTTGAGGAGGATAACAGATGCTCGATATAGCTCATCTCATAGATGAGTCCGATCTCACATGTTTTACGAACCTGAGAAAGGAGGGGTCCTTCGATGTATAAATTTTAACGAGTCCAAGGAAGGAAAACTCGACGTCATTTCATGTTTAGAGAGTCTGAAAAGAACTAAAGGAGACTCTGAAAGGTCCTTTTTCATAAAATTAGTCTCTCTGCTCGAAAAAGGGTAAGATAATGCTAGAGAGAACTCTTCCAGCCATGATTGGCTGGAGTATTCCTTTTTCGTAAATAGTGCCCCGTGGTCCAAAAAAGGGGTAAACTATCACCAGGGAGACGATTATTCAAATACTTTTACAAGCATGAATGTATCAAGTTCGCTTGGCGATATTTTCCTATTTAGGGAGTCTGAAAAGAGCTTAAAGAGGACTCCATGTACAACTTTGTCATGGTTGATGAGCGAGTACGACAAAGGAAAAGTAAACTCGGCACAGTTCGTTTTCCGTAAATAGTCTAGTGAGGCCGGATAAAGTGATAAACCTACACTCGTTAGACACACCTTTTTACTCAGAATTTTAATGAGCATGATAATGGTATCAAAAGCACTCAGAATCTTTTTCATATTTGAACCAGAGCACAAAAAAGTAGAAACTAAGCTCAAACCACTTTTCATATTTTTAACTAAAGCATGAAAAAGGTGAAAAGTAAGCTCAAATACCATCTTACTATTTTTAAGGAGCTCGAAGGTAGGTTGGAAGAATGCTCATGGTATCTGCTTCATTTTTTAACGAGCTTGTAACAGAAAATGAACTATGCTCGGGATTATTTTCATGGTTTAGCAAGCTAGAAACCCAAAAGAAAGTATGCTCGAAAAAGTATTCTCGTTGGTGTACTTCTTCTCAACATGAAATCCCAAGATTGGTTTCATGCCCCCAGCGTGATGGCTAGAAGTGAGTGACTTAACTCCAACATGAGGTGGAGAGGCGATCGAGTTGACTTCAACGTAACTTCCATAGGTTGAAGACATCCCAAGATTGGTTTCATGCCCCCAACGTGATGTCTAGAAGTGAGTGACTTAACTGCAACCTCTGGTCGCTAGTTTTTTGTTGTAGAAATTTCTACCTACAGATAGGCAGAAATTCTCTTAGTATAAAGCAGGATGTACTGACTCTAAACTAAGACAAAAAGGAAACAAATGCTACCTTGAATTCGTAGATCTAGACAAGTATTTCAAGATTACAATGCTAGAGAATGGAGAGAGATCTAACTCACCTTTAATTCAGATGTTTGCTCCTCTCGTTACCCCGATCCAAAGGTCCTCATGAGTGAACCTGTTAAGATCAACCAAGAAACAAGCATATACAATTCTCCCACCAACTTGAAACATATGTTAGAATCTAATTCTAAAACCTGAAGTAGAAACAAACCATATCATTGAAACAACATCAACAGATACAATTTGGGAAACAAGACAAGTTATTGTATTAGGAAGCTCGATAGTACTTACAAAGCTTGCTTGATGTCCAAGCTAATTTACAGCTCCAAGCCTCTCCTCTAGCTATCTCTGCAAATGCACTGATATCATAGGTTTGATGCCCAAGTAGTCCTCCCTTTTGCTAATGGAAGGGCTCTCTCTTATAGTGTGTAGGATGACTAACCAACAAGAGAGAAGAATGGATCTTAGGAGTGATTAGTGGATCAGACCCCTTAATCAGAGAAGGTGTTAGGATCGAATCAAGGTGTCAATCCCCAAAGAATATCTCAAAAATCAGGATCCCACAGTCCATGGCAAAAGACTATCGTGCCCCCAGGCCTGAGCATAACGTGGTAGTACCGCGCCCAAGACAAGGAGCATCACGCGGTAGTACGGACTACCGTGCCCCTGAAGAGGTGCAGGGAGCGGTAGTGGTGAAAATTAAGGTCTCAGAAAAGTTTCCAGATGGCATGAGAGGTTTTCCTTTATGGGTCAATCATTACTTTTATCTTCTGGGTTTTTTAGGCAGTAGGGGAATGTTGTCACTTGGAGGTGTCACTTGGTCAAAAGCTGGGACCAAGTCCCGAGAAGGTAAGCATGAACTCAGAGACTTCTTCTCAGTAGCAGTTGAACTCAAGGAACAATATGCCACACGAGGCGCATGTGACATAGTAGTGCCTAATGACAAGGGATCAGAATGGTCTACAGTTGGTTAATAAGGAGGATCAACGAATGCAAGCTGGTCGATGGTGACAATGTTTTCGTTATGAGGGAAATGCATCACACGAAAAAGCGTAGACACCATAGCATGCATAGCATAAATGTAATCACGCCCAAGGATCATATCAAAGTCCACAGGGTCCTTTAGAACCATAAAATCAACTAAGACTATTTTTCCACCCAAGGTAACAGGTGCCTGACGGAGGAATCCGATCGGTTCACTAGGTCTTCTATCGAAGGTCAACGGCCAATTAACAGCTGGAATAACATTAGGGAAACCCAAATCTCTCCAAGCATAAGCGGATAAGATACTAACAGAAGCACCTTCATCAACAATGCATCGATCAACCGTATGGTTCCCGATATTAACCTTTATCTGGAAAGGTGTCGAAGAAGGAAGGCGAGGCTCGGCTAGACTATTCCAATCAAAGGAAACAATCCTAGGGCTTGGTAGGGGTTCACATGGCACAGATGAAGTGCCCCCTTTTTCAGGAACATCCAAACTGGAAATGCAGAAGACTTCAGTAGTAGGTGCATCAATCTCTGAAGGACTGATGGGATCAGTCGAAGATTGCATCGATTCAATCACTTCACTTTCCGAAGGAAGAGTGGGGTCGACCAAAGATTGCATTGGTTCAACCACTTTATCAACCAAAGGTTGATCTAACTGCAGGGAATCTATAGACAACTCAGGAACAGAGGTTCCTTCAGACATGGACCACACTCTTCGTACCTCTGGAATGGCAGGGCATCGGTGAGTAAGGTGATCTCCCTTAAGAAGTTTACAAGGGAACTTTGCTTTCCGTCCTATAGGTTTAGACTCCTTTACAACGTCAGTACTCTCAGTATAACTAGCATTGGCTGACAGCTTGCCCCCAGCATGACTCACAGAGGCTGGTTGCTCAGAAGCAGAAGACTTTTGAACTAAGGACCACACTTTTTGCACTTCTGGAAGTACAGGGCACAAGTAAGTAAGGTGGTCTCCCTCGCAAAACTTACAAGGGAACTTAAGCTTCTGTTTGTTGGGTTTGTCGACAATGTCAACTCCCTCAGCATGACTTGCAGTGGCTGATCTGGTGTCTCCAGTATGATTCACAGGAACTGGTGACTTGTCATTAATATGGCTAGCAGTGATCAATGACGTGTCCTCAACATGACTGACAGTGGTTGAAGACAAACTTTCAGTATGATTTTCAGTGACTAAAAGTTTTCTCCCAGCATGACCTCCAGAGGCTGGGTGAGTGCCCCCTGCATGATTTGCAGAGGTAGGGTGCTTACCCCCTTGTTTTGGCATCTTCTTCCTATTCTTCCCCCGTCTATTCCTTTTAGACTGCTGGTTACTAGTATTGCTACTTTCGCCACATGAGGTAGAAGGAGGAGGAGAAGATGTTACTGGCAAAGGAGGCACAGGGTTCTGATGCTCTTGATTTGAGGTGCTCACAAAAGAAGCGTCAGGAGCATGCAAGGCATTCGGAGTGGAAAACAACCAAACCGGCAGCCCAATAGTGAATCCAGGAAGATTCAGAGTAGCCATTAAGGGAGCACCAATGTTTCCAATGAATGGAACAGCACAAGGATCCCCCGGAACAGGGGTACCTTGATTGGCACTCGCCGGAGTGCTAGACATAGTTTCTCGCTCAAATGAACAAGAAGTTCCCTAAGGCAAACTAAAACAAGTAGCACAAAGAGCACACCACTAAAAAAAAGGTCCTAAGTAAATCAAACCAGGCAAACAGATGCCTTCCGGAGAAGAGTCTGGGATGATGAGGGCCCAGAACAGATCAACGAAGGATGAAGGACAGTTACCCGGGGTCCACAATACAATGACTAAGGGTGCAAGCGCTGGAATCACCCAACCGCCCTCCCAAAGACCTGTAAGGGATTTCCTCCCACGTCTGTCCTAGGTACAGCGGATATACCCTCCGCTGTCACCTGTGTATGAACCTAGAGTCTGATACTAAGGATACCACAACACCGAAAACTCCTGGGGGAACAGTCACCGGTCGAATCAGAAAGCGTGGGCAGGGTAGCTAAGCCCGAAACTCGAAAGAGTCCCCAATACGCAATCCGATCCTGGCATATGCTCGAACAGAAAGTAGGAGGGGTATTCCCACAAACTGATCTCACATTGACCTACTGCATATGCTCCCAGGCAAATTTTGAGTGAGGTGGGTTTTCCTAATGATAGTCTCACTACGATTTTTGCGCAATGTGTGATCTTGGGTGGTTTAAGGTGTTTTAAACCCAAGATCCTAACCAAAACTAGTTGGTGTAGTGTAACCTAGAAAAGAAAATGTTGCTAGTTCATTTTATTAGAGTTCATTTTAAAGGTTACTTGATTACTCAAAAAGGTAGTGGGTGTGTGAGAGTGGTTATAATAGAAATAGAGTACTGAAAATGAAATATTTACCACCAAACAAATCTTTTTCTTTTCAATGCAAGTCTTAAAATTCTGATCTAGAATGCATGTGCAAATGCAATTTTTTAATCTTTTGAATGCAAAAAAGGTAAAAATAAAGTCTAAATGTAAAAAATTAAACTCAAAACCTAAGAATGCAGCTACTCAAGCAACTAGGTATGCAAAAGAAAACTTGTTCTTTTTGATGCAAAGCACTCTAACATCTTTTAAGCTACTTGCAAGGTACTCCATTTATAAGATAAATCAAAATTCTTTATGCTTTTCAAAGGTAAGAAACAAAAACTGAAACTAACCTACTATCAAAGCAAAGCAAAGAAACTTTCAGGTTCTCTTTATGAAACAGTAAAAGCTACCAATATGACTTTCAAATTCTTATTGATGTAAGCATGCCAAACATTGGGAAAAGAGTACAAAAACTACTTTTAGACCCAAACGAAGCAAATGACCTACGAAGAAGTATGGTTTGGTAAAGTCAGGTCTGCACGTAAACAATGTAAACAAGGTCTTGAACAACAGCCAAAACACTTGAGCTTTCACTACAAAAGAAAAACTAAAAGCATAAGGGAGGACAAGAAACCAACCTAAAAGAGAAATTTCACTCAAATAGATACAAACAGGGTCAAAAAGACTCAAGAGGTTTCAAATCTAGTGGAAATGGGGCAAGCAAGTTCAATCAGACTCAAATTAGGGTACAAAACACCAAACAGGTCCACAACTCCCCAACTTAAGTCAACAAACCCCAAAACTTTCCAAACAAGCCCAAATTGATCAAAAGAGGTTCAAATCATGAATGTAGGATCAATACAAGGATGGGAGACCACTTACAGGGGTTTAGCACAGACCTAAGGTCATCAGGGACCCCCAAAAATGCAGCCACAGCCCCCAGATTTGGGTCCACAACCCAAAAACTCAAAAATTTCAAACCCAGATTTTGAGCGCTACTGTGTATGAAGGAAACTAGCGCTCATAGCAGTATGGGCGCTACTGTGCAAAGGAAAAGTAGCGTATGGGCGCTACTGTGTGGTACAAACAGTAGCGTACAAGAAAAAAAAGTCTAAAAAATGGGGTTAAAACCCCCAAGCTGGGTCCACAAAGGTTTGCAAGGGTTGGGAAGGGTCTGTAAAAAGCCCGGGAGGGTCAAACAGAGCCTACTAACTGATCCTAATCAAGAAAATGAACAAAGACCATCAAACAAGACTGAAGAAATGACCTTGGATACCCCTAAGCAGTTAGGCTTTCCCCAGCGGAGTCGCCATTCTGTTGTGGGGAAAATGCACCTATAGTTAAGGGGAGAAACTACCAACTTACGGTGATAAAGATAGACTTACAAGCATTCTGCAAGTATAACAAATAAATGAAGAGTTTAGGGTTTAGAGATGTAGGAACCTCATTCAGAAGGTTGATCCTAGCTTTGCCTCCCTCGCTCTTCAATGCTTATCCAGTGTCGCAATGCCTAGACCTGCAAAACAACTTGATACCTTTCTCAAATACATTTGACTACATATATAATACTGATATCTATAATGGAAAGAGACATCAAACTATAATCAAACAGTGATCAAATCTTAAGACACATTAATAGGTCATATTTGGAAAGAGAAGAACGTCTGATCTTTATTAATGAATGAAAGCAACTACATACAATTATACCTTCCTTCAAGCTTGGCACTTCACGAAACCTAGATTCAAGGTCTCCTGCTTCCGTTCTCCAAGGATCCCAACCTCTAAGAAATTGTACTAGGGTTTACCAAAACTGAAGCACAAGAGAGGGGGATGAGGGTCTCCATTCCTCCAGCATAACTTTGTAATTGGGCTTGGTCCCCGACATGGCCCTTCTACCCTCCTTATATAATCAATGAGGAAGAGGAAAAGAAGTTATAACCACTCAAGAGGTTTCCCAACCAACTTAACTTACTCGAATTTCGAGATTTTGACCAAAACAAGAGTGTACCCTACTCTACAGTATACAAAGTCGCGTACATATGGCAATGGGCGCTACTTTGAATGAGACAAAGTCGCGTACACACGCTACTATTATAACAGTAGAGTCGCGCTCATAGTGAAAAATGGCCAAAAACAGGCTTTTCTGCTCATTTTCAGGAGATGGTTTGGTCTGGAAAATGTTCCTAAGGGTCATATATATCAAATGGGTCAAGAATGAGGTAATTTCAACCATTTTTAGTGTCCCAAATGACTCCTCCATCCACAAATGTCCTGTTGTGTGACTTAACTTGATCTCAAGAAGTGTCGCCATGCGACCAAGGGAAGCAAGTGTCATCACGGACGGAGAGGTGTCATTTCAAGCTATAACAGGGAAGTGTCGTCAAATGTGTTTATTGTGAAGATGTGACACTGTGAAATATTGAGGTATAACACTAAAGGACTTCAACTTACTTGAATTGAAACTGACAAAGCAATCAGAAAGTGTCTAGACTCAAAAAGATTTCGAAAACACCCTAAGAACTCCACAAAAGGGCCAAACGCTAAATCAAAGGACAAGACACCGACAGGGTATACTAGTGTTGCAAGAAACAACGAATGTTATACATAAAGGTTTGTATACCTGCAACACAAAACTAAGGTATGGACAAGAAGCTATGTCTGCCAAGGAACAAAGCACAGTCTTCAAAAGAGTCACAAACAAGCAAGACACCTCAAAAGTACTCAAGCAAGCAAAAGATGACCTAAGGGACTTAGGAGAGGCTAATGAGACTCAACGAAGGCTTACAAACCTCAAGGACCAGTTAAGAAGGCCAAGTACAATGCAGGAAATCAAACCAAACAGGTGGAAATCAAATCCCCACATCAAACAGAGAGTTACAGGAATGTGCTCTACTGTGCAGTAGACAAACTAGTGCATACTGGGAGATGTGCCCTACTGTACATTAGGGAAAGTATCGTACAGGATCAGGTATGCACTACTGTATGTACAGAGGACTAGTGCACATGTCAGGGGAGGTCAAAATCAGGCCTTGCAAAGGTGAACTGGGCTGAGTCAGGAAAAGGAAAGCAGGTAAAAGTGACCTACAGGGCCTCTCAGAGGATCAAAAAGATCAAAAGTACTGGAAAGAAAACAAAATAGGTTTCTTAGAGAAGAAAAACAACCGATTCCCCAGCAGAGTCACCAATCTGTTGTTCAGGAATTCTACCTTATAGCGAGGAAAGGGACACTGCCAGCTTCTGGGGTTATAGGTAAACACATTGATCATATTACATAAGCTTCTATGAAGGGAAAGAGATCAAGGATCTTGAAGATATACCTTATTAACGATGTTCGATCCTAGCTTTGGCTTGATCTTGCGCTCAATCTTCCACTTGATTTTCCACTTGATAGACCTGCAATACAAAGATACCTTCCTCAACGTATCTTAACTGATATAACAATGATGAAATTGAAATACAATTTAGACATAAAAAACAATCAAGCATTTAACCAAACAAATATGAAATCCATTAGACAATTGATTGGGACAGGAAGGATGTTTCAACCTTTATTGTCAAAAGCAAATAATCAATACAATTATACTTGATCATTTAGAGAGCTTGTGCAACCGGATTCTAGGCTCCTGCTCTTCTCTCTAACTTTGGAATTCCTCCAGCATAACAACCCTTAATACTAGTTTCTCCTCTTGTGAGTATGAGTCTATGTGCAAGTAACCCCTCTCATGAATCCTCCTTGTATTTATGGGACAAGGTAGGCAGTTTAGATCGAGAGGTGGTTGAATTGGGAGGTTGGGGAAGTTGCAAAACCAACTTCAACTAATCCCAATTCATTAAATTAATATTTTTTTATTACATTTTAAGATGTGCGTGAGTTTTTCATAGTAGAGTAGCGCACAATATGCAACTTCAGTGCTTAACAACTAGTGTTCGCAAGGTTTTTTAAGGTGTGCGCTAGTTTGCTAAAGTAGAGTAGGGCATACTAGCTGGTGTGCACGCCTTTCATGCTTGTAGAGTAGCACACATCTCCTGATGTGCGCTAGTTTGCTATACAAAGAGTAGGGAACATGTCAAAATGTCAGATAAAACATGATTTTGTCAGTTGTAGAGGGGTAAGTCTGATCCATACATCATCTAGGGCAATCTTTCTCTTCAATCCAAGATATCCTTTTGTGTGATCAAAAGCTAAAGGTGATCATGGACGGAGAAGTGCATATTTGACCTATAACAGATGCCCCCTAATGTGTGAGGTCAGAGGGAAGCGATGGCCAAAATACATTATAATTCCAAGTCAGAGGAGGAGCAAGAAACCGCAGAACCAAGTCACAAAAGTACCTGAAATAACGATCAAGATCAACGAGCAATTACAATCTTGACATCATATAGATGTGTAGCATGATACAACATGATCTCCGATACATAACTAGGTGATGTATATATAGCATTGCCATTGAAATACAAGCATGGATCCATGTCAAAAATGAGAGATCATAGCCATAACAACAAACTGGATCTATGTCTCATGGAGAGCCAAAAATGAGTGAGGCTCAGTCTTGTGCAGCTTGGGAGATAACATATTGAGGTAATGCTATCAACATCCCAAGTTCTTCATCCAAAACAACCCAAGGTACAAACCCTAACCATGTGAATAAATGAGTTGAAAGTCGAACATGGGGGGTATCGTTTGATTACTGGTCATTGAAGTATACCGTTAACAAATGCGATGGATTCCACCAATAATGATAATGGGTCCCTGTTGGCACCCCAACAACTCTCCTTGATTTGTACAAAATAAAGGGGCCCCCATGTAAATTTTGTAAATACATAGTTTTTTATTTGATTTTCTTGTTTGGATTGATAGGTGATTTCATGACTTCTATTTCTTTGGCTTGGTTTTCAATTCATGAGATTTTGAGGTTTGGTGAATTAGTTGCTTGACTCTCTTGGCTTTTCTAGTTTCTCAATCATGCTTTCATCCTTTTATCTAAGCTCGGTCAAATTGGTTACTACTTTGGTTTGACTTAACTACATCAATATCATTTCCTTTTAACAAGATACACAAAGTTCCAAGTCTTTAATACTTTAATTTGTTAAGAACACATTTTGACGGATCAATGCACGTTTTAAAAGAATTTACATCGAAATTCGATGACAAGGTGATGTTTTTCATTCTCACATGACATTTTTCTTAAACTACTTTTCATTAAAATTAATAAAAGTGTCGAAGAAACAACGTTTAGACATTAAAAATTTAGACATTGCAAGCTTAGATTGAATGACCATAATATTATTGTTACTTCATCTTAAAGAAAGAGATCATATATTTTCATATATATAAACTCTTTTGTTTAAGTATCTTTCTATAATACTATAAAGTTACTTTATGAGTGATCCTTCAAACAATGAAATTCCAATAATTACTTTATAAATATTTTTGAGGATTGTTTAATAGTGAATGTAGCTTTATGATTTTAACTTTAAACAAAAGAGTTTTATTCATTTAGTGATTTCTTTTTTCATTTTGAAGGGTAGTAATACTCATCCTTTCTTATACGATCCCTTATTTTGATAACTTTTTCAAAACATGGATTGTTATAACTTATATAGAATATGGATAATTTTTTATTTCTTCCATACTTTTGGAATTGACGTTTCATTTTTTTTTGCAGGTGTATAAAATATATACCATCTTTCAAAGAAAGGCCGTAGCCATCTTGCATGGTTTGAAAATATCACGTGTTTACATGATCAAATCTTTACATAAGTGGTTGGTCTATATAAAAGATGAAAGATGGTAGCATGACGTGCTATATTGAATAATGGGAAAGTCAATTAAATCAATAAGTCTGAAGACATTTCAAAGAAATTATTCGATTCTGCCACAAAGAAAAGAATGCTAGCACGTTGAAGTGTCATTATATCAAATTGCATCGTATATCACTATTTGTTGTAGATGTCACACAAAAAAAAACGGATTGCATGGAGATATTTACTGCTATCCGTTAAAAGATTACACGTCTCATTCACCAGAAAAGATGGTTACATGACAGAGTTTGCTGGCCGAGTCACCATGGTCTATTGATATGTCATCGGTGGTTGTTCTGGTTACCATAAATAATACTCACGCAAAAGAAGGAGAACTTGCCACCATTGTAAAAGGAAACCAGCTCAACGGTCTTAATAAAATCTCAGGATATATTCATAATGTTGCAAAATTTGCCACGATGCATCACAAAATCCAGCTGGCTATATATTTTTCCCATTCCATATTGATATGTATAGCCAGGTGTAGATCGCATTTCCACTTGTCCTTAGAAAACGAAGGCTGCTTAGAACCACCGAAGTTACATTTAAGAGGATCGCAGTTATGTTCTGATGGATAATTACAATACATACTGCTGGCAAACAGTCGCGTGGATTAGGGCGATGAAATTGCAGGGATACCAGAACATTGCAATCGAGAATATATCGTGGATTCACGAACTAAAAAAGGGAAAATTCTTGTTCATTTTATCTTTAACCAGAATATTGATATTAATGCAGCGCACACTATATCTTTCTCTTGGCTATTTGGTATATCTTTGACGTGTAAATTTGACAAGCCTTAAGATATGGTTTTCACTGAAATTGCAGGGATTTCCTTCTGCGAGATTAAATTATTCACAATCTTGGCAATTAGTCATTACATGCAACACCGATAATGCAGAGGTTAAACATACCAGCCGATGAATGAAATGGTTCCGGTTATTTTGAATTTATACCATGTGTTCTGAGCTGGATTAAAGAGATTAGCCAAGATGCACCAGTATTAAGGGGAAGTCTCATGTTCTTCATCATTTATCTTCCACAATAATTCTGTTATTTGATCGTACAGGTTAGGCGTGGAGAATGATATAATTAATCTGAGTTATTGTATTTTTGGCAGGGATTTACTCGGACTGGAACAGACAACGAGCATGTCCATTGCAAATATTCATTTTTTACCAGAGATTTTTTTTACTGAGGCTGTTTTCTAACTCACCTATAGTTAAGACGAGATATGACTCCAGAAATCAAGAAGAGAAGAAGATCACGGATTCGCGTCAATATTCAGGCAGCGATTTTCAGCAGCAAACTGCGGATAAACAAAGGCAAACATCGAAAATCCAAGACACGGGTTTTCTGCAGAACGGGTCTATTTGGCTGACTGTGAGGATTTTCCTCAAAATAGTAAACCGTTTGAGAGATATATGAGGTGCATTGGACACGTTTTTTTTGGTTGCGGCCAGCAAAGAAACTGAGTTAAGTTTCTGTTTGTATTTTTGCTTATAAAAACAATGGTAGTACTTAACATGGGGGGAGGCTCTGTAAAGAAGGATGGGAACTATTTCCCAGAGGCTCTATTGTTTTCTCCTTGCGTTCGACTTCTGAGACATTCGAGAGATACATACCATACAGTGCTATATCTCTTTCTGTGTGTTTAGGTTTTCTCTGAACTTCTTCTGAGAAAACTGCAGGATGTATGAAGACTCTAGCTAAGTCTTTATAATATTGATATATTGGTGCTGTATTGCCTTATTGATCGCTCTTTGTCATCTTTTTATTTCGTATATATATGCCTTGTTAATATATGTGAAAGATCTTTTTGTAGAATTCGAAGGTATATGCTGATCTCGAATGTGAATGGTTTATTTTAAAAAATTGAAATTGATGAACTGTTTCATTGTTTTAATCTTTTGTAAACCAGATTTCATTATTTCCTAGCTTGCATGTTGACCGTGTTTCACTTACAAGTTAGCAATATAATTATACATATTTATGCATTTATAGAACAACATATCTAGTTAGCGATTTTGACTTTAGTTTGGAATCTTTTATGTAATTATTTTACAATAGATTTTTATCCATTGTTAAGTGGTTTAAGTTTACTACTCTGAATTCGGGATTTTCTACCAATCTACAGTTAGTGAATATCTTTCTTATTTCGAACTTTAGATCAATAAATTAATCCATGCTCTTTTAGGAAGCTAACATTTAATTAGATTAATTAGCTTTTACCTTATCCTAGGATAACATTAGGAGCTACTAACATTTGATAATTATTATTAGATAGCCTTTAGGATTAGTTAATTGTTAGCTCAAATCTCCCTAGTTTTCACAGTAACTAGACTCTACTTCAAACACCTTCATCTCGAGAGACTCTTTATCTTTGAGAGCATAGCACACAGGCAACAGAGCCTAGATCCTGTGAGAAACAATTATTCCAAACACATACAAGACTGTACTAAGTTGAGTGTGTAGACTGTTTTTCCTTAAGTTGGCCTAAGACAGTTTATCTGGTTAACAGGCTCAAGGTACCTAGTATGATCCAACAAGTGTGAATAAGTGGACTTGAAGTCGAACACTTGAGGAACATATTGAACAAAAGACATTGATGTGTTCTCATGATTTAATAGCGAGGAAATTTGCCACTGGTGGCTGCAATCTCCAAGGTACTAACCGAAACTCTAAACTTCGTTCCCAGAGAAAAATGAGTTGATGTCGATGGGAAGAAGTTCGTTGGAAAGGAGGCCTTAAGGCATCCTCCATCATCCAACACGAGGAACACTCAACTGGTATGAGTTGATGTGGAGTAAGACATGTAACACGACTGACACTAGGATGGCCAACACATGAGGTCAAGGTAAACTGCAGAATGGCCGACACATGAGGTCAAGGTAAACTGCAGAATGGCCTACACAAAGTGACTTAGGCAGTTTTCAACATAATGGGGAAATGATATAAGCCTATACTGTAGGATACATTAGCAGACCCTCCATATGGTTGGAAGAATAACCAACCGGGGGAGTAAACAACTCGGAGATCAGGTTCAACCTAAGGTCGAAAAACTAAACCCAACTGAAATGATAGACTCAAATAGGTGCTGTGTTCAAGGGTAGAACTGACTGAACTACCTTTGAAACTAAAATATGTGATATATCTTTCTTATCCCTTATTCTTTTTAAATAAAAGAATACCCTTCTTGTTATTTTAATGAGTCTAAGAAAGAATGATAACTAATTAAGTCCAACCATGTAAAAAGTTTAACGAGCCCATGGGAGGAAGACTGAGGACCTTCTTCATTGTTTACAGAGTTCGAACAAGAGATAGAAGATTACTCTATAGTATTGATCTTTGGATTTTAATATCGAGCCGAGATCTGTTCTTACTCGTCTGTGTTTTCAATTTTAAGGAGTCTGAAAAATTTAAACAATAAATCCATACACCTACTCGTGGATTTTAATATCGAGCCCAAGTAGGTTAATGCTCGCCAGTGTTTTCCTGTTTATAGAGTCTGAAAAACTTAAACGATCCTCTATTTACCTTCTCGTGGATTTCACATCGAGCCTGAGTAAGTGAGTGCTCGCTTGGTGTTTTCATATTTAGAGAGCCCGAAAACCCTAAAGACGGCTCCAAAAAGGTCCTTTTTTGTAAAGTTAGTCTCCTCCCTCAAAAAAGTATAAAACAAAGGAAGAAGAACTCTTCTAGGCACGAATGACCAGAGTATTCCTTTTTCGTAAGTAATTCGCAAAAATATGGAAAATGGTTAAACTTATACTTAAGCGGATGGGCCTTCAATTCCTTTAACGAGCTTGAAGAGGACAAGTCTGCTCGGTAATCTTGTCATGTTTAAAGAGGCTAACAAGAGCTTAGAGAGAACTCCATAAAAATCTTTTTTCGTAAAAATTTAACGAGCCTGAAAAAGTAAACTCGTGACCTCCTTATTGTTTTTAACGAGCTGAAAGGAGAGATGGAAGAATGCTCATAGCCTTCTTAATGTTTTTAATGAGCTCGAAGTGAAGGTAGAAGAATGGTAGTAGGTGGATCAAATGTTCAAATAAATGGCAGACCGCATTATAGACTCTAGGAAAGCTTCATCAAAAGGAAGCACATCATCCCAGATTGAACGCATGTCTAAACATTCAGACGGAGTCATCACCTGGTTAATTGCTGGAACCCAGTCCCGAGAAGGTAAGCATGAATTTCGAGGCTTCTTCTCAGTAGCAATTGGACTCAAGGAACAATATGCCACAATATTTGATTGTGACATGGTAGTGCCTACTGATAGGTGTTATAAATTAAAATGACACCTCTCCATCTGTGACGACACTTGTTTCCCTTGGTCGCATGACGACACTTCTTGAGATCAAGTTTAGTCACACAATAAAACACTTGTGGATTGAGGGGTCATTTGGGACACTAAAAATGGTTGAAATTACCTCACTCTTGGCCCATTTGATGTTTATGACCCTTGGGAACATTTTTCCAGACCAAACCATCTCCTAAAAAAGAGTATAAAAGCCTGTTTTTGGCCATTTTTTAACATGTGCGCTGGTACACAGGCATGATAGTAGGGCGTTTTGTTGGTTTCCTTCATTAAAGTAGCACCCACCTCTACATGTGCGCTAGTTTTTCTACTGTAAAGTAGAGCACACCCTTGTTCTAGTCAAAATATCAAAATTTGGGTAAGTTAAGTTGGTTGGGGAACCTCCTACTCGGTTATAACTTCTTTTCCTCTCTTTCACTGACTATATAAGGAGCATAGAAGGGCCATGTGAGGAGAGGAAGCCCATAATAAAGTTATGCTGGAGGAATGGAGATCCTCATCCCCTTCTCTTGTGCCTCAGTTTTTGATAAACCCTAGCAGAGCTAATTAGAGGTTAGGATCCTTGGAGAACAGAAGTAGGAGACCTTGAATCTAGGTTTCGTGACGTGCCAAGCTTGAAGGAAGGTATAACTTTATGTACTTGCTTCATTCATTAATAAAGATAAGATGTTCTTTCCTTTCCAAATATGACTCATTTATGTGTGTCTCAGATTTGATTATAGTTTGATTATGGTTTAATGTCTTATTATGTCATGGATATCAGTTTTATATATGTAGTCAAATGTGTTTGAGAAAGGTATGAAGTTGTTTTGCGGGTCTGGGCATTGCGATACTGGATAGCATTGAAGAGCAAGGAAGAGAAAGCTAGCATCAACCTTCTGAATAAGGTTCATATATCTCTAAACCCTAATCTCTTCACTTATTTGTTTTACTTGCAGAATATTTGTAAGTCTATCTTTATCGCCGTAAGTTGGTAGTTTCTCCCCTAAACTATAGGTGCATTTTCCCCACAACAGAATGGCGACTCCGTTGGGGAAAGCCTAACTGCTTAGGGGTATCCAAGGTCATTTCTTTAGTTTTGTTTGATGGTATTTGTTCATTTTCTTGTTTAGGATCAGTTAGTAAGCTCTATTTGACCCTCCTTGGTTGTTACAAACCCTTCCTAGCCCTTCTAGACCGTTGTGGACCCATGTTGGGGGGTTTTAACCCCATTTTTTCAACTTTCCACACATGGGCGCTACTACTATACAACACAGTAGCGCTCTGGGTGCTGGTTTCTTTCATACACAGTAGTGCCCACCTCCTGGATTTGAATTTTTTGAGCTTTGATATGTTTTGGAGGGCTGTGACTGTAATTTTTGGGGTCCCCGATCAGCCTAGGTATGAGTTAAACCACTGTAAGTGGTCTCCCATTCTTGTATTGATCCTACATTCATGATTTGAACCTCTTTTGATCATTTTGGGCTTGTTTGGAAAGTTTTGGGGCTTGTTGACCCAAGATGGGGGGTTGTGGACCAGTTTGGTGTTTTGTACCCTAATTTGAGTCTAACTGAACCTGCTTGCTCCATTTGCACTAGATTGAAACCTATTTTGTCTACTTGACCCTATTTGTATCTATTTCAGTGAAATTTCTCTTTAGATTGGTTTCTTATCCTCTCTTATGCTTTTAGTTTTCTTTTTGTAGTGAAAGCTCAAGTGTTTTGGCTGTTGTTCAAAACCTTGTTTGCACTGTTTATGTGCAGACATGACTTTACCAAACCTTACTTCTTTGTAGGTCATTTGCTTCGTTTGGGTCTAAAAGTAGTTTTCGTACTCTTTTCCCAATGGTTGGCATGCTTACATCAATAAGAATCTGAAAGTCATTTTGGTAGTTTTTACTGTTTCAATAAGGAAACCTGAAAGTTTTTTGCTTTTGCTTTGATAGTAGGTTAGTTTCAGTTTTGTTTCTTACCTTTGAAAGCATAAAGAATTTTGATTTATTTTCTGAATAGAGTACCTTGCAAGTGGCTTAATAGATTTAAGAGTGTTTTGCATCAAAAAGAAGAATTGTTCTTTTTGCATACGTATTTGTTTGAGTAGCTGCATTCTTAGGTTTTGAGTTTAATTTTGTACATTTAGACTTTGGTTTTTACCTTTTTTGCATTCGAAAGATTAAAAATTGCATTTTCACATGCATTCTAGATCGTAATTTGAAGACTTGCATTGAAAAGAAAAGATTTGTTTAGTGGTAAATATTTCATTTCAATACTTTATCTCTGTTATAACCACTCTCACACACCCACTACCTTTTTGAGTAAGCAAGTAACCTTTAAAATGAACCCTAATAAAATGTACTAGTAACATTTTCTTTTCTAGGTTACACTTTTCACCAACTAGTCTTGGTTAGGATCTTGGGTTTAAAACACCTTAAACCACCCAAGATCACACATTATGCAAAAACCGTAGTTCAACTATCACAGGTAAGCTCACTTCATTCAAAACTTGCTTGGGATCTATGCAGTAGGTCGTGTGAGATCGGATTGTTGGGAATAACCTCCTACTTTCTGTTTCAAGCATATGCCAGGATTGGATCGTTTTTGGGAACTCTTCTGAGTTTCGAGCTCAGTTACCCTGACACGCTTTCTGATTCGACCAATGACTCTTCCCCCAGGAGTTTTCTGTGTGGTGGTATCCTTAGTATATGACCATAGGATCATACACAGGTGACGACGGAGGCTTATTTCTGCTGTACCTAGGACAGACGTGGGAGGAAATCCCTTACAGGTCTTTGGGAGGGCAGTTGGGTGATTCCAGCGCTTGCACCCTTAGTCATTGTATTATGGACCCTGGGTAATTGTTCTTCTTCCTTCGTTGATCTATTCTGGGCTCTCATCATCCCAGACTCTTCTCCGGAAGGCATCTATTTGCCTGGTTTGATTTACCTAGGACATTTTTTAGTGGTGTGTTCTTTGTGCTACTTGTCTTAGTTTGCCTTAGAGAACTTCTTGCTCATTTGAGCAGGAAACTATGTCTAGTGTTCCAGCGAGCACCAATCAGGGTAGCCCTGTTCTAGGGGATCCTTGGGTTGTTCCATTCATTGGAAACATTGGTACTCCCTTAATGACTACTCTGAATCTTCCTGGATTCACTATAGGGCTGCCGGTTTGGTTGTTCTCCACTCTGAATTCCTTGCATGCTCCTGACGCTTCTTTTGTAAGCACCTCAAATCAAGAGTATCAAAACCCTGGGCCTTCTTTGCCAATAACATCTTCTCCTCCTCCTTCTACCTCATGTGGTGAAAGTAGCAATACTAGTAACGAGTAGTCTAAAAGGAATAGACTAAGGAAGAGTAGGAAGAAGATGCCAAAACAAGGGGGCAGTAACCCAGTCTCTGTAAGTTATGTTGGGGGCAAGCACCCTGCCTCTGCAAATCATGCAGGGGGCACCTACCCAACCTCTGGAGGTCATGCTAGGAGAAAACTTTTAGTCACTGAAAATCACACTGAAAGTTTGTCTTCAACCACTATTAGTCATGTTGAGGACACGTCATTGATCATTGCTAGTCATATTAATCACAAGTCACCAATTCCTGTGAGTCATACTGGAGACACTAGATCAACCACTGCAAGTCATGCTGGGGGCAAGCTGTCAACCAATGCTAGTCATGCTGAGAGTACTGACGTTGTAAAGGAGTCTTGACCTATAGGACGAAAACCAAAGTTCCCTTGTAATCTTTGTAAGGGAGATCGCCTTACTCATCGGTGCCCTGCCATTCCAGAAGCACGAAGAGTGTGGTCCATGTCTGAAGGAACCTCTGTTCCTGAGTTGTCTATAGATTCCTTATAGTCAGATCAAACTTTGGCTCATAAAGTGGTTGAACCAATGCAATCTTTGGTCGACCCCACTCTTCCTTCAGAGAGTGAAGTGATCGAATCGATGCAATCTTCGACCGATCCCATCAATTCTTTGGAGACTGATGCACCTATCCCGGAAGTCTTTTGCATTACCAGTTTGAATGTTCCTGAAAAAGGGCACACTTCATCTGTGCCATGTGAACCCCTACCAAGCCCTAGGATTGTTTCCTTTAATTGGAATAGTCTAACTGAGCCTCGTCTTCCTTCTTCGACACCTTTCTAGATAAAGGTTGATATCGGGAACCATACGGTTGATCGATGCATTGTAGATGAAGGAGCTTCTGTTAGTATCTTATCCCCTTATGCTTGGAGAGATTTTGGTTTCCCTAATGTTATTCCAACTGTTAATTGGCCGTTGACCTTCGATAAAAGACCTAGTGAACCGATCGGATTCCTCCATCAGGTACCTGTTACTTTGGGTGGAAAAACAATCTTAGTTGATTTTATGGTTTTAAAGGACCCTGTGGACTTTGATATGATCCTCGGGTGTGATTACATTTATGCTATGGTGTCTACGCTCTTTCGTGTGATGCATTTTTCTCATAACGAAAGCATCGTCACTATCGACCAGCTTGCATTCATTGATCCTCCTTATTACCCAACTGTAGACCACTCTGATCTCTCATCATTAGGCACTACTATGTCACATGGGACTTATGTGGCATATTGTTCCTTGAGTTCAACTGCTACTAAGAAGAAGTCTCTGATTTCATGCTTACCTTCTCGGGACTTAGTCCGAGCTTTTGACCAAGTGTCACCTCCATCTGAATGTTTAGATATGTGTTCTATCTGGGAAATATACTTCCTTCTGATGAAGCTTTCCTAGAGTCTATAGTACAATCTACCATTCATTTGAATGTTGATCTAGTCGCAATTATGTCCAGCCTTTTTTTGACCTTAAAGTCTGATCTTCCTACTGTTGAGTCTTTGAACTCTCCTATAGATCCGCAAATCGGTGTTTCTTCTAAGTTTGATTCTGCTTCTAGAATTTCCAACTCCCGTGGTGATGAATTTGTTTCTGCAAATTCCATCATGCCCTTCAACTTTGATCTTCATCCTGAAGTCGATCTTGTTGATTGTAAGTCCTCGGGCTTGGGTACCATAGAGTCTTCATTTGAAAACTCTGCCTTGTTTATACCTGTTGTTGATGATTATGAAGTTGAAATTATTTCTACCACAGTGATTTGTATCGGGTCTTTCTTTACATACGTTTTAGATATGATCTTGGTACTAATGTTTCTTGGAGACAGGATTCTTAGCTGGACTTATACATGCTTATTGGCCATTTTCGACACTTTGTGCGACCATGTTAAGTATATTCAGAACCTTGCATATAGGTTTATCCTTCCCCGCTATTATGTTGCATTTGAACCTTTTGCCATCCAATTTCGCCATAGGGTCGAACCTGTTGGATATTGGTGTATTAGCCATTTCTTTATGCATTGTGCACCAGCCCGATAGCAGATCCTACCTAACATGGGTCACCCTAGTTAGCACCTTTATGCCATTTTGGTGCCCATGCTAATCTTTTCTCATAGGCTCGGGAGCCTTTTTAGATTTACCATGACTTTTAGAAGAAGCCTCATATCTTTCTTCCTCATATATTTCTGGCCATCCCTGATAAGGCTCCCATATTTATGTTCAAGTTGCATATGCATCTGTTATGATCCCGCTTGCGCTAATGAGCCTGATACTGGATTCCACGCTTTTAGCTCATTATAAAAGCCTCCATCTTTGATCTCATTTCCACTAAGCCCTATATCATTTTGCCATCGCAATTTGACACCTTTTACCTAGAGGAGACACACCCTGATTGTCTTTATCTTGCTCATGTTCCTTGCATTAGGCATAGCTTTGTTCCATGCGCTTGGAGCTAGTTTCGCATGTCCCTGACACTCATATCCTCCCATTTCGAGCATTCTTCCACCTTTACTTCGAGCTCGTTAAAAACAGTAAGTAAGTTTCGAGCATTCTTCCACCTTTACTTCGAGCTCATTAAAAACAGTAAGTAGGTTTTGAGCATTCTTCCACCTTTACTTCGAGCTCGTTAAAAACAGTAAGTAGCTTACGAGTAGTCTTCCACCTTTACTTCGAGCTCGTTAAAAACAGTAAGTAAGCTACGAGTAGTCTTCCACCTTTCTTTCGAGCTCTTTAAAAATAGTAAGGAGGCTACGAGCATTCTTCTACCTTGACTTCGAACTCGTTAAAAACAGTAAGTAGGTTTTGAGCATTTCTTTCATCTTCACTTCGAGCTCGTTAAAAATAGTAAGGAAGTTATGAGAATTTTCCTATCTCCTTTGAGCTCGTTAAAAACAGTAAGGAGGTCACGAGTTTACTTTTTCGGACTCGTTAAACCTTTACGAAAAAGATCCCTATGGAGTTCTTTTAAGCCCTTTTCAGACTCCTTAAATAGGAAAAGTTTGCCGAGCATAGTTGTATTTTCGGGCTCGTTAAAATAACTGAACCGACATCCACTTCGGTATAGAATTATCCCTTTTCCGGGCCTTGGTGGATAATTTACGGAAAAGGTACACTCTAGGTATACTCTAGTATGCACTAGAAGAGTTCTTCTTTCATCGTTTTACACTTTTTTGGGGAAGGAGACTAACTTTACGAAAAATGACTTTTTGGAGCCTTCTTTAGGGTTTTCAGGCTCTCTACATATGAAAACACCAAGCGAGCATTCACCTACTCGGGCTCAATGTGAAATCCACGAGATGATTAATAGAGGACTATTTAAGTTTTTCAACTCTATAAGCAAGAAAACACCTCCGAGCACAGACCAATCCTGGCTCGATATAAAATCCACGGATAGGTGTATAGAGTTTTCTTCTAGGTTTTTCAGACTTCTTAAATATTGAAAATATGATCGAGCATGCTTTAGTTCTTTGTCAAGCTCATTACAAAATGAAAAAGGAAATGGAAGGGAAGAATGTTAAAATATCTTTCAATGTGATGGAAGAAAGTCTACTATCTCCTTGAACAAAGCACCTGTTTTGAGTCTATCAAACAAGTTGGGTTCTAGTGTTGGCCTTAGAGTAAAACTGATCTCAGAGTTCTTACTCCTCCATTTGGTTAGTTTTCCAATCATATGGAGAATCTATTAATGTCTCCTACATTGCAGATTTGCATTGTGGTCTCTTTGTCTTCAAAGCTGCCTAAGTCACTTTTGTGTCGTGCTCACTGTTCAAGGATATAACCTAGGTCGACCATTCTGCAGTTGCCTTGACCTCATGTGTCGGCCATTCCTTGGTGTCAATATGTTTCATCATGTGTTTAGTCCTACTCCAAATCAACTCATACCTGTTGAGTGTCCCTCATGTTGGATGATGGAGGATGCCTTAAGGCCTCCCTTCCAATATACTTCTTCCCATCGGCTTCAACTCATTGTGATCTGGGAATGAAGTTTAGAGTTTCGGTTAGTACCTTGGGGATTGCAGTTATTAGTTGCAGTTTCCCTCGCTATTGGATAGATGGGAATACATCAATGTCTCCTATCCCATAGATTCTTCAAGTGTTCGATGGCAAGCCCATTTACTTGCACTTGCTTGAATGTACTCATTACCTTGGGTTCCATTTTCATTATTGGTGGACACCCTTGCGTTGGTTAACGGTATACATCAATGACCAGTAATCAAACGATACCTCCCATGTTCGACATCAACTCATTTATTCGCATGGATAGGTTTGTACCTTGGGTTGTTTTTGGATGAAGCCCTTGGGATCCTCGATAGCATCATCTCATTTATGTTATCACACAAGTTGTGCAAGACTGAGCCACACTCTTTTTGGCTCTTGATGAGACATAGATCCAGCTTGTTCTTTATGGCTATGTTCTCCAGTTTTGACATAGATCCACCTTGTATTTATGTGGCTATATTTACACTTATGTTCCTCATGGATCCACGCTTGTATTTTAGTGGCCATGATATATGCATCAGTATTTGGATCATTATTGTATCCTCTTGGAGGTCATGTTACACTATTTGAACATGGACAGTTACCCAAAGGATGAGTTTGTATGGCATTGCCTTTGCTTTCAGGTACTTCATTTGAGCCTATGATTCTTGGTTTTCTCCATTCCCCATGATTCAACTCTTTGTTATTTATAATGTATTTCAGCCATCGTTTCTCGCACTCCCTTTGACCTCATACATTAGGGGCATCTGTTATAGCTTAAAATGACACCTCTCCGTCCGTGATGACACTTGTTTCCCTTGGTTGCATGACGACACTTCTTGAGATCAAGTTTAGTCACACAACAGGACACTTGTGGATTGAGGGGTCATTTGGGACACTAAAAATGGTTGAAATTACCTCACTCTTGGCCCATTGGATGTTTATGACCCTTGGGAACATTTTTCCAGACCAAACCATCTCCTGAAAATGAGCAAAAAATCTTGTTTTGGCCATTTTTTCACATGTGCACTGGTACACAGGCATGATAGTAGGGCATGGGCACTAGTTTCCTTCATTAAAGTAGCGCCCACATCTACATGTGCACTAGTTTGTCTACTGTAGAGTAGGGCACACCCCTATTCTATTCAAAATCTTGAAATTTGGGTAAGTTAAGTTGGCTGGGGAACCTCCTACTCGGTTATAACTTCTTTTCCTCTCTTTCACTGACTATATAAGGAGGGTAGAAGGGCCATGTGAGGAGAGGAAGCCCATAACAAAGTTATGTTGGAGGAATGGAAATCCTCATCCCCTTCTCTTGTGCCTCAGTTTTTGATAAACCATAGCATAGCTGATTAGAGGTTGGGATCCTTGGAGAACAGAAGCAGGAGACCTTGAATCTAGGTTTCGTGAAGTGTCAAGCTTGAAGGAAGGTAACTTTATGTACTTGCTTCATTCATTAATAAAGATCAGATGTTCTTTCCTTTCCAAATATGACTCATTCATGTGTGTCTCAGATTTGATTATAGTTTGATTATGGTTTGATGTCTTATTATGTCATGGATATCAGTTTTATATATGTAGTCAAATGTGTTTGAGAAAGGTATGAAGTTGTTTTGCAGGTCTAGGCATTGCAATACTGGATAGCATTGAAGAGCAAGGAAGAGAAATCTATGATCAACCTTCTGAATAAGTTGCCTATATCTCTAAACCCTAATATCTTCACTTATTTGTTGTACTTGCAGAATATTTGTAAGTCTATCTTTATCACCGTAATTTGGTAGTTTATCCCCTGAACTATAGGTGCATTTTCCCCACAACAACAGGGGACATACTTGGGCTATAGTTGGGTAATAAGAGGGATCAAGAAATGTAAGTTGATCCACAGTGACAATGCTTTCGTTGTGAAGAAAAATGCATCACACGAAAGAGCGTAGACACCACGGCCTGCATCGCATATACATAATCACGTCCAAGGATGATATCAAAATCCATAGGGTCCTTTAAAACCATAAAATCAACTAAGATTGTTTTTCCAATCAAAGTAACAGGTACCTGAGGGAGGA
This sequence comes from Larix kaempferi, assembly GCA_027924585.1. Lineage (NCBI taxonomy): Eukaryota > Viridiplantae > Streptophyta > Pinopsida > Pinales > Pinaceae > Larix > Larix kaempferi. The sequence continues at coordinate 1,249,338 of BSBM01001515.1, read as the reverse complement.
ATACCAATGGTTCACTAGGTCTTCTGTCAAAGGTCAATGACCAATTAACAGCTGTAACAAGGTTAGGGAAACCTAAATCTCTCCAAGCATAAGGGAATAAGATACTAACTGAGGCTCCTTCATCTACAACACATCAGTGAACCGTATCGTTTCCGATATCAACCTTTATCTGGAAAGGTGAAGAAGAAGGAAGGCGAGGCCCATTTAGACTATTCCAATCAAAGGAAATGATCCCAGAGCTTGGTAGGGGTTTACTCGGCATAGATGCAGTGCCCCCATTTTCAGAGACATCCAAACTGGTAATGTAGAAGACTTTAGGGACAGGTGCATCAGTCTTCGAAGGACTAATGGGATCGATCAAAGATTGCATTGATTCGATCGCTTCACTCTCCAAAGGAAGAGTGGGGTTGACCAAAGATTGCATTGGTTCAACCACTTCATCAACCAACGGTTGATCAGGATGTTGGGAATCTATAGACAATTAAGGAGCAGAGGATCATTCATACATGGACCACACTCTACGCACCTCTGGAATAGCAGGGCACCGATGAGTAAGGTGATCTCCCTTACAATGTTGACAATGAAACTTTGGCTTGGGTCCTATACGCTTAGATTATTTTACAACAATAGTACTATCTACATGACTAGCATTGGCTAACAATTTTCCCCCAGCGTAACTTGCAGTGGCTGGTTGCTTAGAAGCAAAAGACTTTTGAATTATGGACCACACTCTTTGCACCTCTGGAATAGAAGGGCACTGATGAGTAAGGTGATCTCCCTCGCAAAACTTACAAGGAAACTGAAGCTTCTATTTTTTAGGTTTGTCCACAATGTCAACGTTCTCAGCATGACTTGTAGTGGTTGATTCAGTGTCTCTAGTATGACTCACATTAACTGGTGACTTGTCATTAATATGACTAGCAGTGATCAATGACGTGTCCTCAACATGAGCAACTGTGGTTGAAGACTTGCTTTTAGTATGATTTGAAGTGACTCAAAGTTTGCTCCCAACATGATCTCCAAAGGCTGGGTAGGTGCCCTCAACATGACTTTCAGAGGCTGGGTGGCAAGGTTCAGTATGATTTCCAGTGACTGAATGAGTTCTCGCAACATGACCACCAGAGGTTGGTTAGGTGTCCCTAGCATGACTTCCAGAGGCTGGCTGACTGCCCCCTTCCTTGGGTATCTTCTTCCTATTCTTCCTCTATCTCTTCCTTTTAGACTGTTGATTACTAGTATTACTACTTTCACCACATGAGGTAGAAGGAGGAGGAGAAGATGCCACTGGTGAAGCGGGCATAGGGCTCTGATGATCTTGATGTGAAGTGCTTACCTGAGAAGAATCAAGAGCATGCGAGGCATTCATAGTGGAAAACAACCAAACCGGTAGCGCTATAGTGAATCCCGGAAGATTCAAAGTAGCCATTCAGGGAGTACCAATGTTCCCAATGAATGGAAAAGCACAAGGAGCCCCTTCAACAAGGTTCGCTTGATCGGTGCTCACCGGGATGATATCCATGGTTTCTGACTCAAAGGGTCAAAAAGAGCTAAGGAGAACTAAGAACAAACAAAACAAAGAGCACACCACTACAAAATCCTAAGTATACAGGACCAGGAAAACAAGAAGGGAGAATACTCTCAATAGAAAGTCTGGGATGATCAAGCCCCAAAACAAGCTAGTAGAGCATCGAAGGACAGTTATATGGCATCCAGTTCAGGTCCTTTGGGTACAAGCATTTGAATTACCAAACTTCCCTCCTGGGATTACTGAAAAGGGTTACCTTCCATATCCGTCCTAGGTATAGTGAAAATATCCCTTCACTGCCACCTATGTAAAAAACCCTAAAGTCAAGATATTAAGGCTACCAATAACACAAAAGAAATTCTTGGGGACAGTCGCAGGTCCAACTAGAATGCATGGGTAGGGTACCTAAGCCCGAAATCCAAAAGGATCCCCGTACGTGAACCAGCCTTGGTGTATGCTCGGAATGAAAAGTGAAGGGGTATCCTCACTATTTCACCCTTACAAGACCTTGTGCTTAACTCCGATTTCAGTGGAGCTTCCAGAACAACTTTGATGTCAATGGGTTTACCTATATGAAAGTTGTACTATGATTGTTGAGTAATGAAACAATTTCCGAGCAGTGTATGGTGATTTAAGCTCGAAACTATAGCCTCAGCTAGTTGGTGTAGTGACATCCCTAGAAAGAAAACGTTGCAAATAAATTTTATTAATTATTCTTTTTAAGGGTTGTTCTTTACTCAAAGGTTGTAGTTCATTGTGTGGTGTAATTGTGACTGAAAGCAAAGTACGTAAAGAAACAATGCATTCAAATTCACAAAAAAAAAATTCTTTATGTTCGTTTATATTCTTCAAAAATTGAAAACTAAGCAAACCTAAAACAAGTTTTTTTTTATTTTCTTTTCAAACTCAAAACAAAGTAAACTACACTACTTCGAAATGATAATAAGTCTTACTACTTTAAACTACCAAACTCATTTTTTTCTTTTTTGATATATGAAAAAGAAAAAGAACTCGAAAATGGAACCAAGTAAGACCTAAAAGAGGAATGTGAGTAAGGAAAAATGACTCTAAAGCTCACAACAATCAAATCGATGACTTGAAAAAGACTCATCCTACAAATCTTTTCAAAGGAAAAAACTTTCGGCTTGGAAACAAAGCGAAAAGGAAATCAAAGGACAAGACACCGACAGGGTATTTTAGTGTTGCAAGAAACAATGAATGTTATACATAGAGGTTTGTATACCTGCAACACAAAACTAGGGTATGGACGAGTAGCTATGTCCGCCAAGGAACAAAGCACAGTCTTCAAAAGAGTCACAAACAAGCAAGACACCTCAAAAGTACTCAAGCAAGCAAAAGATGACGTAAGGGACTTAGGAGAGGCTAGCAAGACTCAACGAAGGCTTACAAACCTCAAGGACCAGTTAAGAAGGCCAAGTACAATGCAGGAAATCAAACCAAACAGGTGGAAATCAAATCCCTACTTCAAACAGAGAGTTACAAGAATGTGCTCTACTGTGCAGTAGATAAACTAGTGCATACTGGGAGATGTGCCCTACTGTACAGTAGGGAAAGTAGCGCACAAGATCAAGTATGTGCTACTGTATGTACAGAGGACTAGCGCACATGTCAGGGGAGTTCAAAATCAAGTCTTTCAAAGGTGAACTGGGCTAAGTCAGGCAAAGGAAAGCAGGTAAAAGTGACCTACAGGGCCTCTCAGAGGATCAAAAAGATCAAAAGTACTGGAAAGAAAACAAAATAGGTTTCCTAGAGCAGAAAAACAACCGATTCCCCAGCGGAGTCGCCAGTCTGTTGTTCATGAATTCTAACTTATAGCGAGGAAAGGGACACTACCAAATTCTAGGGTGACAGGTAAACACATTGATCATATTACATAAGCTTATATGAAGGGAAAGAGATCAAGGATCTTGAAAATATATACCTTATTAATGACGTTCGGTCCTAGCTTTGGCTTGATCTTGCGCTCAATCTTCCACTTGATCTTCCACTTGACAGACCTGGAATACAAAGATACCTTCCTCAGCATATCTTGACTGATATAACAATGGTAAAATTGAAATACAATTTAGACATCAAAAAAAATCTAGCATTTAACCAAACAAATATGCAATCCATTAGACATTTGATTGGGATAGGAAGGATGTTTCAACCTTTATTGTCAAAATCAAATAATCAGTACAATTATACCTGATCATTCAGAGTACTTGTGCAACCGTATTCTCGGCTCCTACTCTTCTCTCTAACTTTGGAATTCCTCCAACATAACAACCCTTAATACTAGTTTCTCCTCTTGTGAGTATGAGTCTAAGTGCAAGTAACCCCTATCATGAATACTCCTTGTATTTATGGGACAAGGTAGGCAGTTTAGATCGAGAGGTGGTTGAATTGGGAGGTTGCGGAAGTTGCAAAACCAACTTCAACTAATCCCAATTCGTCAAATTAATATATTTTTTATTACACTTTAAGATGTGCGTGAGTTTTTCACAGTAGAGTAGCACACAATATGCAACTTCAGTGCTTAACAACCAGCGTTTGCAAGGTTTTTTAAGGTGTGCGCTAGTTTGCTGAAGTAGAGTAGGGCATACTAGCTGGTGTGCGCACCTTTCTTTCTTCTAGAGTAGTGCACATGTCCTGATGTGTGCTAGTTTGCTATACAAAGAGTGGGGAACATGTCAGAATTTCAGATAAAACAGGATTTTATCAGTTGCAGAGGGGTAAGTCTAGTCCATATGTCATCTAGTGCAATCTTGCTCTTCAATCCAAGTTGTCCTTTTGTGTGATCAACAACTAAAGGTGATCACGGACGGAGAAGAGCAGATTTGACCTATAACAGTCAAAAATAGAATAAACGTGGGCCCAATCCAGGTGAAGAGCCTCAAACACCTTTCCATTTGTATCGGAGAGCATGCCATTGTTTGGGTCTTTGTTCTTTGGTTCCTTCAACGCAGTTTTCGAACCGGTGATTCTCGGCATGTTTGGGAAAACTTGACAAATATGATAAATAAGCAAAACAATCAATATAAATGATTTAAACCTTGGATTATTATAAAACAGTAAAAAAAGTATCGGGAAACCAACTTGAGCCAAAGAAGGATGTAAATCGGTAAATCTGGTAAGAAATCCACACTAAAATATTTGCCCAAGTGAAATTTGCAAATTTGAAAATGGTAAAAAAAAGTCGTGGACATTAAAAATATTTAAGCGATACTGAAATGAATCCAAATCGTAAAATTCGAAAGAAATCAACTGCTAATATTAAAAGATGAAAAGCGGAAAAGAAAATGTGAGAGTAGATTTTTTGCAAATTTTGATTATTAAGTTTCCGCAATCTGCAATCTGCAATGCAAGTTGCAAGTTGCGGAAGTGCAACTTCGAACTTTAAGTGTTCCCATGTTTCCGCAATCCGCAATGGAAAAATAGAGTAGTGAAAAATACAAGGGAAATCAATCTTTCCGCAATCCGCAATGCAGTTTGCGGGTTGCGGAACTACAATTTGAATTTGTTTATTATGATTTATGTTTTCGCAATCTGCAATGTGGGTTGCGGGTTGCTAAAACATAAATTTTATTTTGATTAACTAAATGCTTTCCGCAATCCGCAATATGCAATCCGTAATTTGCGGATTGCAAAATGAAGAATGGAAAAATTTATTGTGATCAATCTAAGTGCTTTCTGCTTTCCACAATCCGTAATTTGCGGGTTTCTGATTGCGGAAACGAAATCCAATTTTATTGAAAAAAAATTCCGACATCCATAATCCGAATTTTCGGATTGTGGGTTGCGGAAAGGAGAAATGTATTATCCAAATATTTTCAACATCTGCAATCCGCATTGTGGATTAGGGGTTGTAGCTCGAGGGTTGTGGAAATGACATAATTTCAAAAAAAGTAAGTTTTCCGCAATTTTTTCAAAACACACAAAAGAGAGGCCTTTTAGTGAACACTATTAAATCCAAAGCATGGGAATAAGAAAAGGATAAGGAAAACAATAAAAAACTCGCCAAAATTAGATAAATAAACTCAAGGTACCCACAAAAATAATAGTGGGGATCCCATTTTCATTGATAAAAAAAGAGATCTGTTGTGCCTACAACAGTACCTTACAACTTATTTTTGTCTTCTCTGATAATTGTCTTTTCTCTTCTTCTAGAATATTGTCATTGTGCTTTTGTTGTAGATTCAGTTGTAGTTCCTTTTTAAGGAATGTGACTTCAGTCTCCATTTTTTCACATCATTCCTGCTTGTGTTTTAGGAGTTCTATTATATCCATATTTAACTTCCTTTCTTCCTCTACCTTTTCTTTATGTTTTAATATTTGTTCCTTCAAAGACTTATTTTTCTTTCTGGATTTATCTAGTTATGCCAGAGTGTTGACTAGTTCTCCTTCAAATTCTATTTCAGTCATTTCTTCTTCTTCTAATTCTTCCCTTTTCAACTCGCCCTCCATGGTCATGAGGAGCATTTCTTGTGCATCCATGTTGGATCTGTCTCCCATATTTTAATCTGTTGCTGAAGACACCTTCTTTAATACCAATTGTTGGATTTATCTTATTACTGAGAGGGGGGATGAATCAACAATAGTGCATATTATTTAATCTTTAACAAATTGTCAAAATTAAAACTTTCCAATCGAAACAACAATAAGCACAACTACGTACAGATGTTTGAAGAAGAAATGTGTATATATATATATATATATATATATATATATATATATTGTTAGCTTTTAAGTATTAATTCAATATTCTATAGGATCTTTACCGAGAGAATAACATTTACAGTCTATCAATGCATAACAATCATATCAAGTATGCTAAGCATAACAAGAATCAAAACCATGAGACAATGAACACACAGAGTTTCCATGGGGAAAACCCTAAGGTGAAAAACCCAACAACTTCCTCAAAGATAGATAGAGCCAAAGTACAACCAAGTATAACCCAAGTACAATAGATAGACCCCTACTAGCAGCTTGATCCTCCTCCTTCAATATGCGCCACTTTTTGAGTGAGAGAAGAGTGAGTAATGAGATGATCAAAATAGAGAATCCAGATCTCTATTTATACTTGTCCTAACCTGCCTAATTACTTAAGGGGCCGACTTGTCTAACTCAGCCTAATAACCTTAGTTATATTAAATCCGAGCCGACACCCACATTAGGTAGTCTAATAACCCATCGGCAAGTTAAACCACTTGCGACACTTGACAATACAAATGACGACACTTCCATATAGAGGTATAACACATCTCTATAGGGGTACAATAAATATATATAAAAAATACATTCCAAAGTTACATATACATCAACACTCCCTCTTAACTAGGAAGGTATTTCTCGACACAGATCATCGGGCACAAGTCTTCTTCTCTGGGTCATCATCATCGATGCATCGTTATCATCACAGCTGCTGATATCTTGTCCAATCTCTGAATCTACTCATCATAGGAAGTTCTATAGAGCCAGCCCTTTTTCATGCTGTATGTAGGCCCACCACCTGTAGGTATTCATCATCACTGGTCATATGGTGGAATCCTCAGGACTCATCACGTGCATCTCCAGAACCTCGTAAGAGCATCGCAGGCCTTTTACGAGCACACAGCTCAACCTCTTGAATCTCCCAGGATATTTTACATGCCACTGCACAACCTGTCCACGACCATAGAGTATCCACCTAATACTCACCATACATCCACCTGATGTATATCATCACATGATCATCCTGATCATCATCACTGCAAGCAAGCCATCAAGTAAGTACACCTTAGGACTAATTACACTGCCTCTGCAAAACCTGCAAGATCTCCTAGGATTGATTACACTGCCATTGCAAAACCTACAAGAGAATCTCAGGACTGATTATATGCCTCTGCAAAACCTGTGTACCAAATTGTCACATCAATGTCTTCAGATCATCACATAGTCCATGGAGCACAACCCAGATGCACACACACAGTCTCTAGTATGGGAGGACTTTCCTGCCACCATATGAGACCCAGTCTACCAACATGCAAGGACTTTCCTACCAGCATGTGAGACACAACACTTACATCAACTGACATGGGAGGACTTTCCTGCCACCATTCGGGAAAGGCTCAGCACTTACATCAACAGCCATGGGAGGACTTTCCTGCCACCATGCCGGACTAGCCCCGGCACTTATGTCAATGGCCACGAGAGTACTTTCCTGCCACCATGCCAGACTGGCCCCAGCACTTACATCATCACCATGGGAGGACTTTCCTGCAACCATGTTAGAATGGCTCCAGCACTTACATCATCACCATGGGAGGACTTTCCTACCACCACATGAGAATGGATCCATCCCTTACGTCCTACCATGGGAGGACTTTCCTGCCACCATGCAGGAATGGCTCAGCCCTTACATCTTACCATGGGAGGAATTTCCTACCACCATGTAAGAATGGCTCGGCCCTTACATCTACCAACATAGGAGGACTTTCCTACCACTATGTGAGAATGGCCCTGTGTGCATCTGTGTCTCTAGACTCATCACTTCCCTCTGGAAGGCATCTCAATTTGAAGTACACCAAGTCTCCCTCTGAAGTATTCAAACTTCACTCTGGAAAGCGGCTTGGTCAACACATCGGCTATCTGCTCGTTCGTCACAACATACAAGAGCTTCACTGCTCCTCTCTACACCATATCCCTGATATAGTGGAACTTGATCTCAATGTGCTTCGACTTGTCATGGAACACTGGGTTCTCTGACAACTTCACACAACTCTGTTTGTCGCAATAGATACCAGTAGCACTCAACTGGAGATCAAACAAATCAGACAATAGCTTCCTAAGCCAAACTGCCTCACAACTAGCTGAACAAGCTGCGACATACTCTGCTTCAACTATACTCAGTGCCACATAGGACTGTTTCCTGCTAAACCAAGAGATCACACTTGATCCCATACTAATGCAGCACCCCGAAGTGCTCTTTCGATTAATGGCATTTCCTTCCCAATCCAAATCAACATAACCCTCTAGGTTAAACTTTTGATTCGCCTCATACTTGAGCCCATAATCCACTGTACCCTTGAGGTACCTTAGAACATGCTTTGCAGCTATCATGTGAACACTCCTCGGATCCGTCAGGAACTAGCTCAATGTGTTCACAGCAAAGCAAATGCCTGGCCTCGTATTCGTCAGGTACATCAAAGACCTAATCATCTGACAATACATCGTAGCATCAACCGACTCAAAAGAAGAATCACACAGAAGCTTCAGGTTCGATGCCATAGGTGTGGCCATCGCCTTCCAGTCCATCATCCCAAACCTCTTTAGGATCTCTATTGCATACTTCCCTTGTCCAAGGAAGATTCCATCTGTACTCTGCCACACCTCCATACCAAGAAAGTACTGCATCATACCCAAGTCCTTCATCTCGAACTTGGCAGCTATCTTCCTCTTCATATTGGCAATCAATCTATCCTCACCTGTCAGAAACAGGTCAGCCACATACAATAGTAGTGTCACTGGATTGTCCTCCTCAACCTTGTAGTAAAGGTTGGAATCCACTTTACTCTTGGTAAAGCGCAATCTAGATAAGAAGCCATCTACCCTGCCATACCAGGTCCTGGGTGCCTGTTCTAAACCATACAGGGATTTCTTCAATTTGCGCACATGTGTTCCTCTGTCATGTGTCTCAAACCCGAGTGGCTGCTCCACATACACTTCCTCTTCAACTACACCATTCAAGAAAGCTATCTTGACATCCATCTGGTGTACCTTCCATTTCATCACTACAGCCAGAGCAAGTACTGATCTAATGGAAGTGTATCTGGCCACAGGAGAAAATGTCTCTTCATAATCAATCCCTTCTTTCTAGGAGAATCCACAAGCTACAAACCTAGCTTTGTATTTCTCGATGCTACCATCTGCAGTATGCTTCATCTTATCGATCCGTTTGGAAGTCACCACAGACATCCCATCTAGTCTTGGGACCACATCCCAAACATCGTTCTTCATAATTGATTGATATTCTTCGATCATAGCATCCTTCCATTCTTTCTTTACTGCAGCTTCTTCATAACTGGAAGGTTCTTTATCCATAATGTCACAGAGCAAGGCCATATAACTAGTATGTGACCTTGTCCTTTTCCTTTCTCTGTGTTCTTCTTTTGGAATGCCAAATCTCTCTGCATCTTGGATGAGCTCTCTATCCCATGTTAGTTTCCTCTTGTGAGGATTCTTCTCACGAGGTGGATCCACAGGTTCTTGTGGATCTTCCATCTCTCGATCTTCTTCAGGAACTGTTTCATTCATAGTGGTGTCTTGTGTTCTGGATATTCTGGGTCCTTCATTGTCTTCAGCAGGTGTCTTTCTCAATTTGAGATATATTGAGCCTTCATCAAATGTAACATCTCTACCGATGTCAATCTTCTTGAATCCAGGGAAGTAGATTCTGTAAGATTTCGAGCTTTCACTATAACCCACGAATATACCCTTCTTTCCTGAAGGATCTAGCTTTGACCTTTTCTCTTTTTGGATGTGAGTATATACTAGACAACCAAAAATTCTGAGATGGTGGCACTTCTGGTTTCTTACCAGTGAACACTTCTTCTGGTGTTTTGTTGTCAAGTATCTTATGGGGTGTTCTGTTCTGCACATATACAGCTGTCCTTGTTGTTTCTGCCCATAGGTGCATAGGTAAGTCTTGGTCATGAAGCATTGCCCTAGCTGCTTCCATAATTGTTCTATTCTTCCTTTCGGCAACCCCATTTTGTCGAGGATTATAAGGAGTAGTCAACTCCCTCTTAATCCTTGAGTCACTACATAACTTCTTGAAGTCTCCTGAGGTGAATTCTCCTCCATTGTCAGATCTGAAGATCTTGATGTTCATGTCAGTTTGGTTCTCTATCAAGGATTTGAATTCTTTGAATTTTCCAAACACTTCATCTTTGTTCTTCAAGAAGTAGACCCCAGTCTTCCTGGAGAAGTCATCAATAAAAGAAACACAGTACACATACCCACTCAGAGAACTAGATCACATTGGTCTGCATACATCAGAGTGGATGATTTCTAAGATTCCTTTTGCCTTGCTTTCACTGCTTGGAAATGTCTTCTTTGTGTTCTTCCCTTTTGCACAACCTTTGCAAATGCCTTCATGCTTTGTCTGGATTTCAGGAAGACCTTCTACATATTTGCTTGCTATTGGTAATGCTCTGTAGTGCATGTGTGCAAGCCTTCTGTGCCAAATTTTACTTAGCTCTACTCAGTCATGGACCATGGCTTGTTCTGGTTGGCACTTCAAATTGTATAATCCTCCCTCTTGTTCTCCAATCACAACTGCATCATCTATAGTCTTACCCTTTGGCCACATTAGGACTTGGCCATCTACAAATGCAACCCTCATGCCTTTTGCATCTAATGTAGATATGGAGAGTAGATTCTTCTTTAGAACATAAAGTATATCTTTCATCTTCATAGACTTTCCAGAGTCTAGTTTATAGGAGGGTTCACCACTCCCTTTTATGGGATACTGGCAGTCATCCCCAAGTTTCACCTTGTGAGGTGAATCATGTTTAGATAGATTCACAAAGGATTCTTTGAATCCTTTCATGTGTTTAGAAGCCCCACTATCTATAAGCCAATCATTACTTCCATGAGTAATGGTTCCAGTAAGAGCAGAAATCAAAACATATTCTTCATCACTTGAAGAATCTTCACTAGCCCTCTTCCTGGGAGGTTCATCATCCTCTGCAGCATGAGCATGATGTTTTCTTTTGAATTTCTTCTTCTTGGTAGGACCCTCTTTCTTGCTTTTGGAACAATCTCTAGCACAGTGTCCCTTTTCATCACAAGTATAGAAATGGATATGGGACATGTCCCTTCGATTTCTAGGACTACCTCTTTGATGGTGATGTTTATCTCTCTTGCCATGATGGTGAGCTTTCTTGTCACCATGTCTTTTGGAGTGAGCTGTGAGTGCTTGGTCTTCACTCCCCATCTTCTCTTCTCTAGCTACAATTCAAGTTTCTTCATGTGAGCATTCTTCCCACAGTCTACTGAAGGAGATAAGTTTCTTCCTAGCACAAATCCCTTGGATGAAGGAATCCCATGAACTAGGAAGGCCATTAAGAGTGGTCATCACTACTTCTCCATTCTCTATGCCTTCACCCACATCTTCAAGTTGTTCTTTTATCTGGGAGACCCTTGAGAAATATTACTGCATAGTTTCCGCATTTTGGATATTGATATTCTTCAATTGATTCCTTAGGGTCATCTTCCGATTTATGTTCTTGACTTCAAACAACTTAGTCAAGGAATCAAACATCTCTTTTGGTGTCTTTAGGGATGACACATGTGGGATGAGATGATCTTTGATAGAATCAGCAATGATCCTCTTTGTCTTAACCAAGTTCCTCTTGTGAAGAGCCTTAGCCTCTTCTCCCTCTGGGATAGGGACCTCTTCACTTATATAAGTGTCCAACTCATTTTATTCGAGGATCAACCCAATCCTATACTTCCATGCTCGGAAGTTATCATCCCCTTCAAGCTTATCCTCAAGCTTGGTGTGGTGAGACATCTTTAAAGAGTACTTCAAATGGAAATAGAAAAGATTTAGGTCTTACCACTTACTTGGCTGAAAACTGGATCTAGTGCCAGATTAGGGTTTGTCAAAGAAATCCTAAAATTTCAAACATTGAATTCCAACTTTCTGAAAGGATAGAAAGATGCACCTTGATGAACTGATCATCCTGGTATATTCAGAAATTCAATTTTGCAAAGTTTCACCCTTAGTCTTTTAGTCTTCTCGCATTCACTAAGGAGAACCTTGAATTAGGATTTGAGTTTCCCGGAGATCTACCCAGCCAAAAATCTTGATCCAAAGCTATAAACTTCGATTTTTCCAAGGAGCTTTCAGATATGTCTTCAGTTTCAAGAAATTCCTATTTTGTGGAAACTCTAATTTTTAAGGCCAAAACTAAAACAACTCAAAATTGAATTCTTATTGGACAGATAGATTCTCCTTGATGAGTAGAGTCAATCTACTATACTACTTTTCCAAAATCGGTGGAGAGAAACCCCATAAACAAGAAACCCTGGTTTTCGTCACTGCACAGTGTCTTCTTCTCGGGCTAGCTCTGATACCATGTTAGTTTTTAAGCATTAATTCAATATGCTATAGGATCTTTACTGAGAGAATAACATGTACAATATATCAATGCATAACAATCATATCAAGTATTCCAAGCATAACAAGAATCAAAAGCATGAGACAATGAACACACAGAGTTTCCATGGGGAAAACCCTAAGGTGAAAAACCCCACAACTTTGTTAGAGATAGATAGAGCTAAAGTACAACCCAAGTACAATAGATAGACCCCTACTAGTATCTTGATCCTCCTCCTTCAATGTGTGCCACTTTCCGAGTGAGAGAAGAGTGAGTAATGAGATGATCAAAATAGAGAATCATGATCTCTATGTATACTTGTCCTGACCTGCCTAATTACTTAAGGGGACAACTTGTCTAAATCACCCTAATAACCCCAGTTATATTAAATCCGGGCCGACACCCACATCAAGTAGTCTAATAACCCATAGGTAAGTTAAACCACTTGCGACACTTGACAATACAAATGACGACACTTCCATATAGAGGTATAACACATCTCTATAAGGGTACAATAAATATATATAAGAAATACATTCTGAAGTTACATATACATCAACATATATATAATAATTATTACATCAGTGGTGCTCATGAATATAGAAAATGAACTATTGAACCACCAACCGCACTAATCATGCAGACCTACAAACCAACACCTGTACTACACTGCATATTCATTATCTCTACGTATCAACTGTCACTGCTCATCAACTAACCACTGCTCATCAATTGTCACTACTCATCTACTAACCATTGCTCACATCATTCGACTCAATCAATCTGAGTCTAACCAAATACACAGCCATCTCAATCCACCTGAATCAAACCAACTGCTCATACAACTGATTCAATATGAGTTAGAACAATTTCTCATAGGACAACCTACACCTATATCATTGTCATTTTCAACATGTACCTATATCACTATCTCTGTCAACCTGTATCTGTATCCCTATCTCTGTCACAATGCCCCAAACATTGTCTCTGTAACCTATATCTATACCTTTACCAACCTATACTTGTATCTCTGTCTCTATGCATGTATCATTGTCTCTGTCACAATCATTGTATCTCTATCTCAATGCCACAATCACTATCACACTCTCTCAATATCTGTCATAGTATATCAACTTACAGTACGTGCCTCAAATATATACAAAGAAACAATCAGACATTGATTTCATTTGCATCCTCAACTTTTACATCATAGAGAATTTCAAAACATTGAACATTCATTGAACATTCCAATCAATGATCCATATTCCAAAACATAACCATGGGATATGCCAAGATAACTGTTATGATCTAGGGCAAGACCATCATAGAATATGCCCAGATAATCACCAAGATCTATGCCAAAAATATGCCAATATAATCACCAATATCTATGCCAAGAAAACTACCGAGATCTATGCCAATATCACCAACAAGTATGCCAATAGAGGCATAACTATCACAAGAGAGACCCATGTACAAGAACCATACAATATCTATGCAAAGATAACCATCATCACATCCTCCATAAAATATTCAATAACTTCAAAGATATATACCAAGAGAGAGGCTCGCATACCAAGATCAAATATGAACTCTATCCATGAGAGACATGTGCCATCACAAGAAAAATCCACAAGCATGAACCATACCTTTTCCAAGAAAAAAAGATGAAGAGACTATATAGAGACCAAAATAAATTCTATATCATGTCATCACATAGCCCTCGCAACAAGATTTCAAGCGAGCCAAGGATTTTGTAATTCCGATACCATATGAGAAAGTTATGCCAATTTTTGTGAATCTTCTCAATCCTCAAAAATACCCCAGAAATTTCTCCTCCACAAAGTTTCGCACTTTTCCCCAAGAGGTGCACAATATCAAAGAGAGACTTGATGGATGAGAAAATGGAATGTTTGATCTTCTATTTATACACTTCATCATTCCTTGTAGATTCTTTTAGGGCTTCCTTAAACTCATCCTTAATTTGTGTATCTCCATATTTTAAGGGGGTTTCAACGGTTAGTACCCCACTTCAAGGATCCATCATGACACTTCATCAAAAATTTAAGATCACTCCATATCTTCTCAAAGGGGCCTTAGGGATTGTCCACGTCATCATACTTGGTGAACACATCATTATTTCTTTCAGGGATCCTTGCCACTTCATGTGGTCCAATGTGCCAAAGTACCACAACTTTCGAGGTCATGTGGACCAAGCATCATTATTTTGGGGATACTTCATGCTTCACACCAACTTTCGTTGGACCAACTTTGGGTACTCTTTAGAGAATTCTCCAGCATGGGTCATGTAACCACAAAATTATGGGAAAGTGGACCAAACACCATTGTTTAGGGGTTTCTGCACCTTTTATTTCAACAATGTCTTGTGGACCAATCCTTATTACTTCGGGGGCTACCTATCATGGTCATATGGACCAATCCTTTTGGTCAAGTGGACCCAACACCAATACTTTCAAGCATAAAGTGATTAAATGACTTCTCCAAAATCTACAACATCTCATGATCATCATGCAAGTGACTCACATCATAATCAAGGACTTCAACAATGTCCAAGGTCTTCATATCATGCACATACAAGAAGAAGTGGACTCCATAAACAAGATAAGGGCTTCAACCATGTGCACAGGTTTCATCATTATTACCAACAAATGCTTCCATAATACCATGCAAATGTACATCGAGGAATACATCAACATGTCAAGGGATTCTTTGACTATCTTGTGGGCTTATGACCATCAAGAGTTACCACACAAAGGGTATCAAGAACTATCATTCCATCATGTGTGTGGGTTCCAAGACCCAAACCATCAAACAACAAAGAAACCATATCAAGATCAAGAAAAAGAGGGCTATCAACACCAAAAAGGGTAAAGGAGGTCAACAAAGGGCTCAAAGCGGACAAAGGAACAACTTAGGGGAACTCAACCAAGTCAAGGAGTAACCAGGGATTTTTCCATTTTCGCAAGGCCTACAAGGGATTCAATCTTGGGATTAGACAGAGTCAAAAGGGCTCCTTTGACATAGACAAAGACACAACCAAATACTAACCCTCAAGGGATCCACAAGGGGCACCAAGACACAACAATCCCTCACCGGGGCATTGTTGGAATCAACTACAACCTTAATCAACAATCTCCCCCTTTGTCATTGATGACAACACCAAAAGCTATCCCTCAGAACAAGCTCCCCCTGTCAGCAACTTCTCTCGGGCCCCTTTGGCATCAAAGGCAAAGGAAACTTCCTTTGACAAGACTACTCCCCCTTAGAATATTCTCCCCCTGCCAACAACAAATACAACAACTTCTCTCCCTCTTTCCATCAATCAAAAATGGAACTCCCTCTGGCAATACTACTCCCTCTATCACAAGGCATTGTTGTTACTTTGTTGGAATTTTATTCTGTCGCAAGGATACTTCATAAATGGCTATTCACGAAGCTGGAACCAACTGCTATAGGATGTTGAGAAGACTATGATTATTGATCTCAATCCATCAGAACTATTGATAATTAGGTACATAGCTCCTTTTACACTGTCTTTGTACATTTCATATTTTTGTATTGTTCATTTATAGTCTTCAAAATAGTATTGTGTTTTTGTTGATGTATATGTAACTTCGGAATGTATTTCATCTATGTATTTATTATATTCCTATAGAGATGTTTTATCCCTCTATACGGAAGTGTCGTCATTTGTATTGAAAAGTGTCGCAAGAGTGTTAACTTGTCGATGGGTTATTAGACCACCTGATGTGGGTGTCGGCCCTGACTAGATCAACCACAAGTTATTAGATTGAGTTAGACAAGTTGGCCCCAATGGTTTATTAGGCAGGTCAGGACAGGTATAAATAGAGATCAGGAGATCTCTATTTGATCACTTCATTACTCATCTCTACATCACTCAGAAAGTGGTGCATTGGTTGAGGAGGAGGAGTAGATGCTAGGAGAAGACTATCTCTCTACTTGGGTTGTAATTGGGTTGTACTATTGCTCTATATATCTTTGAGGAAGTTGTGGGGTTTTTCACCTTAGGGTTTTCCCTAGAGAAACTCTGTGTGTCTATTGTATCTTGTGTTTGATTCTTGTGATGTTTGGCATGCTTGATATGATTGATATGCATTGATATACTGTACATGTTATTCTCTCAGTAAAGATCCTAGAGTATACTGAATTTATGCTCAAAATTTAACATGGTATCAGAGCTAACCTAAGAAGAAGACATTGTGCAGTGGCGGAAACCAAGGTTTCTTATTTATTGGATTTATCTCCACATATTTTGGAAAAGCAGTATAGTAGATTGACTCTACTCATCAAGGAGAATCTACCAGTCCAATCATAATTCAATTATGATCACTTTCAGTTTTGGCCCTAAAAATTAGGGTTTCCTAAAAAATAAGAATTTCTAAAATCTGAAGACACAGCTGGACGCTCCTTGGAAAAATCGAATTTTAGAGCTTTGGATCAAGATTTTTGGCTGGGTAGAACTTCGGGAAACTCAAACCCTAATTCAGGGTCCTCCTTAGTGAATCCAGAAAAACTCAAAGGCATTTATGAAGGGTGAAACTTTGCAAAACTCAAATTCTAAGTATATTAGTCGGATAAGCTCATCAAGGCGCATATTTATATCCTTTCAGAAAGTTGAAATTCACATTTTGAATTTTTGGGGTTTCTCTAACAAACCCTAATCTGGGACCAGATTCAGTTTTTAGCAAATCAAAGTGGTAAGACCTAAATCTTTTCTATTTCCATTTGAAGTACTCTTTAAAGATGTCTCACCACACCAAGCATGAAGACAAGCTTTAAGGGGCTGATAACTTCCAAGCCTGGAAGTATAGGATTGGGTTAATCTTGGAAGAGAATGAGTTGGACTCATACATAAAAGAAGAGGTCCCTATCCCAGAGGATGAAGAGGCTAAGATATTGCATAAGAAGAACTTGGTCAAGGCAAAGGGAATCATTCCTAATTCTATTACAGACCATCTCATTCCACATGTGTCATCTCTAAAGACACCCAAGGCTATGTTTGACTCCCTGACCAAGCTATTTGAAGGGAAGAACATAAATCAAAAGATGACTCTACAGAATCAATTGAAAGGGGTCAAGATGTTGAATGGGGATACCATTCAATCTTATTTCTCCAAAGTCTCTCAGATCAAGGAACAACTTGAAGTTGTATATGAAATGGTGGACAATGGAGAAATTGTGATGACCACTCTGAATGGCCTACCTAGGTCATGGGATTCCTTTATTCAAGGGATCTGTGAAAGAAGGAAGTTGATCTCCTTTAGTAAACTATGGGAGGAATGTTCACAAGAAGAGGCTAGGCTTGTAGCCCGAAAAGAAAAGATGGGAAGTGAAGACCAAGCTCTCGCAACTCACACCAAATGAAGCAAGCCTAAAAAGGAGCACTCTCAGTAGAAGAGATCCACTCACTATCACCAAAGAATAAGAAGGATCTAAGGTGCTTCACATGCAATGAGAAGGGTCACTTTGCTTTAGAATGTCCCAAGAACAAAAGGGACAACAACAACAACAACAACTTCAACAAGAAGAAGAAGGGTAGCAAAAGAAGGTACCATTCTCATGCTGCTGAGGATGATGAACCTCCAAAGAAGAAGGCTAGAGAAAAAAGTGATGATGACTCATCAAGCGAAGAAGAGTATGTTCTAATCTCTGCTCTCATAGGTACTATTTCCCATGGTTGTAATGATTGCCTTATTGACAATGGGGCTTCCAAACACATGACTGGGTTTAAAGAATCTTTTGTAAATCTATCTAAACATGAATCACCCCATAAAGTGAAACTTGGGGATGACTATCAATACCCCATCAAAGGAAGTGGTGAATCCTCCTACAACCTAGATTCTGGAAAGTCTTTGAAGATGAAAGAAGTGCTTTATGTGCCTGGGCTCAAGAAAAACCTTCTCTCCATATCTGCATTGGATTCAAAAGGTATGAGGGTTGCATTTGTGGATGGCCAAGTTCTAATGTGGCCAAAGGGAAAGACCATAGATGATGCAGTGGTGATTGGAGAGCAAGAGAGAGGTTTGTATAAATTGAATGGACAACCTGAACATGCCATGGTTCATGATTCCATGGAGCCAAGTGAACTTTGGCATAGAAGACTTGCACATATGCACTACAGAGCATTACCAATTGCAAGTAAAGTTCTAGAAGGTCTTCCTGAAATCAAGATGAAGCACGAAGGTGTTTGCAAAGGATGTGCAAAAGGAAAGAGCATAAAGAAGGCATTTCCAAGCAGTGAAGGCAAGGCTAAAAGTATGTTGGAAATCATCCACTCTAATGTATGCGGTCCGATGTCATCCAGTTCTCTAAGTGGGTATGTTTACAATGTCTCTTTCATTGATGACTTCTCCAGGAAGACTTGGGTTTACTTCTTGAAGAACAAAGATGAAGTATTTGATAAGTTCAAGGAATTAAAAACCTTGATGGAGAACCAAACTGATAAGAGGATCAAGACTTTCAGATCCGACAATGGTGGAGAATTCACTTCAGGTGAATTCAAGAAGCTATGCAGTGATTCAAGGATTAAGAGGGAGTTGACTGCTCCTTACAATCCACAACAGAATGAGTTGCAGAAAGAAAGAATAGAACAATCATGGAAGTAGCACGGACAATGCTACATGACTAGGATCTGCCTATGCATCTATGGGCAGAAGCAGGTAGGACAGCTGTATATGTGCAGAACACAATACCCCACAAGATATTGGACAACATGACACCATAAGAGGTCTTCTCTAGTAAGAAACCTGAGGTCAACCATCTCAGAATATTTGGTTTCCCAATATATACACATGTCCCAAAGGAAAAGAGGACCAAGCTGGATCCTTCAGGAAAGAAGGGCATCTTTGTGGGTTACAGTGAAAGCTCGAAGGCTTATAGAATATACTTTCCAGGGTTCAAGAAGATTGATGTCAACAGGGATGTGACATCTGATGAAAACTTAGCATTTATCAAATCAAGGAAGACACCTGTTGAAGATTATGAAGAACCTAAGGAAACTAGATTTCAAGACACTACCATGACTAAAGCAATTCCAAATGTTGATCGTGAAATTGAATATCCGCAAGAACCTGTAGATCCACCTCGTGAGAAGGAATCTCACAAGAGGAAACCTACATGGGCTAGAGAACTCATTCAAGATGCAGAAAGATATGGCATTCCAGAAGAAGAACACAGAGCAAAGAAGAGAACAAGATCACATACCAACTATGTTGCTTTACTCTGTGATATCATGAACAAAGAACCTTCCAGTTATGAAGAAGCAACAGAAAAGAAAGAATGGAAGGATGCCATGGTCGAGGAATACCAATCAATAATGAAGAATGATGTTTGGGATGTTGTCCCAAGACCTGAAGGGAAGTCTCTTGTGACTTCCAAATGGATCTATAAGGTCAAGCATGCTGCAGATGGCAGCATAGAAAAATACAAGGCAAGATTCATAGCTCGTCGCTTCTCTCAGAAAGAGGGAATAAATTATGAAGAAAATTTTGCTCCTGTATCCAAGTACACTTCCATTAGATCAGTACTCGATATGGCTGAAGTGATGAAATGGAAGATACACCAAATGGATGTCAAGACTGCCTTCTTGAATGGTGTAGTTGAAGAGGAAGTGTATGTGGAACAACCACTCGTTTTTGAAACACATGATAGGGAGTCATATGTGTGCAGATTGAAGAAATCCTTGTATGGCTTGAAGCAAGCTCCTAGAACTTGGTATGGTAGGATGGACAGTTTCCTATCTAGTTTGGGCTTTACCAAAAGTAAAGCAGATTCCAACCTTTACTACAAGGTTGAGGAAGGTAATCCTGTGATACTACTCTTATATGTAGATGACCTATTTGTAACAGGTGAAGATAGATTGATTGTCGATACAAAGAGAAAACTTGTTTCTGAGTTTGAGATGAAGGACTTGGGAATGATGAACTACTTTCTAGGTATGGAGGTGTGGCAGAGTGCAGATGGAATCTTCCTTCGACAAGGGAAGTATGCAATAAAGATCGTGAAGAGGTTTGGGATGATGGACTGCAAGGCCATGGCCACACCTATGGCATCGAACCTGAAGCTTATGTGTGATGCTTCATCTGAGCCGGTTGATGTCACTGTGTATCGTCAGATGATTGGGTCCTTTATGTACCTGATGAACATGAGACCAGATATTTGCTTTGCGGTGAAGACATTGAGCCAGTTCCTCACAGATCGGAGAAGTGTTCACCTGGTTGTTGTAAAGCATATTCTGAGGTACCTGAAGGGTACAGTTGACTATGGGCTCAAGTATGATGCGAATCAAAAGTTTAACCTAAATGGTTATGTTGATTCAGATTTGGTAGGCAGTGCTGCAGATAGGAAGAGCACTTCTGGGTGCTGCTTCAGTATGGGATCTGGTGTGATCTCTTGGTTTAGCAGGAAGCAGTCCTGTGTAGCACTGAGTACAGCCGAAGCAGAGTATGTGCAGCTTATTCGGCTAGTTGTGAGTCAGTATGGCTTCGGAAGCTACTATCTAAGTTATTTGATCTACCACTGGAGGCTACTGGTATCTTTTGTGACAACCAGAGTTGTGTGAAGCTGTCTAAGAACCCGGTGTTCCACGACAAGTCGAAACACATAGAGATCAAATATCACTATATCAGGGATATGGTGCAAAGAGGAGTAGTGAAGCTCCTGTATGTTGGATGTAGGATATGATCAATTGGATCATTTATGTATGTATGCATCATGTTGGATGTTGGATATGATCAGTTGGATCATTTATGTATGTATGCATCATGTTGGATGCTGGATATGATCAGTTGGATCATTTATGCATGTATGCATCACGTTGGATGCTGGATATGATCAGTTGGATCATTTATGTATGTATGCATCATGTTGGATGCTTGGACCATGTATTTGTATATGTATTAGGTGTATACTTTGTATGACCAGGTAGATCATGTATGTTGATATGTATCAGGTAGATACATTGTGTGATCAGGTGGATCATGTATCTATGTATGTATTAGGTGGATACATTGTATGATCAGGTGGATCATGTATGATGATATGTATCAGGTAGATACTTGGTATGCATCAGGTAGATTCATTGTATGATCAGGATGATCATGGATGACGAGCTTCAGGATGTTGCTCCAGATGACATGCATCGGGACGATGCAGTGATGATGATCAGGATGATCATGTGTACATCAGGATGATGTATGGTGAGTATCAGGATGATACTCTGTGGCCGTGGAATAGGTTATGTAGATTAGCATGTCTAGGAGATCCTATAGGTTGGAGTTGTGTACCTGTTGTTAAGTTTTAGCCTAAATTCACAAACAAGATCACTAAAAGAAACACAATCACAAGATAGACACAGATATACCCTGGGAAACCCTCATGGGGTAGAAAACCCGGCAAAGCTTTCCTCAATATAGATAATAAACCCAATACAAGTAGTAGTCCTTTGCAAGAGCTCCTTCTCCTCCTATGCAGACCTCTCTCTCTCCTATGCACCAATCACAAGTGTGAGAATGAGTGAGATAAGTGAGGAACATCCTCCTCTACTTATACTTCGTTCCCGACTGACTTTTTAACCTATGGGGCTGACCTCTCCTAAGAGAGTCTAATAACCCCTAATAAATTAAATCATGGCCAACCCCGACATGGGAGGATATCTAATAACCCTAGTTACCACACTTCATCGGTGGAATAAACATCTATGGCTATACAATAGGGTCACCTTTAAGGGATGGAACATCTCCAGAATAATAAAGTACAAATATAATATTCTTAGAAGTTACAATATTTCAACACTCCCCCTTAACGAGAAGGATATTATAACAACATCTGCAGGAGCAAGGAGTCATCAACTACATCATACATGATACATCTATAAATCATTGGAAGCTTTCTTCATACATCATCATTAGTAACTCAAGCAGTTACTCAAACATCTTCAAGATATTCAATACTGGAACATCAACATCTTCAATACCGAGTCTTAATCTTTTGCAGCACTTCGAACAAGTACAACATCATCATCGGATCCTCTGATCAACAGCATCATCTGGATCTCTCGATCACGATAAGCAACATCATAATCATATGATCATCAGCATCATCATCATACGATCATCATCTGGATCATCTCGATCTATAGCATCTGGATCATCTAGATCTACAGCATCTGGATCATGTCGATCTACAACTTCTGGATCATCTTGATCTACAACATCATCATAGTAGCATGCTCTGCAATACACACGATCCAATTACAAGATGATCAATCCCGCTCACTTTAGGACATAGGTCCATGGATGATACAATCCAGATCAAGTTCCAGGATGATCAATCCTTATCACTTTAAGAAAAGTCTCATCTCTATGGACAATGCAATCCAGATCAACTTCCAGGAGGATCATTCCTTGTCACTTTAAGACAAGTCTCATGTCTATGGATGATGCAATCCAAACACATACCTTTTGAACCAAATGTTCAGGTACGATGCAGTCCTATCACGTACCTTTTGAACCAAATGTTCAGGGATGATGCAGTCCTCTCACATACCTTTTGAACCAAATGTTAAGGGATGATGTAGTCCTCTCATGTACCTTTTGAACCAAATGTTCAGGGACGATGCAGTCCTCTCACGTACCTTTTGAACCAAATGTTCAGGGATGATGCAGTCCTCTCACATACCTTTTGAACCAAATGTTCAGGGATGATTAAGTCCTCTCATGTACCTTTTGAACCAAATTTTCAGGGATGATGCAGTCCTCTCACATACCTTTTCAACCAAATGTTCAGGGATGATGCAGTCCTCTCACATACCTTTTGAACCAAATGTTCAAGGACGATGCAATCCTCTCATGTACCTTTTGAACCAAATGTTCAGGGATGATGCAGCCCTCTCACGTACCTTTTGAACCAAGGGTACATGGACGATGCAGTCCTATCACATACATTTTGAGCCAAGCATCCAGGGACGATGCAGTCCTATCATGTACATTTTGAACCAAGGGTCCAGGGACGATGCATTCCTATCATGTACATTTTGAACCAAGGGGTTCTGAGATGATGTAATCCCCATCACGTCCACAAGGGACCACTTTCTCGAAGACATATGTCTGCGGATCTCTTTTAGGACATGTGTCCAAGGATGATACAATCCACTTGTCAACTTAGACCCAGTCTAAGGACCATTCATCGACCTCATCGTCGGTATCACCAATCCAAGTATCGACATCATCGACCTCACTATCGATGCAGGCAATCTCATCATCAATGACCACATCACTCCCCCTTTCAAGGAGGGTCCTTCTGAACTACACCGAGCTTGTCTTGGAAATACTCAAACTTTACTCGAGACAAAGGTTTGGTCAATATATCAACAACTTGTTCGTCAGTGCTGACATACTCGAGCTTGATAACTCCTTTATGCACCATATCTCGTATATAGAAATATCGGATATTTATGTGATTTGACTTATCATGGAACACTGGATTCTCTGTCATCTTGATACAACTCTGGTTGTCACACATGATCATGGTGGGATCCATCTCTAAGTAAAATAGTCCTGATAATAGTTTCCGAAGCCAAACTACTTCACAACTAGCAGAGCAAGCAGCTATATATTCCACTTCAGCTGTACTGAGAGCCACACTAGACTACTTCCTGCTAAACCATGAGATCATGGCAGATCCAAGACAATAACATCCACCTGATGTACTTTTCCTATCTGAAACACTTCCTTCCCAATCAGCATCTGTGTAACCATGCAATCTGAAGTCATGATCTCCAAGATAATGTAGGCCAAAATCTATTGTACCCTTTAGATACCTCATCACATGCTTTGCAACTATTAAGTGAACTCTTCTAGGTTCCACTAGATATTGACTCAAGGTATTCACAGCAAAGCATATGTTTGGTCTGGTATTTGTCAAATACATCAATGACCCAATAATTTGTCTGTATAGAGTCACATCCACTAATTATGATGAGTCATCAACTAATAACTTCAAGTTGGAGTCCATGGGGGTGGCCATGGCTTTGCACTCCAACATATTGAATCTTTTCAAAATATCCACAGCATACTTACCCTAATTTAGAAAGATTCCTTTTGGGTCTTGCCATACCTCCAGGCCTAAGAAGTAGTGCATCAATCTGAGATCTTTCATCTCAAATTCTGAAGAGAGCTTCTTCTTGCACTCGATAATCTGTTTCTCATTTCTAGTCAGAAATAAATCATCTACATACAACAATAATATGACAGGTTCATCATCCATAACTTTGAGATAAAGATTAGGATCAGCTTTACTCTTGGTAAAGCCCATGCTTGTCAAGAAACTGTCAATTCTTTCGTACCAAGCTCTGGGAGCTTGCTTCAATCCATACAAATCCTTTTTCAGTTTGCATACATGTGTTCTTCCATCTTCAACCTCAAATCCTTGTGGTTGTTCTATGTACACTTCCTCTTCAATCACACCATTCAGGAAGGTTGTCTTAACATCCATCTAGTGTAATTTCCATTTCATCATAGATGCAAGTGCCATGATAGATCTAATGGAAGTGTACATAGCAACTGGTGCAAATGTTTCTTCATAGTCAATTCCCTCTTTCTGAGAGAATCCTCTGGCTACAAATCTTTCCTTATATTTTTCAATGCTACCACCATTTAGCAAGAGGGAGCCACTTTTCCCACTAATGTTGTTGTTCAGAGGTGAGGCAACGAAGATAAGTTTCCAAGCATTTATTGATAATTTCAGTCTGACCATCTGTTTGTGGGTGATACCCTGAACTCATCTTAAGTTTGGTGCCAGTGTGGTGAAATAGTTTTGTCCAAAAATGACTTGTGAAAGTCACATCACGATCTAAGACAATAGAAGAAGGGATGCCATGAAGATGAAAGATCTGGTCCAGGAAAATTTGAGCGACAAAGGAGGTTGTATAGGGATGGTTGAGAGCACAAAAATGACTATATTTGGATAGGAGATCGACCACAACTATAATCACTGTCTTCCCTCCATATTTAGGGAGACCTTCAATGAAATCCATAGAAATATCTGTCCAAATCCATGTAGGTATGGGAAAGGGTTTGAGCAAACCCGGAAGAAGTGTCGTTTCACCCTTATTGCGCTGACAAGTATCACATGCAGCCACCACTTGTTGAATTGTCCTTTTCATGCCCTGCCAAAAGAAGTTACGACGTGCCCGTTCATACATTTTGAGGAACCCATAGTGCCCTGCCGATGGAGAAGCATGGAGTTCATAGAAGACAGCCTGTTGAAGATCTATGCTCTGGGGAAGCACCAGACAACCCTTGTATCTCAAGGAAGCACCATCCTAAGAGTAATGTGGTACAGCAGAAGGGTTGTTGGTCAAGCATTGGATGATTTGAGATAAGGAAGAGTCATTGACATAGCCCTGTTGAACAGATTGAAACCAATTTGGAACAGGCATAGAAATAGCTGAAAGAGAACCTTGGGCCTCAAATGTGCGAGAAAGAGCATCTGCCACAATATTGTCCTTACCCTTCTTGTAAGTAATCTCATAGTCATAAACCATGAGTTTGTTAACCCATTTATGTTGTGTTGGGGAGGAGACACGTTGTTCCAAGAAATATTTCAAACATTGGTGATCAGTCTTGATGCATAAATGATTCCCTAATAGGTATGGTCGCCAGTTCTGGACGGTATGCAAAATAGGCATCATTTCCTTCTCATATGTAGAGGAAGCTAAATTCTTACTGGAAAGGACTTTGCTGGTGAATGCAATGGGGTGGTCATCTTGAAGTTGAACACCACCAATTCCATTACCGAAAGCATCACTCCCAATAGTGAAGGGCTTGGAAAAATCGGGCATAGCTAGAACAGGTGTAGTACACATAAAAGCATCTGTCCATGTAAAAGCATCCTTTTTCAATAGAGCAGTTAATGGAGCTGCAATCTTCCCATAATCTTTGACAAACTTGCGGTGGTAGCCAGTCAACCCCAAAAAACCACGAAGGCTCTTGAGTGTTTAAGGATGCGGCCAATTGTGCATGGTAGCGATTTTGGGAGGATCCACGTGAACCCCTTGTGCTGAGATAATGTGCCCAAGATACTCAACTTCCTTCTCTCTGAAAACACATTTAGACTGTTTGGAGTGGAGATGATGATCAGAGAAAAGTTGCATGACAAGATCTAGATGTTGGAGATGTTCACCCCATGTTTTACTGTAGATGAGGATATCATCAAAGAATACTAGAATTAATTTCCGTAAGTAGGGCCGAAATATTTTATTCACTAAGGCCTGGAATGTGGAAGGAGCATTAATGAGGCCAAAGGGCATCAGCAAAAACTCATAGTGACCATCATGTGTGCGGAAAGCTGTTTTAGGGATATCATCCTCATGAACCCGAATTTGATGATACCCGGAACGAAGATCCAACTTGGAGAAAAATTGAGCCCCATAAAGCTCATCAAGAAGCTCATCAACAACAAGAATGGGAAACGTATCCTTTATGGTGAGGTGATTAAGTGCTCGGAAGTCAATGCAGAGGCGCCATGATCCATCTTTTTTGCAGACAAGAAGAACTGGAGAAGAAAAGGAACTAGTGCTTGGGCGAATAATGCCTTACTTCAATAAGTTCCGAACGAGCATTTCAATCTCTGTTTTTTGGTGAAATGGGTAGCGATAGGGCCTGATGTTTGGAGGAACGCTTCCAGGAAGGAGCTGAATATGATGGTCCTCTAGCATGGAAGGTGGAAATCCCACTGGTTCAGCAAATATACTTGTATAACGATCTAGAATTTGTTGTAGATCCAAAGGAGTAGTGGAGACCGCTGATGGTTGCATCTAAATGGAATGGATCTGAGCGATGACACCATGTGAGTTCTTCTTAAGGAGTTTTTCCATGCGATGTGAACTTATGATGCTGAGAGACCCTGGTTGTAAGCCTGTCAATGTGTGTGTTTGTCCATTGGGGGAAAACTGCATCCAAAGTTCATCAAAATCCCATAAGATGGGGCCAAGTGTGCGTAGCCATTGAGCGCCCAAAACCAACTCACATCCGCCTAAGGTCAAGGCAAACATTTCAGAGCGCAGGGTATAATCTCCCATAGATATACGCACATTACGACACTTCCCTTTTCAAGGTAAGTTGTGCCCATTGGCAACCATGACTTCAAAGTTGGAGCAAGGATGGATAAAACAATTAGCTTGTTTGGTGATCCGAGGGTCAATGAAATTATGAGTGCTACCAGAATCAATGAGTATTGTAAGAGGAAGCTTCTTGACGTAACCCCTGACCCGCATTGTTTGGGGGGTGGTGATTCCAGCTAAAGCATGGAGAGATATATCTGGCTGGTTTTCCTAAATCGAAGGGTCAATAGGCAGTTCCTGAATGTCGACCTAAGCATCCATTGTATCGGGATCTTCGTCACCAATTTCAGAGGCAGGTGGAGAATCCACATCCAAGAGATAGAGCTTTTGTTGAACACATCGATGTCCCTGAGTGAATTTCTCATCACAATTATAACAAAGCCCCTTTTCTTTGCATACCTGCATCTCTGTTTCAAACAAATGCTCGATAGGAGTTGGTCGAGGAGCTGGCGGTAGGGGTGGGCGTTGAGAACCCATATTTTGGAAGGGAACAAAAGTTGGTTTGGAGTGATGTTGGGTTGCAATCTTGTCTTCTGCCAATTTAGCCAAAACCAGGGCTTCCATCATTGTACGGGGACAGAACATTTTGATCTCGGAGCGGATGGCATCCTTTAGACCACTGATAAAACAACTTCGGTAGAAGTCATCAAACAATCCTTCAGTGTGGTTAGCTATTTTCTCAAATTTGGTTTGATACTCTCTCATAGTGCCAATTTGGCGAAGTTTAGTGAGAGATCCTGTGAAGTCATCAAAAGAACTAGGACCAAATCATTGCAAAAGGAGCTGGCAAAAGTCTGGCCATTTTGGCTCTTCATGAGCCTTAATGTACCAACGGTACCATTGAATAGCTTCCTGTTCCAAATGAAAGGATGCAAGTGGAACTTTGTTGACATCAAAAGTATTATGCAGACTGAAATATTGTTCTGCACGATAGATGCATCCAGTAGGATCAGTACCATTGAAATGAGGAAAATCAAGCTTCAGACGACGGAAATTGCTGGAAGAAGAGAACCCATTGTATGATGAAGACTCATACTGTCGTTTGTTGTTCATGGCTGAATGCTCAAGATGGAGGCCAAGAAATTTTTCATCCAGATCCTGGAGTTTGGCTTGGATGGCAGCAAGTGATTCCTCCATAGTTTTTGCTCCTGCGTGGGTGATAACCATAACCAGGAGTTTTTTTTTTGCGGGGGGGAGTGGGTAGAAAAACAAAAACATAGACTATTTTAGTAAAGGAAAATATGGACTTGGGAAAAAATCGAAAGGGTAATTTGGGTTTGACGAGGTTTTGGACATTGTCAAAAGGAAAAGGAAGCAGAAAAAGAGGATTTCAGAAGCGAGGTGAAAGAATGAGAAAATTTGGTAAAGAGGGACAAAAAAGTAGAATTAGGAAGGGAACTCTGTGGTAAAATTTCAAGGCAATCGGGTGAAAATCGAAGAAGTTATGGCAAACCCTAAAAATAGACAAATGTGAGATTTCGGTTGTTGGGAAGTGGAATTTGGGATAGAGTCCTCAGGAATGAAAAATGTAGAATGGTATGATAGGGGTGTCAGAGAAGTTTCAAGAGAAACATAGTTAAAACAAGGGATATATGGCGGAAGTGACCGGCAACAGATGGATCTGCAACAGCGTGGAAGTGATCGACAACAGTTCTGGGTAGAGGAAATCTGTGATGTATCAGCTAAAATTAGATATGGACTCCAGGTATGCTCGACTTCCTAATGGTTCAGGGGATTCACTCGGCCACCAATGCTGTCTGACGGCTTGCGTATTGGGGCAGTATCCCTCACTCCATGGCTCAGGTAAAACTGATAACCGCTTTGCCACAAACGACAGCTCTTGGTTTACCTCACGGGTGGAAACTAATCAATCAAGTAGGGGTCGTTGCCCTTTTTGTTGGTACGTCCTCTCAATGGGATAGCTACTTCGGGGTTCCTGTGGTACTCCTCACAATGATTTTTAGGGATTATGCCCAAGTACTTCCCACAGTTAAACGGATAGGGATTATTCCCAGATCCGAACCTGCAATAGATGCGAAAAAAAAAACTTGCCCGAAATTTCACCCAGCAACCCCAAGAAAGTGCTCTGATACCAGATGAAAGGGACTTGCAACAAATAATTGACAAAATGCACAATATATGGAATCACAAAATATTTTTATTGATCGTATGCCACTTCGAGGGGGCAACCTCCTTTGAGCAAGCTCAATACAAATAACTTCACGGTGCCTTCATAGACCTCCACACACACTTATATACTAAGTCTAGGCGCCAATACTATGGGTCAAAACCATGGGCCATTACAAACAATGGATCAACAAAACTACGGGCGACTTACAAAGCATATGCGCCAACAACAATAACACAAACTATGGATCAACAAATACTACGGGACAACTTACAAAGCATATGCATCCAACAACAATATACTAACAAAGTAAAGACATGGGTTCCTAACAAGTACAAGGGGAGGATTTGGAGTACAAGGGGAGGCCTTGAAGCTCCGACTTAAATCTCATATGTAATTTTTGATGACTGATTATGATCTATATGCAAATATAAGCCCATATTATTTTATATACTGGTTTCATTTCTAATTGGTGTAATCACTCAATTGACAATTTCAGTTCTTGTTTGATGTTATCATTCATGAAGTGCTTGTGAACTGTGGGTGAAACTTAGTCTTATGTTTATTTTGTTACTAGTTTATATTTCATATGTTATGCATCTCAGTCTTTTACTTTTACATGTTTAGTGATGGTATTAGCCTAATAATATTTTACCCTCTTGTTGATAAATTTTACAACCAAAACCCTAAAAAATACCTAATTTATTTCCTTTTACTATTGACATTGTGTTGGCTTGTTCTTTGGTAGTCTGAGAACAAATTATGGCATTAACACAGCTTATTCGATATTATGTAGAGTACATCATTCATTAATGCATTATCACATTATCATTATATCACCATCAACGTTATTAACATTTACATCTCATCATCACATCATCATCATATAGAAAGCACAATACACAAGATTTTTACGTGGAAACCCAAGTCCTGGGGGAAAAACCATAGAAGCCTTTATACTCATATTTTATCCAGCAACAACTGGAAGGAGGAAGCACCCCCTGGTTACAAAGCTTCAATTCTCTAGATACAACTGGAAGGAGGCTCTGTGAAGAACCTGCAATAATTAATTAATGCAAATACACAAGATATTAGAAATAACAAAACTCAGAATCACTTTTATATTGATCACGGGCCACTTCGAGGGGGCAACCTCCTTTGAGAAAGCTTAATACAATTAACTTCACCGTGCCTTCATTGGCCTCAACACACACTTATATACTAAATCTATGCCCAATACTACGGGTCAAAACCATGGGACATATAATACTACGGGACGACTTACAAAGCATATGCGTCCAATACTATGGGTCAATACTATGGGCTAATATTAACTATGGATCAATAAATACTACGGGACGACTTACAAAGCCTATGTGTCCAACAAAAATATACTAACAAAGTAAAGAGAAGAGTTGACACGGGTTCCTAACATCCCCTCTCCCTTAGAAAAAGATTTGTGCTCAAAGCTTTAGTTGTGGAAATTGATGGAGAATCTGAAGGAGTGGTTCCCCTATAGCATCCTCGGGCTACATTCCGGGCCACTGACGTCTTTGGAGTTTCAATGAGGATTGCTTGGAAGGATGTAGACGAAGAAGAACCATATCAGCTACGTGAAAAGTGCACTCAGAACGGTGTTGAGCGGCTAGTTGTTTCAATCGAATTCTGGCCATGTGAAGATTGTCCTGCAGAATGAGAAGAATCTGATTGCGGTTTAGAAGGACCGAGTCAATTGCTTGAATTGTGGAGATGTTGAAGGGGTATGGAGGTGTCTGTCCATAGACTGCTTCATATGGTGTCCTTGTAGATGTGGTATTGTACAACCAGAGTGCTTCTAGGAAATCCATAGAAATAGTTGGCCAAATCTGTGTAGGGAAGGGCAAGGGTTCGAGCAGTCCCAAAAAGAGTGTCGTTTCACCCTTGTTGAACTGGCAAGTATCACAGTCATCCACTAGCCATTGGATTGTCATTTTCAGTCCCTGCCAAAAGAAGTTACATTGTTCCCTATCATACATTTTGAGGAACCCAGAGTACCCTGCTGATGGAGAAGCATGGAGTTCATAGAAGAGAGAGCCCTATTGAATAGAGTGCCACCAATTTGGAACAAGCAGAGAAATAGTTGTAAGAGAAACTGGGTCATCAAATGTGTGAGGAGTAGCAGCCACCATATTTTCCTTACCCTTCTTGTAAGTGATCCCATAGGTAGAACCCATGAGTTCGATAACCCATTTCAGGTGTGCTGGGGAGGAGACCCATTGTTCCAGGAAATTTTCTAGACTTTCGATATCAATCTTGAGGCAGAAATAAATCCTTAATAGGTATGGATGCCACTTCTGTACTGCATGCAAAATAGCCAGCATTTCCTGCTGAGAGGCAGATGCGGCTAAATTCTTACTGGAAAGGTCACTTGAAGGCAAAACGCTCACGGGTTCAGAAAAGACACCTGCATATCTATCCAAGGAAGTAGTGGAGACCGTTGATGGGTGCATCTAAATGAAATGGAGTTGAGCGATGACACCATGTGAATTCTTCTTAAGGATCTTTTCCAGGCGATGTGAACTGATGATGCAGAGAGACCCTTGTTGTAAGCCCTTAAATTTGTGTTGTTTCCCATTGACTGAAAACTGCATCCAAAGTTCAACAAAATCCCATAAGATGGGGCCAAGTGTGCGTAACCATTGAACGCGCAAAACCACATCACATCCACCTAGGGAGAAGGAAAACATGTCAGAGCGCAGGTTATAATCTTCCAGAAAGATACGCACATTGTGACACTTCCCCTTGCAAGGTAAGGTGCGTCCATTGGAAAGCATGACTTCAAAGTTGGAGCAAGGATGGACAAAACAATCAGCCTGTTTGGTGATCCGAGGGTCAATGAAGTTATGAGTGCTACCAGAATCAATGAGTATCGTGAGAGGAAGCTTTTTGAAGTAACCCCTGACCTGCATTGTTTGGGGGGTGGTGACGCTGGATAAAGCATGGAGAGATATCTCTGGGTGGTCTTTCTGCGATGGGAAGTCTGTTAGCACTCGGATTTTCCTTGGGCTGTATCAAAGAAACCCCGAGGTAACCTATTTCAAACCAATCTTTAGACTGAAAGTTGGCCTCCTTCAGCCAGAGAGGGCTCTCTCAGCAAATCTGCCATCCAATGTCACCACAACAGCAGTTTGACAATGAAACTCAAGGGCCAATTTGTAAAATAAATAAAAACTTAAGGATTTTTAATGAAGTGGTTAGATAAACAGGAAATAAGATATCATTGGGCAATGGAGTCAAGAAACAGAAAAATAATATATCAGCAGAAAAAACAGAAATTTTTGTACAAAGGCAAGGTAATTGTTAGGTTACGATCAAAGCTTTTTGCGGGCGAAAAGAAAGAATTAAAGACAATCCACCAATCAATGGGCATCAGACTAGGATGAATCCATCGTCGATTTTAGAGAAGCAAGCGGATACTTGAAACGCGATAAACTGAGGCATAAAAATATGAATCCCAATTCATTTAGACGTTCGTCCAAGTATAGAAGAAAAGACAAAAATGAATAGCATAACTGGGAAAGTAAACATGCACAAGTGATAAAAGAAAAGGTACAGACTGTAAACACCAACAACGCATGAATCTTTGATTTAAAACTGCTCAAACTCTGAAATATTTATTAATTTCTGGAAACAACTTCAAAAACCCAGAATGGACACTTTCGTTCCTGGGAATCCCCCCCTCTTTACATGTCTTTTACATATCAATATATAGAAAGATGGCCTATACCTAATCTTGAATTCAAAACCTAACTGAAACTCTAAAAATAGAAACAGTTACAACTTATTCTTTTTATTTCAGGAAGTAAATTTGCTAAAAACTAGGCTTTGAAGACCTGGCTGTACATCTCAAATGGAGATACCTGTGTACATTTTGAGAGAGGTTTTTGTAATTGGGCATGTGTTGAAGAAAAACCTCTTTCAGTTTCTGCAAATTCATCTTAATTTGGCGGAAACAGCTCTTTGAAGTTAATGACTAAAACAGTCATTTCCAGAAAAACGTGTTCTACTTGTCCCATTTGATTTTCTCTATGGGATATATCCCACATTGGTTGAGCGGGAAATAATCGTGTTGTTTATATACCCCGACGTGCATAACACCTAATAACACATAGCACGTGTTATTATACTCCTCTTCCTTGGGAGCTATGCCTTCGGGAATGGCGGTTCCGCGTTGGTGGAAGGTGGTTTATAATACCACCCTTTCGAATTGCGGATGGCTGTGACACTTACACGTGGATGGTAGTTTTTAATCCGCGACCACTTTATAATATTTAAACTTTGAGCTAGTGAGGGATGCGGAATGAATGGTAGCCGCTTATCCAAACTTTGTCTTTTTCAAAGTTTTAATTTGACATTTTTTGAGATTCGTGCCAAGACTTTGGTGATTGGGTTTTGAATATTAATATAAAATACTTATATTAATAACTATGAACTTTTAAATTTTTAAACAAAGACTTGGGCATTTTGGAGATCCGCTATCTTTTAGCCATTCCACTATTTTAGAGCTTCACTAACTATTTTAGAGATTCACCAATTCTTTATCCGCCTAATTTGACCATATTGGCCAAATTTAGAAGCCCTGTCAATTCATTTATATGCTCTGCTAAATATAGAATTTTTCCACATTTCCATAATGGGTGGTTCCGCGCGGTGTTATAGTGGTTTCCGATACCACTTTATCCATACGCGGATGAATGAATATCGGACACGTGCCTTGGTGGTATTATGTCCGCTACCACCCTCCACCGTTTGTTGACGATTACTTTGGCGACGCGGGATTGATATTAGCCGCAGATCTTGATCCATAATATCTCCGCCTTTGGAACCTGGCTGGAGTTTAACCTTTCCATAAATTTGCTGGCGGACTTTATAAATATGGGTTTTTATAATATATTTTTTATATAAAAATCTTCATTTCAACCCTTTTGTGATGATTTCTTCTCTTTTAGGTCATTTTAGCAAAAAGCTCTAGGTTTCTTCAGATCTGGTGTCAACAACTGGCTCCAACTGGGGATGCTATCCTCCCTGCGAGGTAGCAAAGAACATCGTAGACCAAGTGCCTGATCCATTGGGCGGCTCCCAAACTTGACAACTGCAACCTGTACCTGATCTTTCATCTGAAAACTGAATCTGAAAACCACTAACTGCTGACGATTGAAAACACACATGCTGTAACTGAATTGAAAATAACACTGTACATACTAAATGGATGCTTGCCTGGCAAACTTATTTCTCCTACCTACCCTACCTTTAGAATGTCAAAGACTTTCCATCAATCAAGTAATTCGGAAACACCAATAAAGCCAATCCATTAGGTGTTCAAACAAGCTAACTCCTTTGCCATGTTCGAAATAAGCCAATAACAGAAAATATGACAGTATAGACAACCACTGATAATCTTTATTCTCAAAATAAAAACCCAGCTGCAAATCGAAACTGAGAAATTTCTTCATATACTCAAGTATAGGATCAAAAAAGATACATTTTATTTGAAGTACCTTTGGATTTTTTGCAACTTGACGGGAGAGCTGGAATATTTTTTCTTTCTTAACATTCTTTTCCAAAAATGAATGATTATCCTCATACTCAATATTAAAACATTCTTTTTCTTTGACAATTAAAGGTCGTCGATAATGATCCTCAAAAGATAAATTTTGATAATGAACATCCTGGGATTGAATTTCACCTTCTAAGACTTCCAGATCATTAGGCATGACATCTCTATGTTCTTGATGAAAGAAACTGGCATCTAATAACTGATTTTCTTGTGGAGAATTATTATCACAAATGGGTTCTTTCAAAATATCATCATGATTGTCATCATTCAAATTCAGATTTACATGCCCTTAAATGGAAGAAGATTGACTTACATATCTCGGAATATGTGAACACTTCCAATCTGTATAAGCAGGGGTCGTAGCATGACTCTGCAGGAGCTGATCTATTTCTTCTTCTGTTAAAAGAGGAGGTGGCTTGTGCATTTTCTGAATCAAACAACTATCATTTTCCTTCTCTTCTGCAGATTGATCATGATGCTGAATACATTCTTCATTCGTACACAAAGGAGCAAATGAATCATCATTTGTTTCTGAATAGAGCTCATGGGAATCTACTATTATTTCTTCATTGATTTTATCTGCAGCTAGCTTCTCTTGTTCATCATGGCCATGGACTTGCGAAGAAAAATGATAAAATGTTTCAGACATGTCTTCATCATTCATACCTTCCAGATCTTCATCAATACTTTCGAGGTATGGTATGAAACCCTCAAACTGATCACAGCAATCTTCCACTAAAGACAAAGCTGGAAAGTCTACTGTATAATGCTCATAAAATGCTACATGAAAATCTTTTAAAGAAAACAAGCTACCAGGTCTTAAACTTTCATACCAATCCCTTGCTTTTCCTTCTAAAGAAGCCATGAACATCTTCATAAGACAGTCCTCATGAAACCTAATCTTCAGCTTGTGTATATGCGCATGAAATTTGATTAAATGTAAAGCAGCATTATCACTGTTTTCATCTCTGAATTTAGGCAAATAAGATTGCCAATCTATTTTAGGAATTTGATTCGGAAAACCGGGAATATGAGACCTGCTCATAGGAGCATACCTTCTTAATAACGAGGCCATCTCGAAATGCTGGAACTGTAGATTCTGATTTGAAAACTGAGGAGACTTAGCCTGTGAACCAATGCAAAACTGGATTTCTTTAATGTGGAGTCGCCATGAAATTTCTGAAAACTGGATTCTTTGAAGATGGAGTCGCCAGGTGAAAGATGCACAGCCTGCTGGATATCTGACCGTTGTTCACCATCAACAATCAAATCTGCAACTTTGTCGTTCATACCCAGGGAAAATGAAACCTTCGGTCCCCGGCAGCGACGCCAAAATGTTAGCACTCGGATTTTCCTTGGGCTGTATCAAAGAAACCCCGAGGTAACCTATTTCAAACCAATCTTTAGACTGAAAGTTGGCCTCCTTCAGCCAGAGAGGTCTCTCTCAACAAATCTGCCATCCAATGTCACCACGACAGCAGTTTGACAATGAAACTCAAGGGCCAATTTGTAAAATAAATAAAAACTTAAGTATTTTTAATGAAGTGGTTAGATAAACAGGAAATAAGATATCATTGGGCAATGGAGTCAAGAAACAGAAAAATAATATATCAGCAGAAAAAACAGAAATTTTTGTACAAAGGCAAGGTAATTGTTAGGTTACGGTCAAAGCTTTTTGCGGGCGAAAAGAAAGAATTAAAGACAATCCACCAATCAATGGGCATCAGACTAGGATGAATCCATCGTCGATTTTAGAGAAGCAAACGGATACTTGAAACGCGATAAACTGAGGCATAAAAATATGAATCCCAATTCATTTAGACGTTCGTCCAAGTATAGAAGAAAAGACAAAAATGAATAGCATAACTGGGAAAGTAAACATGCACAAGTGAGAAAAGAAAAGGTACAGACTGTAAACACCAACAACGCATGAATCTTTGATTTAAAACTGCTCAAACTCTGAAATCTTTATTAATTTCTGGAAACAACTTCAAAAACCCAGAATGGACACTTTCGTTCTTGGGAATCCCCCCCCTCTTTACATGTCTTTTACATATCAATATATAGAAAGATGGCCTATACCTAATCTTGAATTCAAAACCTAACTGAAACTCTAAAAATAGAAACAGTTACAACTTATTCTTTTTATTTCAGGAAGTAAATTTGCTGAAAAATAGGCTTCGAAGACCTGGCTGTACATCTCAAATGGAGATACCTGTGTACATTTTGAGAGAGGTTTTTGTAATTGGGCATGTGTTGAAGAAAAACCTCTTTCAGTTTCTGCAAATTCATCTTAATTTGGCGGAAACAGCTCTTTGAAGTTAATGACTAAAACAGTCATTTCCAGAAAAACGTGTTCTACTTGTCCCATTTGATTTTCTCTATGGGATATATCCCACATTGGTTGAGCGGGAAATAATCGTGTTGTTTATATACCCCGACGTGCATAACACCTAATAACACATAGCACGTGTTATTATACTCCTCTTCCTTGGGAGCTATGCCTTCGGGAATGGCGGTTCCGCGTTGGTGGAAGGTGGTTTATAATACCACCCTTTCGAATTGCGGATGGCTGTGACACTTACACGTGGATGGTGGTTTTTAATCCGCGACCACTTTATAATATTTAAACTTTGAGCTAGTGAGGGATGCGGAATGAATGGTAGCCGCTTATCCAAACTTTGTCTTTTTCAAAGTTTTAATTTGACGTTTTTTGAGATTCGTGCCAAGACTTTGGTGATTGGGTTTTGAATATTAATATAAAATACTTATATTAATAACTATGAACTTTTAAATTTTTAAACAAAGACTTGGGCATTTTGGAGATCCGCTATCTTTTAGCCATTCCACTATTTTAGAGCTTCACTAACTATTTTAGAGATTCACCAGTTCTTTATCCGCCTAATTTGACCATATTGGCCAAATTTAGAAGCCCTGTCAATTCATTTATATGCTCTGCTAAATATAGAATTTTTCCACATTTCCATAATGGGTGGTTCCGCGCGGTGTTATAGTGGTTTCCGATACCACTTTATCCATACGCGGATGAATGAATATCGGACACGTGCCTTGGTGGTATTATGTCCGCTACCACCCTCCACCGTTTGTTGACGATTACTTTGGCGACGCGGGATTGATATTAGCCGCAGATCTTGATCCATAATATCTCCGCCTTTGGAACCTGGCTGGAGTTTAACCTTTCCATAAATTTGCTGGCGGACTTTATAAATATGGGTTTTTATAATATATTTTTTATATAAAAATCTTCATTTCAACCCTTTTGTGATGATTTCTTCTCTTTTAGGTCATTTTAGCAAAAAACTCTAGGTTTCTTCAGATCTGGTGTCAACAAAGTCAATAGGCAGCTCCTAAATGTCAACCTGATCATCTGGTGTATCTGAAGATTCTTCACCAACTTCAAGGGCGGGCGGAGAATTCACATCCAATACATAGAGCTGTTGTTGAACACATCTATGTCCCTGAGTGAATTTTTCATCACAATTATAACAAATCCCTTTTTCTTTGCGTGCCTGCATCTCTATTTCAGACAAATGCTTGATAGGAGCTAGTCAAGGAGGTGGCGGGATGGGAGGTTGTTGAGAACCCATATTTTTGAAGGGAACAAAGGTGGGTTTGGAGCGTTGTTGAGCTGTGATCTTGTCCTCTGCCAACTTAGACAACCCTAGGAATTCCATCATTTTGTTGGGACAGAAAAATTTTGACCTCTGAGCGGATTTCATCCTTGAGACCACTGATAAAACAACTCCTATAGAAGTCATCAGACAATCCTTCTGTGTGGTTGGCTAGTTTCTCAAATTCTGTCTGATACTCTCTCATAGTGCCAATTTGACAAAGTTTAGTGAGTGCTCCAGTGAAGTCATCAAAAGCACTAGGACCAAATCGTGGCAAAAGGAGTTGGCAAAAATCTATCCAGTTTGGCTCGGGATGAGCTTTGATGTACCAATAGTACCATTGAAGGGATTCATGTTCTAAATGAAAGGATGCAAGTGGAACTTTTTGGACATCAAAAGTATTATGAAGACTGAAATATTGTTCTACTCGGTACATCCATCCAGTCGAATCAGTACCATTGAAGCAAGGAAAATCAAACTTTGACCCATGAAAATTGTTGGAAGAAGAGAACCTGGTGGCTGCAAAAGATGCTGGTTGTCGGTTATTGTTCATGGCTGAATGCTGAAGATGCAGGCGGAGAAATTTTTCATCCAGATCTTGGATTTTGGTTTGGATGGCTACAAGTGCTTCCTCCATGGTTTT
Source organism: Larix kaempferi (assembly GCA_027924585.1). NCBI lineage: Eukaryota > Viridiplantae > Streptophyta > Pinopsida > Pinales > Pinaceae > Larix > Larix kaempferi. The sequence goes on along the minus strand of BSBM01001515.1, from coordinate 1,209,501 downwards.
TGCTCCTGTGCGGGTGACAACCCTAACCAAGAGTTTTTTTTTTGGGGGGGGGGGGATGGATAGAAAAACACAAACAAAAGCTTATTTAGTAAAGGGAAATTTGGATTTGGGAAAAACTCAGATGGGTAATTGGGGTTTGACAAGGTTTTGGACACTTTCTAATGGACAGGGAAGCAAAAAATGGGGATTTCATAAGCGAGGTGAAAGAATGAGAAAATTTGGTAGAGAGGGACAAAGAAGCAAAATTAGGAAAGGAACACGGTGGCAAAATTTGAAGGCGTTTGGGTGAAAAGTGAAGAAGTTATGGAAAACCCTAAAAATAGACAAATGTGGGATTTATGGTCTTGCGAAGTGGAATTTGGGATAGGGTCTTCATGAATGAAATATGCAGAATGGGATTGCAGTGGTGTCAATGAATTTTCAGGGAAAACAGAGTTGAAACAAGGGAGATATGGCCGAAAAACAAAATTTTATACTTTTTTCTTTTTTCTTTTTTTTTTTCCAGGAAGGGATCAAAAGCAGAGAGATCTTCAGTCGGGATCGGTAATAGATGGATCTAAAATGACGTCGAATGGATAAAAAACAGTTGGATCTGAAATGACTTTCAGAATAGATATGAAACGGCTGGAGCTGGAATGACTGTCAGAATGGATCTGAAACGGCTCGAAATTGATCGGCAATAGTTCAGTTGAAAAAAAAGATACGAACCCCAGGTATGTGCGGCTTCTAGAAATGGATCGGCAACAACGGGGAAGGGATAAAAAACAGCTAGATCTGAAACGACGGCTAGATCTAGAATGACTTTCAGAATAGATCTGAAATAGCTGGATCCAGAGCAAAAGTGATCAACAACAATTCAGTTGAAATAGATATCGACCCCAGGTATGTGCGGCTTCCTATCAGTTCAGGGAATTCACTCAGCCACCAATGTTGTCTGATGGCTTACGTATTGGGGCAATGCCTCTCACTCCACGGATCAGGTAAAACTGATAACTGCTTTGCCACAAATGACAGCTCTTGGTTTACCTCACGGGTGGGAACTAGTCAATCCGGTAGGGGTCGTTGCCCTTTTCACTGGTAGGTCCTCTCAATGGGCCAGCTACTTTGGGGTTCTTGTGGTACTCCTCACAATGAGTTTTAGGGCTTATTCCCAAGTACTTCCCACAGTTAAGCAGATAGGGATTATTCCCAGATCCGAACTTGCAACAGATGCAAATTTTTTTTTGGCAGAAATTCCACCCAATGAGTCCAAGAAAGTGCTCTGATACTAGATGTGAAGAACCTACAATAATTAATTAATGCAAATATACAATATATTAGAAATAACAAAACTTAGAATCACTTTTATATTGATCACGGGCCACTTCGAGGGGGCAAACTCCTTTGAGCAAGCTCAATACAATTAACTTCACCATGCCTTCATTGGCCTCAACACACACTTATATACTAAGTATATGCCCAATATTACGAGTCGAAACCATGAGACATATAATACTACGGGACAACTTACAAAGCATATGCGTCCAATACTATGGGTCAATACTATGGGCTAATATTAACTATGGATCAACAAATACTACGGGACGACTGACAAAGCATATGCATCCAACAACAATATACTAACAAAGTAAAGACAAGGGTTGACATGGGTTCCTAATAGGCTCCAACCCCCTAGTTCTCTGGATACAACCGAAATGAGGCTACAAGCCCCTTTCCTTGCCCCGTCCTGCCACCCTGATATGAAGATAGAAACTGAACTACTGAACCACCAACCGCACTGATCCTTCAGACGTACAAACCAACACATGTACTACACTGCACATTCACTATCTCTACTCATCAACTGCCACTGCTCATCAACTGACCACTTCTCATCAACTAACCACTTCTCACATAATTCAACTCAGTCAATCTGAGACTAACCAACTACACACCCAACTCAATCCACATGAATCAAACCAATTGCTTATACAACTCAACTAATCTAAGTTAGACCAATTTCTCATAGAACAACCTACACCTATATCACTGTCACTATCAACATGTACCTATATCACTATCTCTGTCAACCTATATCTATATCCCCATCTCTGTCACAATGCCCCAAACATTATCTCTATAACCAATATAAGTGTCTTTATCAACCTGTACCAATATCTCTGTCTCTATGCATGTGTCACTATCTCTGTCACAATCATTGTATCTCTATCTCAATGCCACAATCATCGTCACACTCTCTCAATATCTGTCATACTATATCAACCTATACATGCCTCAAATCTATACCCAGAAACAATCATCCATTGATTTCATTTTCATCCCCAACTTTTAAATCATAGAGATTTTCAAACCATTGAACATTCTAATAGATGATCCATATTCCAAAACATAACCATGGACTATGCCAAGATAACCATTATGATCTATGCCAAGACCATCATAGAATATGCCTAGATAATCACCATGAAACAAATCACGAAGATCTATGCAAACAATCTTCCAAGATAATCACCAATATATATGCCAAGATAACTACCAAAATCTATGCCAATATCACCAACAAGTATGCCAATAGAGAAGCATTAGAGCATGTACAAACTTCATACCATTTCAAGACAACAAGATGGACCTTAATCCATGAGAGGCATGACTATCACAAAAGAGATCCATGTACAAGAACCATACCATATCTATGCCAAGATAACCATCACCATTACCTCCAGAACATATTCAATAACTTCAAAGATATATACCAAGAGAGAGGCTCACATACCAAGATTAAAGATGAACTCTATCCATGAGAGACATGTGCCATCACAAGAAAAACCCACAAGCATGAACCATACCTTTTCCAAGAAAACAATATGAAGTGACTATATAGAGACAAAAAAAAAATCTATATCATGTCATCACATAGCCCTCACAACAATCTTTCCAACGAGCCAATAATTTTGTAATTCCGATACCGTATGAGAAAGTTATGCCAATTTTCGTGAATCTTCTCAATCCTCAAAAATACCCCAGAAATTTCTCCTCCACAAAGTTTCTCACTTTTCTCCAAGAGGTGCACAATAGAAAAGAGAGACTTGATGGATGAGAAAATGAAATGTTTGATATTATATTTATACACTTCATCATTCCTTGTATCTTCTTTTAGGGCTTCCTTAAACTCATCCTTAATTTTTGGATCTCCATATTTTAAGGGGGTTTCAAGAGTTAGTACCCCACTTCAAGGATCCATCATTACACTTCACCAAAACTTCAATATCACTCCATATCTTCTCAAAGGGGCCTTACGGATTGTCCACATCATCATACTTGGTGGACACATCATTATTTCTTTCAGGGATCCTTGCCACTTCATGTGGTCCAATGGTCCAAAGTACCACAACTTTCGAGGTCATGTGGACCAAGCACCATTATTTTGGGGATACTTCATGCTTCACACCAACTTCCTTTGGAACAACTTCGGGGACTTTTTAGAGCATTCTCCACCATGGGTCATGTAACCACAAACTGATGGGAAACTAGACCAAACACCATTGTTTAGGGGTTTATTCACCTTTTATTTCAACATTGTCTTGTGGACTAATCCTTATTACTTCGGGGGCAACCTATCATGGTCATATGGACCAATCCTTTTGGTCAGGTGGACCCAACACCAGTACTTTTGAGCATAAAGGGATTCGATGACTTCTCCAAAATCTACAACATCTCATTATCGTCATGCAAGTGACTCACATCATAATCAAGGGATTCAACAATGTCCAAGGTCTTCATATCATTCACATACAAGAACAAGTGGACTCCATAAACAAGATAAGGGATTCAACCACGTGCAAGGTTTCTCATTATTACCATCAAATGCTTCCATAATAACATGCAAATGTGCATCGAGGACTCCATCAACATGTCAAGGTCTTCTTTGACTATCTTGTGGGATTATGACCATCAAGGGTTACCACACAAAGGGTATCAAGAACTAGAATTCCATCATGTTTGTGGGTTCCAAGACCCAAAACATTAACCAACAAAGAAACCATATCAAGGTCAAGAATAAGAGGGCTATCAATACCAACAAGGGTCAAGGAGGTAAAAAAAGGGTTCAAAGTGGACCAAGGAACAACTTAGGGGACCAAGAAACAACTTAGGGGCATTCAACCAATTCAAGGGGTAACCAGGGATTTTACCATTGTCACAAGGCCTCCAAGGGCTTCAATATTGGGCTTGGAAAAATTCAAAAGGGCTCCTTTTAACATAGACAAAGACACAACCAAATACTAACCCTCAAGGTCTCCACAAGGGGAACCAAGACATAACACTTCCTCACCAGGGCACTATTGGCATAAATGACAACCTTAATCAACACCTTGCCCCTTTTGACCTCCCTAATATAGAAATAAGAATGTATTGAATAACTGGAATATACAAAATACCTTAGCTTCGATGTGTGTCTTTTCCAATTCGCAACTTTTGTGACTGCATATTTCTTCTGAATATCCATGTTAAGACAATAAGTTTCCAAAACTATGATGTGTGATAACCACTACGCTCTACATCATTGTATTGACCAGTCACTTCTGTGGTTCTGGGATTTGCGTCTTTCACTCAGTAAGAATATCGCACGTCCTAACTTCCAGGTATCCTTCTACCTTGCACACTTCTTGTTGTTCATCTTCTGTTGATTTTCGCAATTTGGCTCTGTTGCATAAAGTTTCTTTCTACTAGAAATGAGCCATTGATACCCCAAGAATACTAAATCTTGCTATGTATTATCTTTAAGTCTTCATTCTTCAAGATTACTTAAACACATCCATCTCTTACTTATTTATGCTCTTTCCAACTCAAGATATGTGTCCACTTGTTGAACGTCCTCACTTGTTTGCATTTTCTTAAAGTTATGATTTGTGTCGATGTACCACTAATAGAAATTCAGATTTGTGGGGTTTGGTGCACATATTCCAACTTCTTTGTGGGAAGTTTGTACACAAGTTCATTTCTCATATTCTTCATCATTAGTCCTGTGCCACTTGATGGATTTATGTTCAGTTTATGATTCAGTTCTAGTGCCTTTTCCTAACACTAGTTGGTGGAACACTTGAGAATTCATGCATCTTCCCTTTCATTAGTAGGTGTTCTTGGTGTCATAGGCTAGCACACTTTTGTTTGCAAGTATCTTCTAAGGATCTAAATTTAGTATTGGATCCATGTTGTGCAGAGGGATCACATCTTCACTGTATATCTATATTCTCTTTTCTCTAGAATTATTCTCATTTTTTTGCTATCATTTCTTCTCTTATCATAGCCATTCTGATGTACATGGTCCATGTTGACCCCAGATAATAAAGAAAACTCAATTTGGTTCCACTCTATGTCTTGTTTCTCTCTTAGTTGTGCATGGAAATTGACATATTTTGAGTTTCAACTTAATTATCCAACTAATGTACTTCCAAATGACCAATCAATGCATCCTACATCTACATAAGATAAACTTGTTCCCATCCATGGTCTTTGTCCAAATATTTTCCCACCACTTGTGCTAGTTGACTCGAGTTGTAAGTCTAGACTCTCCCTAGGCCAAACTGGACATAACACTCATAAAATCCTAAATAAGGACATCAATTGCTATTCTTGACCTCTCTGTCATTTATGAATACCACCTACAACCAAATATTTTGGATCCTCTATCCGACCTATCTAAATCCATTTCATGCATCCCCAATTTCCACACCCTTGCTCATTCACTAGTCAATTTTGACTAGCTCTCGATAAAATAGCCATATCTTCCTCTCAGTAGATCCAATTACAATTCCGTGAGTTGCTACAGAAACCTAAGACTCTTTACAATACATGCCAGGTGATTTTTTATATAATTTACCTACCTACCTACCCCTTCCATCTGTTTCAATATCATTACCTTGTGCTGTCCTGAACTCCCAAGTCCCTCCAAACCTCTCCCGAACCACTCAAAATCTGGGATTTTTATTCTATAGTCTTCATAATCTACAAAACTGGAGTCCATATCCACTCCAATCATCTCTGAGCAATCCCAATCCTTCCGAATTTAAGGGACAAGCCTCCTAGTGCTTATTAAAGAACCTTTGGAGCTAGTGTGCCAGTTTGGAATCCTAAAAGTGGACCATAATCTTGTTGTATATTTATCATAGTTGTAACAACATTACATCAGTATTACATCCAAGTTTTTGAGTTAGTGTGCCCGATATCTGGTTTGGGTACACTACACCCTCATGGTCACTTCATTAAGGAAAGGGCGCTTTGTTAGGTCTTAACTTCTATATCTTCTGAGATGTTTCACTAGGAAGGGTATTTTCCATGCAGTAATCAATTATATGATATGATTATTGAGTGCATGGTTTAGATATATTACAACTATCTAGTAACTAGGTTAGGTACCATATCTTACTAACCATTATATATAAGCTTTAGTTCTTGTTGGAATATTCTCACCATCATTTCAGTATTTTGCATGCATGCATGCAATTCTGCATGCACCCACTCATCTGCATGCATTTGCATGCATCCAGTCATCAGTATGGTAGTCTCCCAACACCTAGTCCTTATTTTGCAGCCCCCAAGAGCATGTTTCTGCTCAGTTCTTGCCCTCCTAGCCACCGATGCGCCCTTGTTTTCATCACTAGAGAACCTGTGCACCTTCTTCCACCTATTTAGGAGTTACTTCAGTTAGTTATTTAGTTGATGAATCAGTTCCTTGATTCAGGGGATGATTGATTAGTTAACTGACTAAAGCACTTAGATAGGCACCTACTGAGACTAGTTAGAGCTCCACTGACTACTGACAACTCCTCATGGACCCACATTGGATTCTCCTTCCCTACATCAGTGCCCATGCACTCAGTTAGACTCAAGTGGACTCATCTGATTGACTAGTTGACCTTTATGACCACTGCCACTGGTTTGGATGATGTCTCCAATGCTATCCAAGCCAATCATTGAGGATGATTCGAATAACCTTAGTGGCATTCAAATTCTATTGATTGTATTCAGTTATTATTCACATTACAGAATGTTAGCTACAGCTGATGTATCAACAATTTTTCCCCATTTTCTGTGTAATGAGTGTTAATTGATTCAGCAATTCTTCTTCTTCTTTCTGCACTACATGAGTAAATTCTAGTGAGGTCTGCTACTGTTAAGTGATCCTAGCTCTTAAATATTAAAGTTCTGGCCCTGTCACTGATCCACTCATGGAGCAATGGTCTACATCTCTGCACCCCAGCGATGATCCACTACCCTATAAATGACCACTCCTCTGATAAAGTCAAGTTTAGAGAACCAATGTACCTACCAATGTACTCTCTGTCACTATTAAACCTTGCTAACTTTGTAAAGGGTTTCACAGGGGTTATCATGTCAAGTCACTTAGGGTTTCATTGGCACCCTCTTTGGATGGTTGGAATACATGGATTGTAAAGTTTCATTACATAATAACAACATGACCTATTGAAAAGGATATGGAAGGGTCTATGTGAAAATTGAAGCATAGCATTAGCACAATTAATCTCACAATAATTGCCAAGTAATATGCAAAATTTCACTAAAAGAAGGAGACTGAAATATACAGCATAAAAATTATTATTGCATAAGTGTACAATGGCTTGATTGAATAATATAATAGTTAATAAATGTATATAATACATGAGAAATTTGAGTGCCTTAGGAGGCAAGAAAAGCTCACAAGTAAAGCAGGCTTACTTTAAATAAAAAAAACCCTTACGTGCAAAGAAGACTTTCCAAACCAGTCAAGGAGGGCTCGAATTAGCTAAGTAATGGAGGATAGATAATGAGTGAATGAAAGTCAACTAAATCATGCCTAAGTGAGAAAAAATATGGAGGATGATTTGGCCAAAAGGATAGGAAGTTTCTAAACCACTAGCTTTAACCTTATCCACTAACATACAGAAAAAGCAGGTCAAAGGAAAGAAAAAACAGGAGGGTACACTTATGACCCAAGATAGGATAAATTAAGACATAATGACTCAGCATCTTATCCTAAATGTTTCTAAGTGTGCTCCTTGGGGTTTTATGGCAAGTTTTGACGAAGTGGATGACGATTTTTGGCTATCTACCTAGTCTAGATGGAGGAAAATAATCATATGAATTAATGAATTATATCCTAAGTATGTTTGTGGGTGTTATGTATTCTAGCCGTCTATATATAATGGCCTTTGAATCGATGATGCCCGACCCTCCCTTTCAATACACCTATATAGCCCCAAAGAAACCATGATAACCCCAAAGGGTAATTTATAAAAGAGAAAGAAGCCCTTCATTTTATCTTGAAACCAAGGACATACTCCAAGTTCACCAAGGCTTAAGGTAAGGTCATTACAAGAAATTAAGGCCCTAAATTGGGAGCTAAAACTGTCCTTTAAGACCTTAGAATGGATATAAAACTTTGTCATTATCAGTATTAAAAAATATCCTTGCTTTTTGTCACTATCAAGCCTTCTAGTTAGGATTGGTTGGTGAAAATTAGTTCTAGCTCTTGGAGGTTGGTTTATGAATACATTCACCTCAATTGAATGTTGACAAGTAGGGGAATATTTCTTCAAAACATAATTAGAAGCGAGCATGACCAACCTGAAATCAAGTGAAAATACCTTACCTTATTCGTTATTTCTTGGCCGACAGAAAAATCTCGTTACAAACCTTGCAATCAAGCCCATGTGTTATTTGTATTCCTCTAAATAAGGTAATTGGTAGTATATTTTAGGCCCCTACTATTCAGAAGCGATTAGGTAGGTCCTATGGATTAGGACCATGACTATTATCATTGCTATTAAAAGGGAAGAATATCTATGCCATGAAATACAGAAAATATCCCGTTTGTTTTGTTTGTCTATAGACCCATCAATTTGGTAATGCATAGGTTGGGTTGGTTATCAATTTTGTCTATCTTTTATAGATTGACTTCCTAGATAGAAATAGAAGAGGGTAGAAGAGGAAGAACACGGAGTGTAGTGAGCACCAGTGAAAAGGTCCAATGAGTTATAGGTCTTATTACATAGGTAATAACAATTCATTGGTAAACATAAAAAAAGTCATATTATGGGAGAGTGATAGTGTAAAACTACAAATAGGAAAGGATGAAAATAAGCATTTCCTCATAAGAATATTTTCTATAGAAAAGGGAAATCATGTTTCATACTCATATTTATTGTCATGTCATGCTCTAGATCGATTCCTAATGTATAGTGACAACCAATGCCATTCGAAAAAGGTGCTTCTATGGAATTGGTACGTGGAATTCAAATTAATAGGCATGGAAGCTTAGATTGACAAATACTCAACTTGTCTCTCGGTAGAAGAAACCATCAACTATGTGGAATAACGGAACATACATGTTTACTCCAACTGAACACATAAACCCTAGCCCGACTTCGTCAAGTCTATTAAACTTTTGTTTTGTCTTGAATACCATACCCATTAGCCATCTCCATATTTTGCTACATTCATAGGTGGGGTCCAACTAGATAGAGAGAAAACCCATCCACCTGCAGCACTCACTATCTCATGATCGTAGTTCCAACCAAGCAAGGGAGGGAATCCACTTGCTTATTCCTCTTGATATACTAGAAAAGCACATAAAGAGAGATCACGTACATAAATTTAGATGATCCTTACCCCTTTGAGATTAGGTGGTTAGTATAGATGGTTCAAGTTGGGTTTAGACCTCTTATATGATGGATATGGATTGGAAGTGAACGAATGAAGTAGAATTCATGTTGTTTTTTCTAGTGGATAAGAATGAGATTCCATTTTTGTATTGAACAAAGATTCAACACTATACTAGACTCTTTCCCCTACTCCCTTGTTAGGTATTTTCTCATCCCATAGGATTTGGGAAGATGCACCAAAGAAACTATAATAACCTAGTGGAAATTATCTATTGGTAAATTCACCAGATATTGGTATTGGATTCATCTAGAGATACAATTTTAGTTCTTCTCTTGAATACCTAAATATAGGTGTTATGGCCCATCTAGATATATATGTGAAATTTTCATTGGATTTTCGATAAGAGAGAGCTTGATGGGTGGTTCTAGTTCATGTTTAAGGAGGCAATCACCAATTACAAAGAAGGGTGCATTTTCCTATATATAGTAAAAGTGGTTTCCCATCTATGGATCACATGTGGAATTTACTTGATTATTCGAGTTTCTCCTTCAAAGAAACCTACTCCTCAATGCCCAGTCATCCATCTGAGTACTTTTAAACTTAATGTTAAACAACAAAGGGAATGTCCCACATATATTATATATAGTATCACAAAGTGTTGGAAGCCACTTTGGTCCATTCTAAGATTGATTCATTTGGCTCTATGTTCGATTTGGTTCATGGGAAAATTGTTGTCATTCATTGCACTACATCTATTTGGATGGCTCCTCAATTCTTAGAAATATGTAAACGAGGGCCTCAATGAGTGGGGTTGGCAGATTAATAGGTTCGATGGGGGTTGAACGCGTGTATTCGGCATGAAAAGAAAGACTTTGTTTCTAGGTCAATAGTTAAAGAAAGCCTATATTTATTGGAGAAAACTCGGTAGGTTTCTTCCCTCTTGACCAGCAATTTTCTTGGTTAATCCCACCCTAAGTTCCCCATCATTGCGGCAAATTAAGTTCCTAATTCGACCCATGAAAATATAATATAATATTCTAATTTGCTGATTCCTGAAAATGGGAATAGATAGGGAATATTTAGAATAATTTTTAAGTATTAATATTTATGAAAAGTAATGGGAAAAAAGATCTATATTTAAAGAATACTAGATTTAGTAAATAAACCTTCTTGATTTCTCCCTAATAGGATTATTTTTCTCCTGAGCTTAAGAATTTATATATTTATTTTTTTATTTATTTTAGGTCACTACTTCAAAGGATTTTCCTTTCAGGACTACCCCATAATTTCAGTCTTTGGGTTTTTTATTTGTAAGCATTAAAGGACCAATTCTATCTTTGATTTCCATTCAGGAACAAAGATGCTCTCTTGACACATGAGGGAGAGGGTTTTACTAAATTCACTAAATCTGCGCCTTTATGTGGAAGGAAGGATTTATTTCTCCCCGAAACTATATCTAAGGCTCTCGTGCTAGTTCTAATTCCTTATCAAGCAAGGTTGCCTTGATTCAATCCTATTTTGTATATATTAAATTTGGTTCATGAATACTAATTCCTCTTCTCTAAAGAAAAGGTATCTAGTTCATATTTTTCTAGCGATCCATTTGATCTAAAAAAATCCAAGAAACCATGACTGTCTCACCCTGGGTTGTCCACTTTGTTCAAGTGTTGGCCAAGGTTAGTGGGAAAGTAAGAACTGATCCCATTAGGAACTTATCATGTTTTCTATACTATCAAATATGACCTTATAGAGCACTTTTTCCTCTCATATTGATTCTTTGTTAGGTTCACTTAGACATTATTCCTTTGTATATGTATACACGATCATGATCAGTTCAATAAAGACCTTAGATAGATCAACTTGATCTATACCCTTTATCTATACACCTGGTTTGTTTGTTATGGCTTCATTTACTATGCCTATTTTATATTAGAAAATTTCATTGAACAAGTGTTTCATTGCCCTATGCAGACCTACACACCTATGATTTATGCCTTTCTAATTGAAGGATACAAAAGGTTGACTCCACCAAGTTAACTCATAACACCAGTGTTGTTACTCATTTTAGAGGGATAAAAACGTTCTACTTTTTCTTAGCAAGGGGTAACCACCCTAGTGGTATTGGTTTTATCCTACCTATGCTCAATATACGATAATGAAGACACAATAGTTATCTTTGGTTTATGGGATGCGCTAACAACTAATATAAAAAATCTTCTCATCTCCCTTAATATATTCCTTTATTGGTTAAATGGTCCCTAAGAAAAAAACAATCGTTTGAAATATACTACAATGAATTGAAGTTTACACTTGCTTGGATCCTTGGCCCAACTACGATTGATATGGCTACTTTTTTACTACCATTAGGGATGGAGTCAATCATTATAACTTTCCCACATACACTCTTCTCTAACAAATAAAAGTCTCCATCTCATTTTTATTTGGTATCCAAGTGACCTAGTGCAAGTAGGCCTATAGGTAGTATAGTGTGGTTCATTCCAACTATTAGGGTGAATAATAGGACCAACAATGGGAATAATCTAATCAATATACTACCATCTTCAATTTTTGGGATAATTACTGCTTATCCCCATTCAATTTGATTCAACAATTCACCTTTTTTTTGGATTTATCCCCTTCCCACTAGAAATAAATATGCCTTTTACAACTTCCCTTTCACTACCCTTATTTTCCACTATCCAGGTCTCCCCTTACCACTCTCCTTTCTTACCAAACCATTATCTTTCCGTCCCACTACTATTACCCCTTTATTCCTGGTAATAGAATGAGTGAGAGGTAGGGTATTATTTATGATAATGCCCACCCTATGATATTGTAGGCATACCCCTTATTTTACTTTATTTTACCTACCTCCATCGAGCCATGTCCCCCCCCAAGAGTTTCTACCTAAGTACTAGTATAGGAATGAAGGGGTATCCTTACCCATACTAATACTACTTAGAAATCACATATCCATAATATTTTAGTGGAGGGAAATAAAATAATTGCTTACATATATGCATATTTTTCGTGATGGATGGAATGAAGTACTACCTTATAATAATATCATTAGTGGGGTATCCATCCCATCAGGTTATTGTCTATTCCTTCCATATTGCTAGCCTATCGGAGGGAATTCCTACATATTGTAGGGGGTGGAATGCAACTAGGAACATTTCCATTTTGTGAATTGACAAGAGATGGATTGTACCTTTCAAGTAGCAAAGATGGGACCTATATTTCTCAGATGCCTTGGTTGGCTATGAGAAATGTACACACTTCTTTATTGGGCCCATGAAACATGTGGCAAAGTAGCCGATCCCGCCCGCAATAAGCATACCATCGAAAGAGGTCCCATTCCTTCCTCCTAATGAGTAATAATAATAGAGGATAAATTCATATATTGACAATAATAGTAGGTCAGAATAGACCCCACAAATCCTTAGCAAAACCTATCTTTAATAAAGGATAACACCCAAACCTTTTAAAAAAGGATAATTCATCAAGAGAATAGGAAACTATTTTCATGCTAGCTTGGATGTTATAATAACAAGTGATAGTAACAAGTTATAACCCACAAAAATCCTTTTAAGGGATCAACAAAATCCTGTAATGAAGGATAACTCATCAAATAACAAAAGAACAGGAAAAGCCTTTAATGAAGGATAGCTCAATCACATCCTTATCTATGAAACCACATCCTTATCTATGTTTCTAGATCTAGACATTTCTTAGAATTTTCATTGAACTAGAAGAGGTCATCTCCTTATGAAAATACACTACCTCTATACTACCTCTTACCAAGAAGGAGACTACCTCCCCAAGATACATTTCATACTTACCCCGTCCCAAGAAGGATTAGCACAATAAGGGAATTACCCTAGATTGGAAAGGAGTAGAAAAGTAAGGGTATTATCTTGGCACGTGATGGAGTTGTATAGGAAGGAGGATAGGTTTGATTTACCACAGTTGGACTTACTAGGAAGAAAATTTCTTACCCGAGAAGAACCTTACCCAACATAAAGGGTATAATCCGGTACGGAGGGTATTACCTAAGTTGGAAGTACTTTTGAAGGAGTAACAAAGGAAGGGGGATAACACAAACATTATACTGAACAATATTTTCAAAAGGCCCTTATAAGACCTTCAAAAGGTCACCCTTCAAAACATGATTGTAGTGGTCGTCACTACATGCCTAATAAATTTCCTTCGAATAAGACTAGTTCAATACCAAACCTAACTTATAACTTCTACTTTACCTACCCTCCAACCAGGATCAATATTAGGTCCTACACTCTCTCCCTCTTACCAAAGGGGCTTCATCGACTATTAGGTCCTACCTTATTTTTTATTGGGAAAGGAAGGAAAACTTCAACTCACAAGCTTTATCTCCCCAAAGGGAAGGAAAGTCACATAGCATGGGAAGGCATTAGCACCTAAATGAAGCATAATGAAAGAAGGGATTAACTCCTAAATGGGGATAGTTGAGCATCCAAACAAAGGTCAAAATCCTAATAAAAGTGCATCTTTTGTTGTGGGATCAAATCCTGAAAAGGTCATAGTCTCAAGGCATCTAGGGGAAGCACTAAGCTACGATTCGTACGTGGGTCCAAGCATGAGAGACTATATATAGTTAATCCTCATAATTCAACTCTTGGAGGGAATCAACCCATGTGCGTAGGGACGTTATGCCCAAGAAAAGACTATGATGGTACATGAACACAAATTTTTCACCTCACCTCTTTTCCAAGGGTTTCAACCCCCCTGCATTAGATGAGATAAATAATTGTTTGTAAAAAGATCCCCTTTACAAATAGTAACTTAGGCACTAATTTAAATTCAAATAAAGAATGAGAAGTAATCTTAGGTGTTGAAATACCTTAGCTCCCAAAGGGTAGAAAAGCTAAATAAGGTTTGCGTGACCACTAGATCATTTCCCAAAGGTGTGAGACTGAACCACACTAGGGTAAGTGTATGAAGGGTTGAGTAGGTGGGAAATCAAACAAGTGCAAGTATAATAGTTGTTTAGGAGGTCCACAAACTGGTTAGGGGGAGTAAAAATCATAATGGAAAAATATATGACACAAACCTTGTATTGAATAGGGCTTGTACATATAGATTATAAAAGTTTGAATCTAGTTTTGGATACAAAAGGAAGATTACTCAAGAAAATGGGATATATGGAATAACTATATGCGTCATATTCAATGAGAGGTGGGAGAATATCCCAAATTCCTCATCCTAAAATGGGGTAAATAATAAATCCTAGCAAATGTAGGGATGAGAGTTAGTATATTGGTTTCCAATGGTAAATGGGGGATTAATCTACTCAATAAGGATGGCGTAAATATAATTTCAGTTAAAGTGTTAATACAGTTTTGGCTCTAAAGAGTAATTAGAGAAATAAACTAGTATAAAATGGTTAAATATCTAGCTCTTATTCTAGAAAAGGTAAGGTTAGAATCCCAACAACTATTGTACACTATGTAGACTAGACCAACAAAAAAATAGATGTAGGTAAGAGCTCAAGCATAAAGTTGGTTTTGAGCCCTAGTTGGATGAGTCTAAAGTGTGTGGGGTCAAGTTGTAGTGAGGATATTGGGAAAGCACCCCCTTATCCATGGATTCACAAGTTAAAGCCAAAGGAGTGTGTTATCATTCGTAATAGCTAGAATCTAATATCCCTTAGAAGGGGGGATGGTTTATAATCCCATTATAAGTAGATGATAGGGATTATCGTATCACCTTGTAGCTTAAGTGATATGAAATATATGAGCCTATAGTAGTAATACCAAGGCTAGGGGATATGATCGCAACCATATAAGTATAATATGAGGTAGTTAAGCGCTAGGGGGTATCACCCTAACTATCAATAGAAGTCGATAGGGATGACCAACTACCCAATAACTAATTCTTGAAGGTGCAGGTTCAATCCCAAAGGAAAGTTACCATAGACAAAGTATGTTTCAATAAGTCCTTACAGGATTTCAAACCTATATGTGGTAAGACCTTTACTTGAGGCTACTTCCTTATATTTATCTATGCATGTATGGATACTTCACAATTATTCAATAACACAAGGATACCTCCCTTCGGTCAATCATAATCAATCTATTCGAGCTACTCACTTTATTTAGTAACACCATCTTCTTGAAATAGTTATTTTGGCACTCATATTCCTTTGGGGGAAGAGGGGCGGTTAAATTCCACTCATCCTTACTCCATTCCAAATATATACCTCACTTTAGTGGGAAAAAACCTACACATTCCTCTATTTATGTAGTCAATATTCCTTTGGTAGATTGATTGCATATATAAGACTACCACAATGGACTACACTTTCTTATATGGCTTCACTCCCCATCAGTGTTTATTACAAGGCCCTTTTTTACTTCTCTTTCTAACACATATATCCAGTTTAGAGCTTATGTCCTCCTTTTGGTGGAAAAAAAAACAATATAAAACCTACTTTTTCTTTGGTTGGGTTTATACCTATTCCATGGGTTTGAATATGTCCCTTGGGTAGAATGCTTATATAAGAAGTCCATGTGCGTATCCCTTGGGGAGGTCACTTATAGCTTAAATACAAGCGATTTAGTAGACACTTATATGGTAAAGGGTGAGTAGGTATACTAGTGCACTCTTGTAAGGCGAGCTATTAAGAAACCTGTGACTAAATGTCACGAATATCTCTTTACTGGTTAAGTAATTACTAGTGCAGAGAGATATTTAGAAACTAGAAAATCTTATGGTACATGGGATACTATGTAGCCGAAAACCATAGATACTAACGCAAGTCAGGCCAAAAAATATTACAGGACCAACTCTTAGAGGACCAAATCTTACCCACCTCTTAAACTAACTATAACCCACCTCCTCTTCTAGGGATTTAGGTTAAAACCAACTTCCTTAGGAGAATAAAGATTTTTTCAATGAAATCATCTGAGAGGCCATAGTTTAAATAAAAGAAAGCATGAGAATTTCCTAGTTAGGATAAGGCATATTCCTTGTCTAAGGAAGGTTAGATGGTTATGCTATGTAAGGGTTTTTTCTAATTGCATGATTAAATCCATGACCAAGGCCTTAGGATGAACTTTGGTAAGTGAGTCTCAATAAGGGGGTTGATGAGGTGTAAAATCAAGCTAGTTGAAGAACAATAAGGGTTCGGGGGCCCAAAAAAGCATAAAGTGGAAGCCCCATAAGGTGGAGGCATAGGATTCAACTAGCCCGTGTGTCAGAGTAATGTATGTAGCATTGCAGGACCAAAAATTATATATAAGGTGAAGGGTTTGATGACTCAAGCATAAAGAAATGGGTTAAGTCTTGGTTGAATTTCCAAGCCCTTAGCTAACCCAAATAGTAGCGACATGCAAGGCCTATAAAAACCCAAATATCCACCTAACATGTTCATGTATAAGCCCCAAATATGTGATCCATACAACTAGGTACACTAAGCACCAACAAGAGGAGAAGGGTTGGGTGAATAACCCTATCCACCCACCCCACTGAAGAATGATAAATATGAGATACAGTAACTTCGTATTTAAGTAACCCAGAGTGTATAATGAGGTAAAGGGAACTTGTTGTCTATTGAAACTAAAGAGTAGAGGTATGGGGTAAAGGGTATGAGCACTCCCATTCTCATGAAGCATAGTAGTAGGGGGTAAAGGGTCCACAAACTTCATATGCGCCCTAAGTAAGGTAAGGAATAGTGCATTGAAAGATGCTAAGTAACTATTGAGGGAAGAAAATAAGTTATAACTAATTAAAAGCTAAGTAAGGTAAGGAATAACTTATTGAAATCTAAGTAAGGTAAGTCATAACACATTTAAAGCTATGAAAGTATTGAGGGAAGAAAATAAGTTGTAATGTATTGAAAGATAAGTAATCTAAGGTATAACGTATTGAAATCTAAGTAATTCTCACATGCTCCGTCACCCTCATCTATTCGATTTGATGTTAACACTAGGTTTTTTGGACCCAAAACTCAATGGCCCAAAAGTCAGATTTTCTACATCTTGTGGTCAACTATCCGACATATTTCATATTTTGCTGACGTCGGTTCAATTTTGGATGAAATCCGACGGTTCAAAGGTCATCGGATATTCGATGCCCCTTAGATGTCAGATAACCGACCCCCAAGAATTCCCCAAGATGTCGGATAATCGACCACCAAAATGTTGGATGTCTTCTATGTGGCGGTCGGATATCCGACGACCATCAAGAAAAATAATGGCTCCCATCCGATATCTTTTGCCGTCGGAGCTATGGAAAAGACGTCGGATCTCTTCGTTGACAAAGTCGGTTATCCGACGACCATTTTCCAAAATAATGGCTCCCATCCGACATCGTTTGCCGTCGGACCTATGGCAAAGACGTTGGATCTCTTAGCTGAGGAAGTCGGTTAACCGAAATTAATGGCTCCAAGCCGACATCTTATGCCGTCGGAGCTATGGAAAATACGTCGGATCTCTTCGCTAAGGAAGTCGGTTAACAGACGATCATGACGAAAATAATGGCTCCAATCTGACGTCTTTTTCCATCGGAGATATGGCAAAGACATTGGATCTCTTCGCTGAGCAATTCGGTGAACCGACGATCATGCCGAAAATAATGGATCCAATCCGATGTCTTTTGCCGTCGGAGCTATGGCAAAGACGTCGGATCTCTTCGATGAGGAAGTCGAATATCCGACGGATTTGGGAGATTTAAAAAAATATATATTATTATCTGGAAGGTGGTGCCAGCAACCACATTCATACTATCAGCCCTAGAAAATATGGTTTTAAAATTTGGAAGTTAACAAACTAGGATTTGGTCACTAAAAAAGAAAAGGCTTGCAAATTGTAGAAATTACCTCCTGTAGAGAAAACATCACAATACAATATTTTGCACCTTGCCTTTACAATGGAGAGAGAAGGCCCGATCCCCACATGATCCCATGGATTAATAATGCACTAAAGCTTGCTAGTGAAGTTTATGGGGTGGGTATAGTAACTTTTTATTGTTACCTTCATCTTGATACAATGGAGAGTCATTTCCGTGTGGCCTCACAGGGTACTAGGGAAAAACAATTAATTACTCTCTTTCACTACCATAAAATTGATATTTCTATAATACAAGTAAAGGTAATAAATAAATGTAGTAATTCTAGCTACTGACCTAAAGTCTAGATGGATTATCTTCGTCTTTGCAAATATATTGTTCTACAACTTGGAAAATTCCTCCATTGTTTATATATGTTGAAACCGTCATTATTTTCATCTAACTTGATCTGATTTATCACCAACTAATTTCCCACACTCTCTAGTTATTGCTATGGCAAAGTGATATGATTGTGAATTATCACTTAGAACAAAAAATAATATTGTAAAATTTCACTCTTTTTAATTGATATGATTGTTTTTAGAAATACCATATTTGGTTTGGTTCATATCAACTTTCATGGAAATTTAAGTTTCTTTGTTACATAGGGGTGAATGGTTTTATGCATGCGCCACTCACCCACTTCACTTGCAATATGCTATTTATATGAACCAACTTGAGAAATTCTAAATCTTTTATTTCCACGACATTAAAGTGACCCATTTAGTGCATATAGAAGTTACCTAGAATATTTGTTTTTCCCTTGGATCGAGGGTATCATAACTAATCTTTAGAGTTTCTTGTATTTCATATGGAAGTATATTTTCAGGCCTAGCCAATTGGTTATGCCAATAAGATGGATGAGCAACAAAGCTGCATATTACCTGCCACTGAAAGCCAGCATCGTAGTAATTCATTGAGCTCCTCTCTGTTTCGAGAATAATTTAACATTCTCTATTGAACAGGGCCAACCACGTGAAGGTGGAAGCTCTTATGGCCCCTCCCCCCCATTACATTACTCTCAATTCCCCATACCCAATGAATGTATTTGAAAAAAACAATTACGTGCAAATTCATTCATATTTCATCATGAAATTTCATCTACCATTCATTAAATAAAGGCTAACAATCATTAAACCAACTTTTTCATTCAGTCACACCTGATAAGTTTCGATGGAACAGATTTTTCCATGGAAACCTTCTGTACGTTCATTCTTGATTGACTCAATATTAACAATTTCGATTATCACAAGGGGATACATAATGTTTAAAGAGGAAAATAAAGAAAAAATTTAAAGGGATACGTAAAGTTGACAAAGCAAAATAAACAAAATCTATAATTTGCATCGAAAGAATAACCGGGTACGAACTGTACTACGGAGATTCAAACCTGCAACCTATGTATAGTCCCAAGGCTACCACCTTAAAGCTTGACCTTATCAATCAATTCCCATCGCCATTCCCTCTCATACGTATTCCCACAACCATTTCTCTCGACACCCAGTACTCTTCATTCATTCTGCATGCATTTCACTATGCAACGGTCTCAAATTCAGTGCATTCTCCCTTAATTAGTTTCTCAATTCAATATGACCCACACCCACCATCCAACGAGTGTTTCCAGCGGTCTTGAGTTTCAGCCAGGAAACGGTGAAGATTCATGGTATTATGTTCCCCTTCAGCTGCAATATGAAAAACTCATAGTTCACTGCGAATGTTTGTCTGACAAATGTGACGGTTTGGGTCATGCTGGATCAAGAAACCGAAACCATCACATTTGTTAGACAAACCTTCACAATGAACAATCAGTTTTTCATATTACAGCTGAAGGGAAACATAATGCCATGTATAGTCACCATTGTCAAGATGAAACTCTAGACCATTGGAAACACTCCTCGGACGGCGGGCGTGGGTCATGTCGAATCAAGAAACTAATTAAGGGAAAGCACGATGGGAATTTGATAGTGTTGCATAGTGAAATGCATGCATAATGAATCAAGCAAGGTGATAGCCCATCGTCTCACACCATGTAATGCATGCAGAATGAATCAAGCTACTTGAAGGTGGTATCCCATTGTCAGCTGCAGTACTTTAAGCTTGAAGGTGGTAGCCTTGGGACTAGACATAGGTCGCAGGTTCGAATCTCCTCAATTAAGTTGTATCCCTAAAAAATTATGAACATTTACAACAAGCAACATGTTTCTAATTGTTGTTGGTGTATGCTAGATTAGTTGCAAATATCATGCTTCAGTAGCCAAGCTTCAATGGTTACATTTTGGAAGGGTTTAATGTGAGGTTAAGGATATTGATTCCAAGGAAATTGAAGAGAATGTTTCAGGTATTGATTCGAAATTGGTTATGAGGAGCAAGCAAAAATCACAACATTAAGCTCCTTCAAATTGTCAAAATTTAGATGACACGCGAGTGGGTTTTAGAAAGCCAGCATCATAGCAATTTATTGAGCTCCCCTCTGTTTCAAGAATAATTTAATATTCTCTACTGAACAGGGCCAACCACGTGAAGGTGGAAGCTCTTATGCCCCCCCCCCTCACATCACTCTCAATTCCCCATACCCAATGCATGTACTTGGAAAAAACAATTATGTGCAAATTCATCCATATTTCATCATGAAATTTCATCTACCATTCATTAAACCATTGTTTCATTCAGTCAACACATTCATACAATAAAAGATATCATTCAATAAACCATTCATTCATTCAGCCAACACATTCACTCAATAAAGACTGACATTCAATAAAGGTAACAATTTACTACACTTAATCATTAAACCATTAAACCACTCATTCATTCATTAGGACAAAAATCATGGATGATATATTGTTATAAAAAATAATTAGATGAAATTTTTCCTGTCAAGGCTTCTTTTTATAAGTTTTTCTTCTCTTTAGTGGTAAATAATCTCTTAAAGGAGCATCTGGACTTTCTTCTCCAGTTCTTTGTTCTTCAGCAGGCACCTATGGTGTTGTCTGCATCATAGAGTGTTGTTCTATACCTTTATTTTGAGGCAATGGTTCCAGATTTGCTGCAACAATTTGAAAATGTTACATCATTGTATTTTTCTAATGTAATGACAAGTATTTCATTTAAAAAAAAATTGCAAAGCTGTTTTTTTACCTTACGTGGCCAAATCTTGTTGTTCATGTTCTTCTCCAGGTTCAACCAGTACAGTTTCACCCTCTACATGCTCTGTAGTTGAAATATGGTCAACTACAATTAATGTTCACCATTTGCAATGCTTTACCTAAAATTCTAGCATATGAATAAATTCATTACCACGATTAAAAGAAAGATCTTTGATTTTTTGTTGGTCATCCTCGACATTAGGGGGGTCATTGCTTTCCTGCTCGTAACAGAGTCAATATTTTTCGAAAAGTATTAATAATGAATACACTGCAGAAGCAATAAATCTTTGTTATAGTATATAGATTTTATTTACCTAATCACCGGATGGATTTGTACCAAAAGACTATGCTTTCCCAGACAAGCTTTTTCAACGTTCAACAACAGCTCCAAAGCCTTTTTGGAAGCCAAGCTTAATGTCTTCTTCAGTGGCCACTTCATTGAATCATTCGGCCTGCATATTTGCATAGTTTTGTTAATTAACATTTTTGTTGTGTAATCCAACGAAAAACAATTTGCAAATTATTATTTGTATGCATTATTGGTTTTTCTAAACTTACAATCTGTGCCACCAAATTGGAATAACCACCAGGCCCAAGCTTGTGTTGACCTATTTTATCCAGTCTTGCCTTTGTGGCCTTTGACGTTTCTGACAGCCTATGCAAGTGTTGAAATTGTTAGGAACATGTGTCAACCCTTCTCTTTACTTTGTTAGTATATTGTTGTTGGACGCATATGCTTTGTAAGTCATCCCATAGTATTTGTTGATCCATAGTTAATATTAACCCATAGTATTGACCCATAGTATTGGATGCATATGCTTTGTAAGTCATCCCATAGTATTGTATGTCCCATGGTTTTGACCCATAGTATTGGGCATAGACTTAGTATATAAGTGTGTGTTGAGGCCAATGAAGGTACCATGAAGTTAATTGTATTGAGTTTGCTCAAAGGAGGTTGCCCCCTTGAAGTGGCATGTGATCAATATAAAAGTGATTATGAGTTCTGTTATTTCTAATATCTCGTGTCTTTGCATTAATTAATTATTGCAGGTTCGTCACATTTGGTATCAGAGCACTTTCTTGGGCTCGCTAGGTGAAATTTCTATTAAAAAAAAAAATTTGCATCTGTAGCGACTTCGGATCTGGGAATAATCCCTATCCGCTTAACTGTGGGAAGTACTTGGGCATAAGCCCAAAAACTCATTGTGAGGAGTACCACAGGAAACCTGAAGTAGCTAGCCCATTGAGAGGACCTGCCAGCGAAAAGGGCAACGACCCCTACCTGATTGACTAGTTCCCACTCGTGATGTAAACCAAGAGTTGTCATTTGTGGCAAAGCGGTTGTCAGTTTTACCTAAGCCATGGAGTGAGGGGTACTACCCCAATACGCAAGCCGTTAGACTACATTGGTGGCCGAGTGAATCCCTTGAACCGATAGGAGGCTGCACATACCTGGGGTCCATATTTATTTTTCAGCTGAACTGTTGCCGATCACTTCCGAGCCGTTTCAGATCCATTCCGAGCCGTTTCAAATCCAACCATTTCAGATCCATTCTCACAGTCGTTCTAGCTCCATCCGTTTCAAATCTATTCTGAAAGTTGTTTCAGATTCAACCATTTTTTATCCATTCGGCGTCCTTTCAGATCCATCTGTTGTCAATCCCTTCCGCAGATCTATCTGTTTCCGATCCCTTCCGTGCCATTGCAGATCTGATCCCTTGCTTCAACTCTGTTTTCCCTGCAACTTCACTGACACCCCTGCAATCCCATTCTGCATATTTCATTCGTGAAGACGCTATCCCAAATTCCACTTCCAAAGACGAGAAATCCCATATTTGTCTATTTTTAGGGTTTGCCATAACTCCTTCAATTTTCACCCAAACACCTTCAAATTTTGCCACCGTGTTCCTTTCCTAATTCTGCTTCTTTGTCCTTCTTTGACAAATTTTCCTATTCTTTCACCCCGCTTCTGAAATCCTCCTTTTCTGCTTCCCTATCCATCAGAAAGTGTCCAAAACCTAGTCAAACCCCAATTAACCATCCGAGTTTTTCCCAAATCCAAATTTTCCTTTACTAAATAAGCTTTTGTTTGTGTTTTTCTATCCATCCCCCCCCCAAAAAAAAAAAAAAAAAAATTGGTTATGGTTGTCACCCACGCAGGAGCAAAAATCATGGAGGAAGCACTTGCAGTCCTCCAAACCAAACTCCAAGATATGGATGAAAAATTTCTCAGCCTCCATTTTTAGCATTCAACCATGAACAATAACCGACAACAAGAAGCTTCTGCAACCAATGGGTTCTCTTCTTCCAGCAATTTCCATGGTCTAAAGCTTGATTTTCCTTGCTTCAATGGCACTGATCCGACTGGATGGATCTATCATGCAGAACAGTATTTAAGTCTGCATAACACTTTTGATGTCCAAAAAGTTCCACTTGCATCCTTTCATTTGGAACAGGAAGCCCTTCAATGGTACCGTTGGTACATCAAGACTCATGACAAGCCAAAATGGACAGATTTTTGCCAACTCCTTTTGCAACAATTTGATCCTAGTTCTTTTGATGACTTCACTGGAGCACTCACTAAACTTCATCAAATTGGCACGGTGAGAGAGTATCAAACAGAATTTGAGAAACTAGCCAACCACACAGAAGGATTGTCTGATGACTTTTACGGGAGTTGTTTTATCAGTGGTCTTCAGGATGAAATCCGCCCAGAGGTCAAAATGTTCTGTCCCAACACAATGATAGAAGCCATAGGCTTGGCTAAGTTGGCAGAAGACAAGATTGTAGCCCAACAACGCTCCAAACCCACTTTTGTTCCCTTCCAAAATATGGGTTCTCAACGACCTCCCATTCCGCCAGCTCCTCAACCAACTCCTATCAAGCATTTGTTCGAAACAGAGATGCAGGCATGCAGAGAAAAAGGGCTTTGTTATAATTGTGATGAGAAATTCACTCGGGGACATAAATGTGTTCAGTAAAAGCTCTATCTCTTGGATATGGAATCTCCGCCTGCCTCTAAAATTGGTGAAGAAGCTCCAGATACAATGGATGATCAGATCAACATTCATGAGCCGCCTATTGACCCCCCATCTGAGGATGACCAACCCGAGATATCTCTCAATGCTTTATCCGGCGTCACCACCCCCCACACAATGTGGGTCAAGGGTTACTTCAAGAAGCTTCCTCTTACAATACTCATTGATTCTGGAAGCACTCATAACTTCATTGACCCTCGGATAGCCAAACAGGCTGATTGTTTTATCCATCCTTTCTCCAACTTTGAAGTCATGGTTGCCAATGGGGGCACCTTACCTTGCAAGGGAAAGTGTCACAATGTGCGTATCTCTCTGGAAGATTATAACCAGCGCTCTAACATGTTTTCCTTGTCGTTAGGCGGATGTGATGTGCTTTTGGGCTTTCAATGGTTATGCACACTTGGCCCCATCTTATGGGATTTTGCTGAACTTTGGATGCATTTTTCATTCAATGGGACACAACACAAATTTATGGGATTACAACCAGGGTCTCTACGCATCATCAGTTCATATCGACTGGAAAAGATCCTTAAGAGGAATTCACATGGTGTCATCGCTCATCTCCACTCCATTCAGATGCACCCACCAACGGCCTCCACTACATCCTTGGATAGATATGTAGGTGTCTTTGCTGCACCAGTGGGATTGTCACCTTCAAGAGACCTTTCCGATAAGCATTCTGCCCCATCTACATCTCAGCAAGACATACTGGCTATTTTGCATGCAGTACAAAAGTGGAAACCATCCCTATTGGGGAATTATTTTTGCATCAACAATGATCTCCAGAGTCTGGAAAATTTCCTGGAACAACGGTTCTCCTCCCCAGCACACCTGAAATGGTTTATTCACCTCATGGGTTATGACTATGCGATCACTTACCAAAAGGGTAAGGACAATATGGTTGCAGTTGCTCCTTCTTGCACATTTGATGAACCCGTTTCTCTTATAGATATTTCTTTGCTTGTTCCAAATTGGTTGCAATCTGTTCAACAGGGCTCTCTCTTCTATGAACTCCATGCTTCTTCATCAGCAGGGCACTTTGGGTTCCTCAAAATGTATGACAGGGAACCATGTAATTTCTTTTGGCAGGGACATAAAATGACAATTCAACGGATGGTGGCTAACTGTGATACTTTCCAACTCAACAAGGGTGAAATGACACTCCTTTTGGGACTGCTTGAACCCTTTCCCATCCCTACACAGATTTGGCCAACTATTTCTATGGATTTCCTCGAAGCGCTTTGGTGGTCCAATACCACATCTACAATAACACCATATGAAGCATTCTATGGACAAGCACCACCAGTTCTTCTTCCATACACCCTCAATAGCTCCACAATTCAAGCAATTGACTCGGTTCTTCGAAACCGCAATCATATTCTTCTCATTCTGCAAGACAATCTTCACATGGCCAGAATTCGACTGAAACAACTAGCCGCTCAGCACTATTATGAGCGTACTTTTCATGTAGCTGATATGGTTCTTCTTTGTCTACAGCCTTCCAAGCAATCCTCCTTGACACTCCAAAGGCATCAGTGGCCTGGAATGCAGCCCGAGGATGCTACAGGGGAACCACTCCTTCAGATTCTGCAACTAAAGCTTTGAGGACAAAGATTTTTCTAAGGGAGAGGGGATGTTAGGAACCTGTGTCAACCCTTCTCTTTATTTTGTTAGTATATTATTGTTGGATGCATATGCTTTGTAAGTCGTCCCATATTATTTGTTGATCCATAGTTAATATTAGCCCATAGTATTGACCCATAGTATTGGACATATATGCTTTGTAAGTCATCTAGTAGTATTATATGTCCCATGGTTTTGACCCATAGTATTGGGCATAGACTTAGTATATAAGTGTGTGTTGAGGCCAATGAAGGTACCGTGAAGTTAATTTTATTGAGCTTGCTCAAAGGAGGTTTCCCTCTCGAAGTGGCCTATGATCAATATAAAAGTGATTTTGAGTTCTGTTATTTCTGATATCTCGTGTCTTTGCATTAATTAATTATTGCAGGTTCATCACAGAAATACGTTAGATGTTCCAAGTTCGATATAGAAATCAATAATAATAAGGTTTTGAATTACATTGAGGAAAGTATTGCATACCTCCCTGTGCCTGGTGTTATCTTTCCTTCTTTACTCACGGACCTCTCCTTTCCATCATCCACTAGAGCTTTCCACTCCATTGTTGGAATCATTGGAGGGCGCTCATACCTATGGTTTCTTTCAAGGTGGGTCCTATATTGGTCTCGGACAACCTTCATATGTTGTCCATCCTTTTTCAGGACCTTCGAATGATTGAAGGTCTTGTCGTCGAACAGGAAAACCAACCGATTAATGAGTTCATCTTTTAAAGCTTTCGGTTGTCTATACCACCTTGTTCGGATGGTGGGCCCAAATATCTCCAAGGACGCATCATTCATTTGTTTATAGAAAACATCATTCCCTACAAAACGATCATAATTACCTGAAAATAAACATTTTATCCATATTTCACAATCTAATTTTAAACACTAACTTGATCAACGTATATGAATTACCTAGGATCTTCTCTATCTTTATTGGGACGAGATCTTGGTCGACCAAAAATTGTGCCTCCATTGTTCCCGTGCTAGTGACACGGGAAGATCCTGGAAATGCAACTTGGTCGATATCAATATTACCAGGATTCTCAAGGTCAACCACGTCTTCTAGACGATCCGGTGTGTGTCGGTCACTAGCGGACAGTGCGCTCACAATTGGAGTCCATGATGTATCAAAACGTGTTGCCGACTGTTCAGTCGACAGCAATGGTGAAGGACTAGTTGATGCTCGTGGAGTCGTCTGCTCATGATGTCACGTCTCTCCACGAGCCTCGCTGGGGCCAACACCGCCTTGACCACTATTGTGTGCTTTCCGATAATTCTGTAAATACAAACCACGTCTTATACATTCAGTACTATCATATAAAAGAGAAATTTATAAAGTATTAAATTAATTATTTTATGAATCAAGATTCCTCGACTTACTTCCAAGGATTCAGATTTTCGTTCCAACACTTGAATCCTTTTCATGTTGTCGCTTTTCTGCGGATCCTGCAGTAGTAGAGAAATGATTTCCGCACTATATTTTGCCAACATTTTGTCTATAATATTAAATTGGTTTGTGGCTTCACCAATTTTCTCAGTTTCTCTAACCATCTCAGCCACTTCAGGATCTACTGAATGTTCTTGCGATGTTGTTTCAGATAGCGATTCACTGGGCTGCAACAAAAAATTAATAAAACACTACTGAGTTCTACCATGATAGATTCCTAAAATTATATTAACAGAACATATCTATCATGACAGATTCCTAAAATTACAACTAGGTTTACTTGGTGCCTGGACGATGGGGTCGTCTGGTCCACAGTTGTGGACTTGCCCCGATCATCGGTACCCTACCAAAATCAAGTAAAAAGATTATCACAACGAAACCAGTATACACATTAAAAACACATAAGAAAATGAACATTATGCTACGTATTATATTGGTACAATTCCAATGGATTATACCTACAACCTAGAGGAACGTGATCCACTCATCGGATTGATGGTAATAGGTGACTTCCCCCGATTTGCTAAGATTAGTGAGCTGCCCCTCATAGATACCTAAATCAAAAACATAGTGAAAGTCACCTAGTAAACGAATGCAAAACTAATCATGAAAAAAATGTCGATTAAAAACTATTATTAAGTATTATATTTTTACTACCACAAAGATGTATACCTGTTGCGTCGAGGGTGTTGTGACCCTTGCAGAACCGGACTGCATTAAAAACATAGAGAAAATTACATAAACAAAATAATTACATAACATTATAGAAACGAAACCAGTATACTAATAATGAAAAAAAAGGGAAAAAAATTATTTTTTCTTATTATATTTGTACTATTACAAAGATGTATACCTGATCCCTCGAGGAAGATGTACTCCTCCGACTATGACCTGACGGGGTTTTCTCCCGATCACTAGCCTGCGAAGTAAATATGTAAAATTTTAACGAAATAAACTAAGGAAAAGAATCCTTAATATGTCAAATTCATTAATAAAAGGTAGTGTAAAATGTTAGATGTACCACTCCCATAGTAACCTTTTTTGTATCTATTCGGTTCAAATTGTAATTAATTATAAGCAACTCTTCCCCTACGGATATTGATTTAATGGCAACTACAAAAACAAGGTTTCCTTCACGCCCCTTGAATTCGCAGTTGGGTTGCTTAACTGTAGAACGTGTGTTGTTTATAAACCCCGCAATATTCCCTGTGGCCTTTGGCCTTCCGTCCATGTACAACATTGCTCCTTTATTTTGATTTTTGTCTTTCAACTGTAAATAGTTTGCTGACAATCCATAGCTATGCATACTTTTTATAAATCGGGCTAGGATCATCCAATCTGTGTAGCTGTAACAGGGTCCCACATACTACATCAATTCTATACATGTTACGTAAGCGACCCTTATGCCATCCATGGAAAACAACCCAAAACCATGTATTGACAATGGTGCAATTCGATATATCCTCTCGTTCACAGAAAAATCTGTGTTCAGTTGAGGAAGATCCTTGGGTACCCATTGTTTCACTAAATGTTTGTACCTCAAAGGCACCTCGACATCGTCTTTTGTCTCATCACCATAGGAGCATGACCCCTCTTGATCGTCAAATTCTTCATTGCGTTTATGGAATTTTCTTCTGGTCTTTCGACATCTAATTGTTACAACTCTTCTAGACCTACTGGATGTCTCACTTTGCTCTAGCCTTCCTAAACTCCCCTCGCTCGAGTAAGACAGATCTGACAAATACTTGTTTGGTTCTACCTACACCATGGGAAAAAAGTTTAGATACGACCGCAAGGCATAGCACCTCTTAAAAGGGTACGTGTAGCACCATTTATAATGTTACTTGATCCTCATTCCCTTTCTCAACATGTAGGCATTAAAGTGATGAGGAAGACGATCACTTTATCCGACTATCACCTTTATCGTCGTGGCCTTAAAGTATCTCTCATCCCATCGGTTTGGGTTCATCACCTCGGTAATTGAAGTCTAGTCACATTTACTAACATATTAATATTCAACAATAACAGTACAAAATAAATAGTTTATATTCAAAAGTATGATCTTTTAGGTGGTTAATAAGTGTTCACAAACCTTCAAAAACAATATTTTATAAAATGTTGTGGAACTTGTACAAACTTATTCAAGTATGGTCTTCTTAGATAATTGAAACTAGTTGAATCAAGCAAAAATGGAACTGTTAACATGTTAGCTTTTTTTAAAAATGACAGCTTTCAGTCATACTCACAACTAATGTTGCCTTTAGACAACTACTTGTAATCTTGACATAGTGTATTTATTGCATAGCATAGATTTTCAATCATATCGACATAGAGAAAAGTAGGGATTTCTTTATATTATCATGACATAGTTACAAAGACTTTCTTTTCAATCTTCATGACAATCTGAATGGACAGGCCTCACTCATAGCCAAGTACTTTTGAGATATTTACAACTCATTGGAGTATGGGGGACCATATAATTCTTGTTGTCGGGAAATATTACCCTATAATGAGGAAATGGACATTATCAACTTAAGGGGATGACAGGTAAGCATATTACTTGTATTACAGAGATGTTTATAACTGGAAATAGGTTAGAGATCTTGAGGACATACCTCTTGAACGAAGTTTGATCCTTGCTCTTGTCCAATCTTGCACTCGGTCCTCAACTCAATCTCCCATTCAGTAAACCTGTAACAGAAAGACCTTTCTCAATGTATCTTGGCCAATAAAATAATGACGAAAAGAGTGATTCAAACATTAAGCATTAACCAATAAAAATATAAACAAACACATAATCAAATAAGTACTTGATTTGGGACAAGAAAGATGTTTCAACCTTTTATTGTCAAAAACATATTGATGATACAAAGTATACCTGACTTTGCAGCATGCTTATGCAACCTGATCCTGGGTTCCTGCTCCTCCTTGGCTTCAAATTCCTCCAACATAACCTTCCTTCAATGCAAGATTCTCAAATGAGAGAGTATCTTCATAAACATTAGGTCTAACCCCTCTCTTCAATCCTCCTTGTATTTATAGGACAAGGGAGGCAGTTCCAGTTCGAGAGATGGTTGTAAGGGAAGTTGGGGAAGTTGGAAAACCAACTGCAACTAATCCCATTCATTAAAATAATAATTTTTTAATCATTTCTTAAGGTGTATGCTACTATTTCACAGTGGAGTAGCGCCTAGGGCGTGACTATACAGCTTTACAAAAAGCGTTCACCCAATTTTAGATGTTGAGCGCTAGTCTACTGAAGAGGAGTAGCGCTCAAGAGGAGGTGGGCGCTACTATTGTACACTGGAGTAGGGTATGGGCGCTAGTTTGTTGAGGTAGAGTAGCGCCCATGTCTCAGAATGATATTTTTAGGGTTTTGCCAGCTTGCAAGGAGGTGGGAATAAGTCAAGGTATTATCTAAGGTCATCATGCTCCTCCATCCAAGTTGTCCTTTTGTGTGATCAACAGCTCAGGGTGATCATGGACGGAGAGGTGCAGTTTTGACCTATAACAGATTCTCCCTAACGTGTGAGGTCAGAGGAAAACGATGGCCGAAATACATTATAATCCAAAGCCAGAGGAGGAGTAAGGAACCACGGAAACAAGTCACAAGTACACCTGAAACAAAGATCAAGGTCAACGAGCAATTACATTCTTAACATCATATAGATGTGCAATGTGATACAATATGATCTCCAATACATAACAAGGAGATGTATATATAGCATGGCCACTTGAAATACAAGCGTGGATCCATGTCAATCTGAGAGATCATAGCCATAACAACAAACTGGATCTATGTCTCATGTAGAGCCAAATATAAGTGAGGCCCAGTCTTGCGCAACTTGGGTGATAGCAAAATGAGGTGATGCCATCAATCATCCCAAGGTCTTCATCCGAAACAACCCAAGGTACAAACCCTAACCATGTGAATAAAGGAGATGACAGTCAAACATGGGTGGTATCGTTTGATTACCGGTCATTGATGTATACCGTTAACAAATGCGAGGACTTCCACCGATAATGATGATGGGGCCCAAGGTACCTAGTACGATCCAACAAGTGTGAATAAGTGGAGTTGAAGTCGAACACTTGAGGAACCCGTCAAATAAGAGACAGTGATGTATTTTCATTATTCAACGACGAGGAAGATTTCCATTGGTGACTACAATCTCCAAGGTACGAACCAAAACTCTAAACCTCATTGCCAGAGCAAAATGAGTTGATGTCGATGAGAAGAAGTCCATTGGAAGGGAGGCCTTAAAGCATCCTCCATCATCCAACACTAGAAACACTCAAATGGTATGAGCTGATGCAGAGTAGGACATGTAACCAGATTGACACTAGGATGGCCGACACATGAGGTTAAGGTAAACTGTAGAAAGGCCGACACATGTCACATCCTTGAACAGTGAGCACGACACAAAGTGACTTAGGCAACTTTCAATATGATGGGGAAAATGATATAAGCCTGTAATGTAGGAGACATTAACAGACCCTCCATATGGTTGGAAGAATAACCAACCAGGGGAGTAAACAACTCGGAGATCAGGTTCACCCTAAGGTCAAACACTAAACCCAACTGACATGAAAGACTCGAGTAGATGTTGTGTTCAAGGATAGGACTAACTTAACTGCCTTTGACATTGAAGATATGACACATCTTTCTCATCCCTTATATTTTTAGATAAAAGAATACATTTCTTGTTGTTTTAACGAGTCCAAGAAAGAATGAAAACTCAATGAATCCAACCATGTAAAAAGTTTAACGAGCCCATGGGAGGAAGACTCGGGACCTTCTTCATTGTTTACAAAGTTTGAAGAAGAGATAGAAGATTACTCTATATTACTAATCTCTGGATTTTAATATCGAGCCGAGATCTGTTCTTGCTCGCCGGTGTTTTCAATTTTAATGAGTCTGAAAAACTTAAAGAATAACTCCATTTTACCTGCTCGTGGATTTTAATATCGATCCCAAGCGGGTTAATTCTCCTCAATGTTTTCCTATTTATAGAGTCTGAAAAACTTAAACAATCCTCTATACACCTATCCGTGGATTTTATATCGAGCCCAGATTGGTCTGTGCTCGGCGGTGTTTTCTTGTTTATAGAGTTGAAAAACTTAAACAGTGCTCTATTTACCCTCTCATGGATTTCACATCGAGCCCGAGTAGGTGAATGCTCGCTTGGTGTTTTCATATTTAGAGAGTCTGAAATCCCTAAGGAATGGCTCCAAAAGGTTCTTTTTCATAAAATTAGTCTCCTCCCCCGAAAAAGTGTCAAACAATGGAAGAAGAACTCTTCTAGCACATACCAGAGTATACCTAGAGTGTACCTTTTCTGTAAATTATCCGCCAAGGCCTGGAAAAGGGATAATTCTATACCTAAGTGGATGTCGGTTCAGTTATTTTAACGAGCCCGAAAAGACAACTATGCTCAGCAAACTTTTCCTATTTAAGGAGTTTGAAAAGGGCTTAAAAGAACTCCATAAGGATCTTTTCTGTAAAGGTTTAACGAGCCATAAAAAGTAAACTCGTGACCTCCTTATTGTTTTTAACGAGCTCAAAGGAGATAGGAAAATGCTCATAACTTCCTTACTGTTTTTAACGAGCTCGAAGTGAAGATAAAAGAAATGCTAAAAATGGGAGGAGACGAGTGTCAAGGACATGCGAAACTAGCTCCAAGCGCATGGAACAAAGCTATGCCTAATGCAAAGAACATGAGCAATATAAGGACACTCAAGGTGTGTCTCCTCCAGGTAAAAAGTGTCAAATTGCGGAGGCGAAATGATACAGGGCTTAGTGGAAATGAGATTAGAGATGGAGGCTTATACAACGAGCTAAAAGCGTGGAATCCAACATTAGGCTCATTAGCGCAAGCGGGATCATAACAGATGCATATGTAACTTAGACAAAAATATGGGAGCCCTATCAGGGATGGCCAGAAATATATGAGGAAGAAAGATATGAGGCTTCTTCTCAAAGTCATGGTAAACCTAAAAAGGCTCCTGAGCCTATGAGAAAAACTCAACATGGGCACCAAAATGGCATGAGGGTGCTAACTAGGGTGACCCATGTTAGGTAGGCTTTGATTTTGGACTGGTGCACAATGCATAAAGTGATGGCTAACACACCAATATCCAACAGGTTCGACCCTATGGAGAATTCGGATGGCAAAAGGTTCAAATGAAACATAACAGCGAGGAAGCCTAAACCTATATGCAAGGTTCCAAATATACCTGACATGGTCGCACAAGGTGTCGAAAAGGACCAATAAGCGAGTATAAATTCAGCTAAGAATTCTGTCTCCAAGAAACATTAGTACCAAGATCATATCTAAAACATATGTAAAGAAAGACCCGATACAAGTCATTGTGGTAGAAATACTTTCAACTTCACTATTATCAACAACAGGCATAAACAAGGCAAAGTTTTCCAATGAAAAATCTATGGTACCCGAGCCTGAGGACTTACAATCAACAAGATCAACTTCAGGATGAAAATCACAGTTGAAGGGCATGATGGAATCTGCAGAAACAAATTCATCATCACGGGAGTTGAAAATTCTAGAAGCAGAATCAAACTCAGTAGGAACACCAATTTACGGATCTATAGGAGAGTCCAAAGACTCAACAGTAAGAAGATCAGACTTTAAGTTCAAACCGGGACTGGACATGACTGCGACTGGATCAACATCCAAATGAATGGAAAACTGTACTATGGACTTTAGGAAAACTTCATCGAAAGTAAGTATATCATCCCAGATAGAACACATATCTAAACATTCAGATGGAGGTGTCACTTGGTCAAAAGCTGGGACTAAGTCTCGAGAAGGTAAGCATGAACTCAAAGACTTCTTCTCAGTAGTAGTTGAACTCAACGAAAAATATGCCACATAAATCCCATGTGACATAGTAGTGCCTAATGACGAGAGATCAAAGTGGTCTACAGTTGGGTAATAAGGAGGATCAACAAATGCAAGCTGGTCAATAGTGACGATGCTTTCATTATGAGGAAAATGAATCACACGAAAGAGCGTAGACACCAAAGCATGCATAGCATAAATGTAATCATGCTCGAGGATCATATCAAAGTCCACGGGGTTCTTTAAAACCGTAAAATCAACTAAGACTGTTTTTTCCCCCAAAGTAACAAGTACCTGACGGGGGAATCCGATCGATTCACTAGGTCTTTTATCGAAGGTCAACGGCCAATTAGCAGCTAGAATAACATTAGGGAAACCCAAATCTCTCCAACAATAAGCAGATAATATACTAACAGAAGGTCCTTCATCTACAATGCATCGATCAACCGTATGGTTCCCGATATCAACCTTTATCTGGAAGGGTGTCGAAGAAGGAAGACGAGGTTCAACTAGACTATTCCAATCAAAGGAAACAATCCTAGGGCTTAGTAGGGGTTCACATGGAATAGATGAAGTTCCCTTTTTTTCAAGAACATCCAAAATGGTAATGCAGAATACTTCTGGGATAGGTGCATCAGTCTCCAAAGGACTAATGGGATCGGTCGAAGATTGCATCGATTTGATCACTTCACTCTCTGAAGGAAGAGTGGGGTCGACCAAAGATTGCATTGGTTCAACCACTTTATCAACCAAAGGTTGATCTGACTGTAGGGAATCTATAAACAATTCAGGAGCAGAGGATCCTTCAGACATGGACCACACTCTTCGTGCCTCTGGAATTGCAGGGCACCGGTGAGTAAGGTGATCTCCCTTACAAAGCTTACAAGGGAACTTTGGTTTCCTTCCTATAGGTCGAGACTCCTTTACAATGTCAGTACTCTCAACATGACTAGCATTGGTTGACAGCTTGCCCCCAGCATGACTTGCAGTGGTTGGTTGCTCAGAAGCAGAAGACTTTTGAACTAAGGACCACACTTTTTGCACTTCTGGAAGTACAGGGCACAAATAAGTAAGGTGGTCTCCCTCACAAAAATTGCAAGGGAACTTAAGCTTCTATTTGTTTAGTTTGTCGACAATGTCAACTCCCTCAGCATGACTTGCAGTGGTTGATCTGGTGTCTCCAGTATGACTCACAGGAACTGGTGACTTGTCATTAATATGACTAGCAGTGATCAATGACGTGTCCTCAACATGACTGACAGTGGTTGAAGACAAACTTTCAGTGCGATTTTCAGTGACTAAAAGTTTTCTCCCAGCATGACCTCCAAAGGTTGGGTAGGTGCCCCCTGCATGATTTGCAAAGGCAAGGTGCTTGCCCCCAGCATAACTTACAGAGGTTGGGTTGCTTCCCCCTTGTTTTGGAATCTTCTTCCTATTCTTCCTCCATCTATTCCTTTTAGACTACTGGTTACTAGTATTGC
This sequence comes from Larix kaempferi, assembly GCA_027924585.1. Classification (NCBI taxonomy): domain Eukaryota; kingdom Viridiplantae; phylum Streptophyta; class Pinopsida; order Pinales; family Pinaceae; genus Larix; species Larix kaempferi. Next base: position 1,173,376 of record BSBM01001515.1, on the reverse strand, counting down.
TACTTTCGCCACATGAGGTAGAAGGAGGAGGAGAAGATGTTACTGGAAAAGGAGGCACAGGCTTCTAATGCTCTTTATTTGAGGTGCTTCCAAAAGAAGCGTCAGGAGCATGCAAGGAATTCGGAGTGGAAAACAACCAAACCGGAAGCCCTATAGTGAATCCAGGAATATTCAGAGTAGCCATTAAAGGAGTACCAATGTTTCCAATGAATGGAACAACACAAGGATTCCCTGGAACAGGGGTACCCTAATTGGTGCTCACCGAAATGCTGGACATAGTTTCCTGCTCAAATGAGCAAGAAGTTCTCTAAGTAAACTAAGACAAGTAGCACAAAGAGAACAAAACTAAAAGAAATCCTAGGTAAATCAAACCAGGCAAATAGATGCCGTCCGGAGAAGAGTCTGGGATGATGAGGGCCCAAAACAGATCAACGAAGGAAAAAGAACAGTTACCCAGGGTCCACAATACAATGACTAAGGGCGCAAATGCTAGAATCACCAAACTGCCCTCCCAAAGACCTACAAGGGATTTCCTCCCACATCGGTCCTAGGTACAGCAGAAATAACCCTCCGTCGTCACCTATGTATGATCCTATGGTCAAATACTAAGGATACCACCACACCGAAAACTCCTGGGGGAACAGTCACTGATCAAATCAGAAAGCGTGGGCAGGGTAACTGAGCCCGAAACTCAAAAGAGTCCCCAAACGCAACCCAATCTTGGCATATGCTCGAAACAGAAAGTTGGAGATTATTCCCAACAATTTGATCTCACCCGACCTACTGCATAGATCCCAGGCAAGTTTTGAATGAAGTGGGTTTACCTGTGATAGTCGAACTACGATTTTTGTGTAATGTGTGATATTGGGTGGTTTAAGGTGTTTTAAACCCAAGATCCTAACCAAGACTAGTTGGTGAGAGTGTAACCTAAAAAAGAAAATGTTGCTAGTATATTTTATTAGGATTCATTTTAAGGTTACTTTTTAACGCAATCGGGCAGTGCTTTGTGTGGAATGGTTCAATGAAAGTAAAGTGCGATAATTAAAATGATTTCCAAAACAACAAATGAACTTTTTGTTTTTGTTTTAGTGCTCTTTCCAAACTGAAGAAATGAACAAACCTAAACAAAGTATTTTTCTTTTTGTTTTCTTTTCAAATTCATGACAAACAAACTATGTTATTTTGAAACAATTGCAAGTCCTACTGATCTAAGCTATCAAACTTATTTTGCTTTTTCTGTTATATATAAACGAAAAATAACTTTAAAGAAGAAAGCACGTAAGACCTACCAAAGATGTGTATGTAAAGAAAAATGATTCTTGAGTTCACAACTGTCAAAACAATGGTTCGACAATGGCTTATCCTACAAGTTTTTTTCAAAATAAAAAGCCCTCTGACTTGGACACAAAGTGGGGAGAAAACAAAGAGAAAAGATGCACAAAGCTGGGTAACAAACTTAAGAGAAAGCCCCCAAAGCACCAAACCCTAACAAGACCACTAATCCAAGCAACAAGCAGGTAAGCGAACTAACAACCACCTTACTAACACAAAGACTAAAACATGAAGCGAGCTAAAACACTTCAAACTCACTTGGTACTGGAAAAGACAACAAAGGTCAAGAAATGTTGGAGCTCTAACAAGTTTGGAAGACACCCTAAATACTTCAAAACAGATCAAACCCTAAAACAAAGGATAAGATGCCTAAAGAACAAACAAGTGTTGCCACAAACAACAAATGCAAAGCATACAGGTTTGTAGGTTAGCAACACACTGCCAGGGTAAAGATAAGCAACTGTGTTCACTACAGAACAAAGCCTAGTCTCCAAGAAGAGTTAAAAATGAGCCAAACACTTCAAAAGTAAACAAGCGACTAAAAAATGACCTAAAGGACTCAATAAAGGCTACTGAGACTCAAAGAAGACTTACAGACCTCAAATACCAGTCAAGGAAGCCCAAAACCAAGCTAGTAACTCACCGAAGCAGGCAGAGAAATCAACCTAAACTCAGACAAAGAGCTACAGGCATGTACCCTACTGTACAGTAGGCAAACTAGCACTCAAAGAGAGGTGGGCGCTACTGTATAACGGCAGAGTAGGGTATGGGCGCTACTGTGTGCACAGCAAAGTAGTGTACAAGCCTTAAAGTCAAAAAAATTAACCTTACAGAGGTGCAACAGGACTGAGTCAAGCAGAAGGAAGCAAGCAAGGACAACCTAACCGGCTTCTTAGAAGATTAAAGGGGTTAAAAAGTACTGGAAAGACAATCAAGAAGGGTTTCCTAGAGCAGAAAGAACAACATCCCCAGTGGAGTTGCCAGTCTGTTGTCGGGAAATATTACCCTATAATGAGGAAATGGACATTATCAACTTAAGGGGATGACAGGTAAGCATATTACTTGTATTACAGAGATGTTTATAACTGGAAATAGGTTAGAGATCTTGAGGACATACCTCTTGAACGAAGTTTGATCCTTGCTCTTGTCCAATCTTGCGCTTGGTCGTCAAGTCAATCTCTCGTTCAGTAAACCTGTAACACAAAGACCTTTCTCAACATATCTTGGCCAATAAAATAATGACGAAAAGAGTGATTCAAACATTAAGCATTAACCAATATAAATCCAAACAAACACATAATCATATAAGTACTTGATTTGGGACGAGAAAGAAGTTTAAACATTTTATTGTCAAAAACATATTGATGATACAAAGTATACCTAACTTTGTAGCATGCTCATGCAACCTGATCCTGGGTGCCTGCTCCTCCTTGGCTTCAAATTCCTCTAGCATAACCTTCCTTCAATGCAAGCTTCTCAAATGAGAGAGTCTCTTCATAAACATTAGGTCTAACCCCTCTCTTCAATCTTCCTTGTATTTATAGGACAAGGGAGGCAGTTCCAGTTCGAGAGATGGTTGTAAGGGAAGTTGGGGAAGTTGGAAAACCAACTGCAACTAATCCCATTCGTTAAAATAATAATTTTTTGATCATTGTTTAAGGTGTACACTACTATTTCACAGTGGAGTAGCGCCCAGGGTGTGACTATACAGCTTTACAACAAGCGTTCACCCAATTTTAGATGTTGAGCGCTAGTCTACTGAAGAGGAGTACTGCTCAAGAGGAGGTGGGCGCTACTATTGTACACTGGAGTAGGGTATGGGCGCTAGTTTGTTGAGGTAGAGTAGCGCCCATGTCTCAGAATGATATTTTTAGGGTTTTTCCAGCTTGCAAAGAGGTGGGAATAAGTCAAGGTATTAACTAAGGTCATCATGCTCCTCCATCCAAGTTTTCCTTTTGTGTGATCAACAGCTCAGGGTGATCACGGACGGAGAGGTGCAGTTTTGACCTATAACAATTCTCGAAAGATGTTGTATTTAGTATCCCATGCCTTTGAATAAACAGACCCTCGGACCACGCATCTATTATGATGCATGTGGACATCTATGCGGGTTTTGACAAGCCACTGTTCTTTATTTTTGATGTAGTAACGAAGGATTTGATCCTCAGTAATATTTGTCTGCAAAATATCTTTGACCTGTTCGAGAGATTCTCCAACTTCCCGTTTTCGATTATAAATAACAGCTAGTTCTAATGCTGTCAGGTTGATGCTGAATGACTGCCACAAGTCTCTCATCCAATCAGGGACATAGAATGCAGGATCCTCATAGATTTGTGGAATTTTAAGTCCAAACTTTATCATGGTATAATATGTTCTATCTATATTTTCGTTTCTCAAGAATTTCCACCATAATTTTTATATTTTTCATAAGCGTGTGTAGTACTTGGAAACCGGAGAGTAGCATCTTGATGTGGCCATGCTTCCAAAGAATGCATATGGTTAATACAGTAGTATTGTTGGTCTAGTTGTAGCCCGGGGTGATGTGTAGAGACCTCTGTCAATATTAAGGTAAGATCATGGTAGAGGTTTGTTAACCATTTGCTTGCATCAGCGGCTTTTCTCAGGGAGTTGTTGTAAATCATCTCTGGTACAATACTGGATCCCATAGGAATTCTTCTGAGTTCTGGCACCAGTTTAATAAAAGCATCAGATCCCTGTAAGTTAGCATCTAATACTTCAGAATGTCTCAACTCCCACCTAGGTTTCCAGTCTTGCATATAATCCAACCACATCATATCATCATTAATTTTATAGATCTGATGTTTTCCTTCGGTCCAAGCAGAGATTTCCATGTTTACTTGTGGGTTATTGCCCCACTAGATTCTGCTTTGACCTTTTACGCTTGCTTGTCTTGGGCTCGCTTGCACCAGGCTTGCTTGTTTCAGTTTGCTTCAAGCTCAGTTGTTAAAAATTAACAGCATACTTCTGTGTCAAATATTATCTTGTTATTTAGTCAGGAATGCTTTTTGCTTTGCCACAAATGTGCTCGTGAACAGTAGTACAGTTATAACATCATGAAAACAACGCTTGCCATCTTGCTAACTTTCCTTCTGTTGTTGCAAATTTTATTTTATTGTTTAGCATAGATGGAAGACTGGAATAATCTGTTCCTATGACAAAGTCAAGGTTCAACAAATAAATTCATAGTTCTACACAGTTTTATGTCATGACGTTTACTCTCCAAGATAAGTTTCCTCACAAGTTCAATCGAGGCCAAGTTCCACCACTCTTAAAATTCTTTACAAAAAAATATATTTTGATTACCAACAATTGTGTCTGACAGGACAAGTCTTAACTATTTAATTCAAATTATTCAACATGTATTTGATTACCAACAATTTGATTGCTTAAGTCTTATAACCAACACATACTTGATTTCCTAGGTGTAGACGTTTCCTGCAATATACTCAGAAGAGTTACTTTCAGAAATGACTGTGCCTCTTAGAGGCCAATCAACTCTAGGAACCAAGTGACTCTATTATAGGGTTAGTACAAACCAGAGAGAGAGAGATGACTGGGATATGGTACGGTCAATCAAAGAAATTCAATGACATTCAAAAGGCTCAGTACAATCACAATAAAGATGAGCTGACAGCTAGCAGACTGAGGCCAAAGAGACTGACGGCCCCCAGTAAGGTACAAGGACCAAACAAAGGGTAAAAAAACCAACCAGTAAGGTTCAATTAAAAAAGAAAAGAGTGGGTATAAATTAGACTCATAACCGTTGGGACTAAGGGGGTGTAGTACCTCAAATGTGGACAAACTACCATAGTTATACCCACAAGACCAAAAACATAAAAGGCGGTACAAATCAAAAAATAATTGAAGATCAGTAAAAGACCCAAAAGGTGTGAGGTACAAATAAGGTCAAATATATATTGCAATAGCTCCTTGTAACTACCTGTTATTTGACATGCCAAAGAGATGGTAGGTCACATAATGTCAAATATTATATGCAATAGCTCCTTGTGACTACCTCTTGTATGCAACAGCTCCTTGTAACTACCTCATATATGCAATAGCTCCTTGTAACTCAAATAGGACCACCCAAAGGTATGGTACGAAGTGTGTATAAATACTCATAACATCTTGGACAAATGGTGTACACCTCAAATGTGGACAAACTATAGTAGTACCCACAAGACCACAAACATAAAAGGTGGTACAAAACAAAAGATATCCCAATATGAGTAAAAGACCGAAAATGTAAAATGCAAGGTACGACAAAAATATTATCGGCAAAATGGAAGGACCATAAGACAATCAACCAAGGTGCGGTACAACCAATCATCTCTCTCTCAAAGGTACCATTGTTCCATATAACCTAAAATACCATCATCACAGTAAACGGAAAAGTCCACACAGATGATGTGATCACGTGGTCCTTTAGACTACTCCTAAGGTCAAGCGTTAGTGGCTCCATCAAGGTGTGTTCAGTACCTTGAGAAGACCATCTATCTCAATCATCTCGAAGACATGGGAGAAGAGGACATCACACATCATCGGATAATTTGTAACTGACCGTGTAAGAACTCAAAAACCCTAAAGCAACCGAGCATGCAGAAAGGGAGCTAGGAAAAGACAAGGCTCGCAGGCCAAAAAAACAAGCTCAAAAAACTATACTGGGACCATTGTCACAGTAAGCGAGCTGAAACAAAAGTGGCCAGAATGCCAACAAGCAGCACTAAAAAGAAAAAGACACTCTAAAAACGTGAAATAGGAAGCAAACGTCGTAACTAGGAGCTGGAGACCTCGACAAATCGTATCCTTCTCAAGGTGATGAAATCCAAGTCGAACAATACAAAGTGAGAGACCGAATTTGAAGGATATCCCTCTACTGAAAGGGATACTGGGTAAAGAGCCCTAGTAGAAAGGTCGCTAAGCTACCTCGTTCATGACACATTGGAGAGGGACGTGGCACTTCTGTCTTATCACCCTCGTACTTCTAGTATGGTGGCCAGATAATACAAGGAAGACAATGGATAGATATCCTTGGGTACTAAGTGGAGTGCGGCATTCCACAAAGTCCGTCCGGAACCTATCCTCGCGACTTGCTTCCGAAAAGATGGGGGGCCTTATTCCACAAACCAGTTGATGACCATGTCAATAAATACTAGAGGATTTTAGTACCCTAGAGGGCAACATCTATGTCTCAGATGAAAATGACAAGGGGGAATTATTTGGATGCCTATCCCCGGTGTCCTACCTAAATACGAAATTATTTTTATCCTCAAGCGAGTTTAAAGTGTGTTGAGTTAACGAGTTAAATTTTAATGGTTATATTACTCAGTCGGGTGATGGAAGTGCAACTCGTGGTGTGATGACTGACTCAAACCATGCAAATGCATATGAATAAAATAAGCCCTTCATTTCAATGAATGCTAGCTAAGGTAAGGAGAGAGTTCTTTCAAACTATAAGTACTCTTTCACATTAAATGAATGGAACAAGTGTTCAAGTTCATTCATGGGACCTCAAGGAGAGCTTCAGACATACTCAAGTCAAGCAAATGAATTCATCACATAAAACAAACTGATAATAAATATAAGGAATTGTATATATCCATCTTCATAATTATTTAGGCACACTTATAACATTCTTCAATCATTCATCACAAAAACACAGTGATAGTAGAAACAATAAACTGCATATAAATACATCTAATTACATCATTCATTATGCAAGACAGAATTGTGAACTTAAAGAACAGTCATTTACTAGTACTAATTATAATGTGACTCGATCCGAGGAGTGTTGGCAGCGGTCTTGAGATTCAACATGGAAACGGTGACAACTGGTGTGGGTCACCATTGCCAAGCTGAAACTCAAGAGCATTGGCAACACAATCAAAACCTAATAAAAAAGTGAATCCTTTTTCCCTTCTGCTAGGTTTTTGTTACCTAAAAATAGGGTTAGGTTTAGAGTTTTGAAATCCTCTTAGAACATGTATTATTATTATAGAAGTAAAAGGTCATATTCTGATTATGGTGAGTTGACCTGATGAGACACTATGGCATTTTATAGTTCTCTACAATATTCTTTTGTCTCTCTTCTATATTAGTATCACCTCCACACTTCTAGTCATACTGTGGATGACCAACACCTAATGGAAAAATGAATTGACTTCCCTTATTTTGCTAGGTTTTTTATAGCTATAAGAGTTAGGGTTAGATTTAGAGTTTTGAAATTCTCTTGGAAACTCTATGATACTTTTAGAAGTAGAAGTCCATATCAAAATTATGGTGAGCTGACATGATTGCCACTTGTACCTACCTCATATTATCTCATTGCATTTTGGGTTATTCATGCTTTCTAACCACATGTGGGAATCCTTACATAACCTATAAGCAAATTGTGAACCCTAAAGATAAAAAAAACATTGCCAAAATGCAATAAATGCTTATTGTAATTTGAAATATCAGACTTGTAATATGTATTAAAACACACTAAAAAAGCATCCAAAACACAGATTTACACCTAAAGAAATGTAAAAACATTAATGTCGAAATTATGGTCAAAGTGAATTGCTTTCCCTTTTTTGCTAGTTTTTTTATTAGCAAGAATCGGGGCCAAGATTTGCATTTGCAGCCAAAAGATCTGGTCCTCCTAAAAGAGTTAATTGATAAATATCAAATACCCAATGAGTTCAATTTTTCTTTATGGACTCGAATCAGATATACACATGCATTTCCTTCTCTTAGCACTCTCAAGCAGCTCAGCTGCATTAGAATTTTGGCCTTTTTGGTATTGATGCAATCAAGTGACAACCATGAAGGAGCATCACTAATTTCTCATTTCTTTGGTTATGAGGTTATAAAAGCAGTTAGATTTGAGCTTGGTGCCAGCATTTTTCATCTTCCAGCTAAGATTTTGGCACTGTACAATAGTATTTCATGAAAAAATTTTGATTGTTGTGTTTTTCTCCAAGATTTCAAATGGTTCCCCTCATTTGAAATTTACAATGAGAAGGGTATTTTCAATCCAAAACACCCATTTTTCTATAGGTGACCAAGCTCCCACAAAACAACCACAAGAATGATGTTAGTTCATGCGAATGGAGCTACAACATTGGGTTTGGAGTTATATAAGAGTAAATAAACATATTTTTGGCATTCTTGGCAATTGAGTTACGATATGTTTTAAGCGGACTATGTTTCAAAGACCTGAATACTTGATGTTGCAAATGGAAACAACTAAACGTTCAGTAACCACCGATGCAAATAGGGGTGAAACATTTGGAGGTTTTCTAGGCTAATATGGGTTGGTTTTTTAGCATAAGCATGGATAAAAGCAGTAGATATGGTTGTAAACACTCTCTTGGCATGGTTTCCACCATCAAGTAGCCCTAATTTCCAAATATAGACATGGTTTGGGTTAATTCTGGGTCGTATATCAATAAGCTACAACAATAATCAAGCAGCTCAAGTCTTTTCCAAGAATTTTGTGCCTATTTTGACATCAAAAAAGCATTAAGAGGCAGTGAAAAGGACATCTGGGCACTTTCAACCTGCAGACAACATTTAGAAGTTATTCTGGGTGCCTTCACAGTAGTAGAAATGTTGAAAATCAGGCCTGGGAAGATTCCTGAAACTTTATGGGCATGGTTTCACCATGGTCAATGATGAAGAAGGTCATTTGGTATGTTCCAGGCACATGTTAGGCAGTTCTGAGCACGTTTCAGACCTTAAATCGGCATAAGAGGGAAATGTGGATTGTTTCAAGGTACACTTGAGCATGGTTAAGGACTATTCCATGTCATTGATCCAATTTCCATCCCTCTTCTGACCTCATATTAGCAGAAAACAACTTTGTATCTATTGTTGGGCAAATCTATGGGTAAACAGTAGCAATATAAGCAACTTCTATGTATAAAAGTGACACTCAAACTCAAATCTCTCTCTAAATTCTCTCAAATAAAGAGAATGTTCTCATATTTCGATGTCATTGGTGTAACTCGGATTCTAAGACAAACATGATGTTTGTGTCAAAAATTCCTTATAAAATATCAAAAGTATGCCAAAAGGAGGTCACCTTTTTAACTAAATGTATTGAAGTTTCTTTCCTCAAAACTAAACTAGGAGGGCCAAAAGGTATCCCACATACAACCAATATTATACATTAAGAGTTTGGAATAATTCCCAACATTGATGTACCGCATACTAATTACAGGCCTGAACATGAGTTGGAAATCCCACCATCCATTTCTAAACTTAGTTTATTACTATTGAGTGTTGAAACTTAGTTACTACTTTAGAGTGTTGAAAATAGCATGGAATGGAGTGATGGTGACAAATCTTATTTAGACTGATCATGTTGAAGAAAATATGTAACAGATTATTAAATTATTTTAAAAGTTGAAATGGGAACATTACTTTTTCTCCCCTTGAATAATATTGTCTTTGATGTTATTTTATTGCAACATTGTTTCGATTAAAATAGGAATGTATATGCCTCTCTAATGACATATTCCATCTCCCAAATAAATGATTTACTCCAAAGTTCTTCAATTGCACATTTACTTGAGCAATGGCTTGGTTTTGGAGCAATATTAAATTTTTTTGTCTAAGATGGCCAACCTTTCACTTACTTTATTTTGTCTAAGATGGCCAACCTTTTTCACTTAAAATATTAATTTGGTTCCCCTTGAATCACAATTCAATCAATCTGATGGTTAGTATCATGTACATATTTCTTAAGCAATGAAACATGGTAATGTATCTAAGTTGTTCTTTGTCCATGAGGTCCTTCTCTTGACTTGGTACTCCACCAATTTCCATGTAGATTGTCCCACTCTATGTTGTGGGTCCCAATATACCATATTATCCTTTCCGTCATCCTTAAAATGTCTTGAACCACTCCCTGCATGTTCATACTAAATCTTGTGTAGAAGTTCCCATATGAGCTACATTTTGCAGCATATCATAATCTATTATTGCTAGTGTTTTAGATGCGTGGAGTCCAAATTACCTTTTTTGACTAATAGAAAAAGCACTTTGAACCCCAAACCAATGGAATACTCATTCGATATTGAGAGTGGCCACCTTTTAATAACCTAGAGTCTCCCATAGAACCATAGTTTGAATCCTAATAGTTCCACCTATTTAAGGATTATTGAGTTTAACTAGTTTGAATTATGGATGCTTACTCGAAAGACTTGCATGTTCCTAGCCCATTCACTCCTCAACCATAATTTGTGTCCCAAGTTTTCCTCAACACAATGCATATTAAATCAGGGTAATCGTTTTCTTCTGAAATTTTTTGAATAGAAATCGATTTTCATTTCAATTTTGAAATTTAAACCCCATTGTGTATGTTTGTTTATTTGAATGGATAACATGTATGTATTTCTACATGGATACCAAAGGTTATCATAGAAGGAAGAAGGGGGAGAAAAGCAAATCAATTTAGGGAAAACCTGCCAAACTGAGAATACAAACCTTCTAGCAGTAAAGAAAACAACCACTAAAGTTAGCCTATCTGGAAAGAAGTAGAAGAAGGCTTCTAAAAAAAATTGCTTCGCTTACTGAAAATTATGGCTAGATAATGCTTTAATGTTCGATAGTGTGATATCCCTCATACACTTCATTGAATGCATTGGCCAATTCAAGTCATTTATGTAGCAAGATTTGTTAAAATTACCCAACTTCATTTTAGTTCTCACTTTTATTTTTATGTGATAGCCATCAGGTATCCTAGAGCATACAAAGATTCTCGAGTTATCATGCATAGCTTCCAAAGCATAGAAACCCTAACCTCCAATTCAATTTGTATACGGGAGAAGATTAACAACTGTGGGTAAAGCATCTGGTAGTAAGTATTTTGCTTCCAAGGCTTCTCCAAGATCAAAGGAAGCAATTCTAGTAGAATTTTGTGAGCCAAGCGTTGAGGTAATGGGGGATTTATATGGAAAATTAAAGCAAAATCGACTAGTTGACAATGATCTCATGGTCAATGATATTTTTTCAAACATGAAACTAAAAGTCTACTTAGAATTCACCCCATTGGATTCTGGTGATATCACTAATTTCTGGAAGCCAACATTCAAGTCACTAGGGAAATCTACATTGATGGTGCGACGAGATCTACCAATATTTGGAAATATTATTGGGTAAATAATGCATTGCACTAAATTTGTCATGAACAAGGTGCATAGCCATTACAGCTTGCAAAATGTGTTCAAACAAGGTCAAGTGTAGACAGATAGTTGGACAACGAAGGTTCAAGCGCATAGAAGGTAGGAAAATGAGCTAGAATCAAACAGGAAGGAAAATGAAACATACCAAATACATTTCTCAATCCTTCCAATCGAAACCCCTTCTCTCCTGCTCGTGCTTCCGAAATGAAACCCCTGAGACACACCTACTCTGATGCTCGTGCAAATGCCAAAAAATCCCCTCAAATCTTCTCCAGAGCTACTACCGCTGGGAAGATAAGGGACGCGGCCAGAAACAACTAAAACATGTCGCGACGGATGCTTCTTTTTGGGGTTTCAACCCTGCTCTTCTATCCAATGCAGTAACAGGTATCGTGCCAATATCCCAGAGAAATATACTAGTTCATGGTTGGTGCAACAGGTAATGAAGGTATGGCATCGGGGTAATGAAGGTAATGAAGGTATAGTGCATGGAGGGTTTTTATATCGAGCATATCAAGGATATGGAGCAAATTTACCACCAATATTATATATTGACACTATGTTATCAACTTGATATATAAGAGAAAATGCTAGGTGGACTATTTTTTAATGTTTTTCCTTTACCACTTCCTTAGAGCAAATTTATGCAAAGCTCATATATTTTTACTCTAGTGTTGACACCTTGATAAGACAAGATGCTAGGTTGCTAGGTGGACTATTTTTTTAATGTTTTTCCTTAACCACTTCCTTAGAGAAAATTCATGCAAATATCATATATATTTACTCTAGTGTTCACACCTTGACAAGACAAGATGCTAGGTGACTTTGTACTATGGTGGATGAAATAGAGGTAGTAATTTAATGAACAAACTTTTTGATATTTTATGATCTTTTAGTTTGGAAATTTCATATATTATTTCAATTACGAATATGAAATGTTATATCTAAATATAAACCTCAAAAGTTATATTTTAATTAAGCACAATTATGAATATAATTTGTACATGGAACACATACATTTCCGTAATAGAACATGACATTTAATTGTAGAGATACAAATAAAGATATAACACTTAAGTTTAACAAAATATAGTCCAAGAAACTAACTATAGACAAACAACTTTTCATCAATGGTAGGAATATAGTTGAGATTCCAACCACAAGCTTGGCAATTAACCCACTATGGTGAAGGCATATAAGTTACAAGCTGATAACTAACTAAAGTCCCAAGCCCAATTGCCACCGCGACTCAATGAATTTGCTCAATATAGAGAGCTCTAGGAATCTCATCTAATTATCAAAGGACTATAATACTCTCTTCTTCTACCCGACATAACACTAGAAAGATATTTCTCTTCTTTGTACCATAGCTCACAAAGGATATTCTCCCCTTCCAATGCTCTTTAGTGTGGGAAAAAAGAGTTTGACCTATAGAATTCCTTCTAGGAAAAACCTAGAACAATAGAAACGGATCTCAAGCATCCAAAGAGAAACAATTAGTGGGTGAGGAATCCCTATATTTCCCAACCTCTATGCTCCACTATATTCATATATATCTCATCAAATATTTACAATTCCTTCTATACAATTGATTTCAACATTTCATATTTATTTCCTAGGTAACGATTGACAAAAAAATAAAGAGCACAACATTAGGAATGATTAGAATCAAAATGAGAGTCAGAATGATTGCAAAATAACAAACTTGAGGGAATGATGCCATAACTTTCCTTATATCAAGAGAATGAAGTACTCTTACATTTTCCACACAATGGTTATATGCATCCCATGTTCCAATAACTATGTGAAAAAGGAATCCTCAATGACCTCTAGATGCATTCAATAGTTAAATTTCTAAGTTAGTGGAGGTGGATGGCTTTTTTTAAGGTGAATGATTGAAAATAAATCATATTTTAGGTTAACACTTGAAAATGGAGGATTATTAACCCATAGGACCCCTTTCTTCTTCCGCTCTTGTGGAATCATAATCACTCTCGTGCATTTGACAACAATATTTTACCATTATATATTATATTACAACATTATATTTGTATAACTTGAACAAACCACACCTGGTAAGCCTACCAAACAATTCATAGAAAAAATTATACAAACTTGATACCATTGGCTTCCCTTGAAGACATGGGCATAATAGTGACAGGCCTGTGGATGGGTCCAATGTTGAAAATATTTCAAACTATTTCTGAATGCATTCAAATTTGACATGGACTGGCGGTTCACATGCTTCCACAATATGGGAGGGTTTCCAGACTCAAATATGACGGAAACATGGCCCAGTACTCGACATCTCCAATGTCATCATACTTTCATTTGAACTTTCTCAGATTGACGTGCCTAGAATTCCCGACATACCCATCCACGTCATGGTCATCATGTTGATCTTTATACTTATCTCCCATGTCTTTCAAAATGAAAATCATGCATGCCAATTAGCAATGGTTGGCATTTTTGAGAAATATTGTATTTGACTTTGGATGATGAAGATGATGATGACAATGATGATGATGATGATGATGATGATGATGAATATGATGATGATGATGATGATGGTGAAGATGATGATGATGAATCCGACGACCTTGCCATACCACCGATAGCTAGAGGCATCAAATATCATACTTCTAACTTCAAAAGAATCCGACAAGCTCGCTAAACCACTGACACCAAACGTCATTTGTCTTTCTAGGTATTTGCGTCGGATATCCTACAATGACGATGATGACGATGACGATGACGATGACGATGACGATGACGATGATGATATTGACAATGTTGACTATGATGAAGATGATGACGATGAGGATGATGATGAGGAGGATGATGATGATGATGACGATGATGACGATGATGATGATGATGATTACGACGACGACGACGATGATGATGATGATGATGATGATGAAGATGATGATGATGATGATGACGATGATGATCATGACGACAACGATGATGACGATGATGATCATGACGACAACGATGATGACGATGACAATGATGATGATGATATTAATGATGTTGACGATGATGAAGATGATGATGATGACGATGAGGATGGTGATGATGATGACGATGATGATGACGATGACGATGATGATTATATTGACTGTGATGTACCTGCAATAATTAATTAATGCAAATACACAAAATATCATAAATAATAGAACATAATCACTTTTATATTGATCACGGGCCACTTCGAGGGGGCAACCTCCTTTGAGCAAGCTCAATACAATTAACTTCACAGTTCCTTCAATGACCTCAACACACACTTATATACTAAGTCTATGCCCAATACCATGAGTCAAAACCATGGGACATATAATACTACGGGACGACTTACAAAGCATATGCGTCCAATACTATGGGTCAATACTATGGGCTAATATAAACTACGGATCAACAAATACTACGGGACGACTTACAAAGCATATGCGTCCAATAACAATATATTAACATAGTAAAGAGAAGGGTTTACATAGGTTCCTAACATCCCCTCTCCCTTAGAAAAAGCTTTGTCCTCAAAGCTTTGGTTGGAGAAATTGCTGCAGAAGCTGAAGGAGTGGTTCCCCGGTAGCATCCTCGGGTTGCATTTCAGGCCACTGACGCCTTTGGAGTGTCAAGGAGGATTGCTTGGAAGGATGTAGATGAAGAAGAACCCTGTTAGCTGCGTGGAAAATGCACTCAGAACGATGCTTATCGGCTTGTTGATTCAGGCAAATTCTGGCCATGTGAAGATTGTCCTGCAGAATGAGAAGAATCTGATTGCGATTTCGAAGAACCGAGTCAATTGCCTAAACTGGGGAGCTGTTAAGGGTGTATGGAAGAAGAACTGGCGGTGTTTGTCCATAGACCGCTTCATATGGTGTTCTGTGAGATGTGGTATTGTACCACCAGAGCGCTGCTAGGAAATCCCTAGAAATAGTTGGCCAATGCTGTTTAGGGATGGGAAAGGGTTTGAGCAATCCTGAAAGGAGTGTCGTTTCACCCTTGTTGACTTGGAAAGTATCATTGTCAGCCACCATCTGTTGAATTGTCATTTTTAGTCCCTGCCAAAAGAAGTTACATTGTTCTTGGTCATACCTGTTGCAGAACCCAGAGTGCCCTGTTGATGAAGAAGCATGGATTTCATAGAAGAGAGAGCCCTGTTGAACATATTGCACCCAATTTGAAACAAGCAGAGAAAGAGTTGTAAGAGAAACTGGGTCATCAATGGTGCAAGAAGGAGCATCTTCCACCATATTGTCCTTACCCTTCTTGTAAGTGATCACATAGGGATAACCCATGAGGTGGATAACCCATTTCAGGTGTGTTGGGGAGGAGACCCATTGTTCCAGAAAATTTTCCAGACTCGGGAGATCAGTCTTGATGCAGAAATAATTCCCTAATAGGTATGGCTGCCACTTCTATATTGCATGCAAAATAGCCATCATTTCCTGCTGAGAGGTAGATGTGGCTAAATTCTTACTAGAAAGGTCTCGTGAAGGTAGCAAGTGCATTGGTTCAGCAAAGATACCTGCATATCTATCCAAGGAAGTAGTGGAGACTGTTGATGGGTGCATCTGAATGGAATTGAGCTTAGCGATGACACCATGTGAATTCTTCTTAAGGATTTTTTCCAGGCAATGTGAACTGATAATGCAGAGAGACCCTAGTTGTAAGCCCATAAATTTGTGTTGTGCCCCATTGACTTTAAACTGCATCCAAAGTTCAGCAAAATCCCATAAGATGGGGCCAAGTGTGCGTAACCATTGAACGCCCAAAACCACATCACATCCGCCTAAGGGCAAGGAAAACATGTCAGAGTGTAGGTTATAATATTCCATAGAGATACGCACATTGTGACACTTCCCCTTGCAAGGTAAGGTGCCCCCATTGGAAACCATGACTTCAAAGCTGGAGCAAGGATGGACAAAACAATCAGCCTGTTTGGCAATCCGAGGGTCAATGAAGTTATGAGTGCTACCAGAATCAATGAGTATGGTAAGAGGGAGCTTCTTGAAGTATCCCCTAACCCGCATTGTTTGTGGGGTGGTGACGCCGGTTACAGCATGGAGAGAGATCTCAGGTGGGTCGTCCTGAAATGGGGTGTCAACAGGCGGGTGTTGAATGTCGATCTGATCATCCACTGTATCTGTAGCTGCTTCACCAAGTTCTAAGGCAGGCGGAGAATCCACATCCAAGAGATAGAGCTTTTGTTGAACACATCTATGTCCCTGAGTGAATTTCTCATCACAATTATAGCAAAGCCCTTTTTATCGGCGTGCCTGCATTTCTATTTCAGACAAATGCTTGATAGGAGTTGGTTGAGGAGAAGGCGTGATGGGAGGTCGTTGGGAACCCATATTTCTGAAGGGAACAAGGGTGGGTTTGGAGCGTTGTTGAGCTGCAATCTTATCCTCAGCTAGCTTAGCCAACCCTAGGACTTCCATCATTGTGTTGGGACAAAACATTTTGACCTCTGAGCGAATTTCATCCTTGAGACCACTTATAAAACAACTCCTGTAGAATTCATCAGACAATACTTCTATATGATTGGCCAATTTCTCAAATTCTGTTTGATACTCTCTCACTGTGCCAATTTGGTGAAGTTTAGTGAGTGCTCCTGTGAAATCATCAAAAGCACTAGGGCCAAATCGTGGCAAAATGAGTTGGCAAAAATCTGTCCAGTTTGGCTCGGGATGAGCTTTGATGTACCAACGATACCATTGAAGGGCTTCATGTTCCAAATGAAAGGATGCAAGTGGAACTTTCTGGACATCAAAAGTATTATGCAGACTGAAATATTGTTCTGCTCGGTATATCCATCCATTCAGATCAGTACCATTAAAGCGAGGAAAATCAAGCTTCGGCCCACGAAAATTGTTGGAAGAAGAGAACCCGGTGGCTGCAAAAGATTCTGGCTGTCGGTTATTGTTCATGGCTGAATGCTGAAGATGGAGGCTGAAAAAATTTTCATCCAGATCTTGGAGTTTGGTTTGGATGGCTGCAAGTGCTTCCTCCATGGTGTTTGCTCCTGCACGGGTGACAACCATAACCAGGTTTGTTTTTTTTTTTTTTTTTTTTTTTTTTTTTTTTTTTTTTTTTTTTTCGACTGGAGCGGCTACGGCTCGAAAGGGATCTAGAACAACGCCGAATGGATTGAAAACGGCTGAATCTGGAACGGCTTGCAAATGAATATGAAACGGCGCAGCAGTGATCAACAATAGTTCAGCTGAAAGTAGATATGGACCCCAGGTATGTGTGACTTCCTAACAGTTCAGGGGTTTCACTCGGCCACCAATGTTGTCTGACGGCTTGCGTATTGGGGCAGTACCCCTCACTCCATGGCTCAAGTAAAACTGAAAACCGCTTTGCCACAAACGACAACTCTTGGTTTACCTCACGGGTGGGAACTAGTCAATTAGGTAGGGGTCGTTGCCCTTTTCGCTGGCAGGTCCTCTCAATGGGCCAGTTACTTCGGGGTTCCTATGGTACTCCTCACAATGAGTTTTAGGGATTATGCCCAAGTACTTCCCACAATTAAGCGGATAGGGATGATTCCCAAATCCGAACCTGCAACAGAAAAAATTTGGGCAGAAATTCCACCTAATGTTCAAAAACTGGATCTGTATTGCTCAGAATCGCTATTATAGCATGTTTCCGGAACTGGAACAACCACTCTGCTTCTACCCATGAAAGCAAAATAGAAATCTGGGCACTCGGTCAAAATATTTTCTCGCCGCAATTTTCGCAGCCGTCACCGAAATTCTGAAAAATTGCTGATTTTAAATCCGCGATATCTCCACTTTTAGAACTCCAAATGAGATGATTTTTTTTTTTGAAACTGCGTATTTTTGAAAGAAGAATTCAGATATGCAATCGGTTTCTTCTAAGTTTGTACAGAAAGTTTCAGAAATTGATCTGAAAGTCGTTGCCCAAAAAAAGAAAAAAAAAATTCCCACTTGTGCCAAGGAAAGTACTCTGATACCAGATGTGATGTACCTGCAATAATTAATTAATGCAAATACACGAGATATCAGAAATAATAAAACAGAATCGCTTTTATATTGATCACGGGCCACTTCGAGGGGGCAACCTCCTTTGAGCAAGCTCAATACAATTAACTTCACGATGCCTTCAATGACCTCAACACACACTTATATACTAAGTCTATGCCCAATACCATGAGTCAAAACCATGGGACATATAATACTACGGGACGACTTACAAAGCATATGCGTCCAATACTATGGGTCAATACTATGGGCTAACATAAACTACGGATCAACAAATACTACAGGACGACTTACAAAGCATATGCGTCCAGTAACAATATACTAACATAGTAAAGAGAAGGATTTACATAGGTTCCTAACATTGACAATGTGGATGATGACGATGAGGATGATGATGATATTGACGATGTTGACGATGATCAAGATGATGATGATGATGATCATGATGATCATGACGATGATGATGACGACAACGATGATGAAGATGATGATCAAGATGATGATGATGATCAAGATGATGATGATGATCAAAATGATCAAGATGATGATGATGATGATGACGATGATGATGACGATGACAATGGCGACGACGACGACGACGACGGCGGCGGCGACGACGACGACGACGGCGGCGGCGGCGGCGGCGACGATGGCGATGGCGATGGCGATGGCGATGGCGATGGCGATGGCGATGATGATGATATTGACGATGTTGACGATGATGATGATATTGACGATGTTGACGATGATGAAGATGATGACGATGACGATGAGGATGGTGATGATGATGACGATGATGATGATATTGACGATGTGGATGATGACGATGAGGATGATGATGATATTGACAATGTTGACAATGTTGATGATGATGAAGATGATGATCAATATGATGATGATGATGATGATGATGACGACGATGATGACGATGACGATGACGATGACGACGACGATGATCAAGATGATGATGAAGATGATGATGATGATGAAGATGATCAAGATGATGATGATGATGATGATGATGATGATGACGATGATGATCATGACAACGATGACGATGATGATGATGATGGTGATGATGATGACGATGACAATGACAATGACGATGATGATGATATTGACGATGTTGACGATGATGAAGATGATGACGATGACGATGATGATGACGATGATGATGACGATGATGATGATAATGATGATGATGTGGATGATGACGATGAGGAAGAGGGTGATGATTATGATGATTATGTATGAGTCTTGGGAATTGTGCATTTCCTTACTAAGCTCCTCTCTGTTTCGAGAATAATTTAATATTCTCTACTAAACAAGGCCAACCACGTGAAGGTGGAAGCTCTTATGGCCCCTCCCCCCTCTCACTTCACTCTCAATTCCCCATAACCCAACAAAAATATCTGTGTACAAAAAATTTAAATGTGTTTTTTGACATACTATATAACAAGCAATGTTTCTAATTATATCATATACTGGCCGAAAATGGAAAGTGCTCACTAAGAAACAGTTAATTTATTATTACTGCATACCTCGTAAACCTTAATGGTCTTCATCATCTTCTTCATCTGAGTCATCGTCTGTACTATCATCCGATGATCCAGATTCAACATTGTAAGGATTGGCCATATCATCTTCATCCTCGATGTCAGTTACGATCATCATGTCATCGTCGATATCATCTTCATGGACATTGTTTGATACATCATCTGATTCAATAAGTTCTTCGACATCTTCTTCAGGAACATGATCATCTAACTCATGTTGATCATGATCATTTTCTATGGCATATTCTTCTTCGAGAACTTCTTCATTACCTTCATCTATGTTATACTTTACTAGCCTTCCCCTTGGATCGTGTCTCACAGCGAATGACCAACCTGCTCTACCTGGAACCTCAGAGTAAAATACCTGTTCACATTGGTTTGGAAGAACATAGGTCTCTGTTCCTGGCTCAAACAATCTTGTATTTACCATGGTAAATCCATTATCATGCTCAATTATTGTTTTATCGGGATCACGTTCATTCAATCGACACCTGTACCATTTGACAACGAACAAAAATGTCACGTCCCCATTTTTGACCTCCTTTTTCATTAAATTGTAAATGATGTAAATATTGTTATTTAGTCATGGTGAGGAGCTCAAGGCCAAGGTCCCACCATTGATTTATCGTTTTATGTATCGGCAATTAGAATAGATGCATATGGTTCTTGTGCTAGCGGAGCACAATGTAAAATCGGACATCATGTAAACATGCAATTTTAATGAAAAACCCACAACTAGCTACGTAATGCAACAAAGAGATGGGGGCATGATCTTTACAAGAAATAGGGAGGGAAAATAACCAAACCCTTGAGCCATGGTGTTAAGCCATTTCATTGAGGAAACCCATGAACTCTCAACTACTCATTTGGCCTCATGCACCCAATCATTTAATTCTTCCAATAATTGGTTGAGACAATTAATGCCTTGGGATGGGAGAGGTATGGCTGTCAATTTTCGTGTTTGGGCAAGACAGCAACCGGGGAAATCGAGTTTTGGTTGGCTGGGCAAGAAAACCCCCACGAAATTGGCCCAAAGCCATTCTTCACCCATGGCATTCTTCCTCTCACGCAGTCTGAGCCTGTTGGGGTTTTATCCTTCACGTTTTTCACCATTTCCTGCATTATTCCATGCCTGCAAACTCGTTTTTGGTTAGCTCATTGGATGGGAGAAGAGAGCCATGATTTTTGGGGTTAGGGAGGCCGTTTCTGCCCACGAAATGCCCATGAGCATCCTTCTGAAAACGATTCTGCTCTCCTGGGGTTGATTTCCCATTTTCTCCTTTTCGTTTTGGTTGCCCACGTTTTTCTGGAACTGTTAGAACCCATTATTGGGAACTTCACTATAGAAGCATTTTTCTCATGCCCAACACTTACACTTTTGCTGTTATATGCATCCATCTCCTAACAGCCTCAGAAACCCAACTGTTGGTTGGTACGGCTGATTCTGGGGTATCTATGGCTATGTGAGACCCTGTTGTTCCCTAGTTCCTTGTGGAGATCATGCCCAGCTTGTGGGTGGCAGTGGTGCTGAGAGATTGAAGAACACACTGGCCTATGGTTGGGTGGAACGTTGCAGAAGCGTAGCTGGTTGCTCAGGGACTACTTGGTTTAAGATAAGTATTCTCATTTGTTATTTCTGCAATGTCTATACTTAATGGCTATCATGAAATGCTAAGTGTATGCTAGATAGTAGCATGACTTTAATTCCGCTATGTTTAATTACAATATGCCTGTGACATGAACAGCTTGAATGTCTTGAATGCATGATGGACGTGTGATAGATTTATAACCCTGCTGTGTTTTTAAATTATTTAAGATTTATAACCCTGCTGTGTTTTTAAATTATTTATGCATCTTCATATCTCCATTATATTATCTGAATGCTTATGCAATAAGTTTATTGGGCTGGATGCCCGGTTTTAGCCTCACAATCCTCTCCATTGCACTGGTATGATGGGTGGGAACGTGATAGAATGGTATCAGAGCTGCTGGTTGCAGCATTGGGCCTCTATGGGCCAAACCCAATTACAGGCATCTCTCACAGAAAGAAAGTTTTCAAATTTTTCCTAAGAGTTTTTGAAAATACGTTTAAGTCTGTTTCGGAAAGAATTCCTGAATGTCTTCTGAAACTGCGGAAGCATTCGGTGAATTGCCCCGAAATTTCGAAAGGAATTCTCTTCCAAAATTTCGGAAGAGTTTGGCGAGTCGTTCCGAAATTTATGGAAGACTTCGGCAAATCGTTCCGCAACACGGAAGAGTTCGGCGAGTCGTTCCGAAATTTGCGGAAGACTTCGGCGAGTCGTTCTGAAATTTGTGGAAGACTTCGGCGAATCGTTCCGCAACGCGTAAGAGTTCGGCGAGTCATTCCAAAATTTGCGGAAGACTTCGGCGAGTCGTTCCGAAATTTGCGGAAGACTTCGGCGAATCGTTCCGCAATGCGGAAGAGTTCGGGAAAATCGTTTCGAAATTTGCGAAAGATTTCACCAAATCGCCCCGAAATTTTGGAAGCATTCGGCGAACCGTTCCGAAATTTGGGAAGCATTCCGCGAATGGCTCAGCAACTGCGGGAGCATTCGCCGAATCGCTCCGCAACGGAAGCGTTCTGCGAATGGCTCCGCAATTGCGGAAGCATTCGCCGTATGGCTCCGCAACTGCAGGAGCTTTCGCCAAATGGCTCCGCAATTGCAGGAGCGATCGGGCAACCGTCCCGCAACGGCAGCGGGCGAGTGAAAAAAAAAAAAAAAAGTGAAGTGACCAAAACTCAATTTTTGGATAGAGGGAGCATCCGGGCTCAGAATGGGATGATTCCTGTGGGGCTCGGAGGCCATTGACGAAGGCCATGAAAGAACCAGTGAAGACCCCGAGCCCATTACCCTCCGATTTGACAGAAACAGGGGAATAGTGACTTTTGAAGGACGGAGTCCCAAGGCTTGACGGAAGGTCGGTTCGAGCTGAAATTGATCAGGTGCGACCATGAAGCAAGCACAATGTTAAGTTCCGAATCTTGGAGCCAAACTCCAGGGGATGTGAAGTCGGGGTGAGCAAGAAGGCCAAAAAGCACTATTCCGGGCCACTTTTTCGGGATTTTGAAAAGCGGGTAGGCAGTAAAAGTGACCTTAGATGTGGGAATCAAAAATTTTACTGAACTAGACATTTCATATTCTCATTAAGACGGACAGTTTCTGTTAGACGAAGATTTCCCAGAAATGCACCGTTTGGGAGATAGTCATTTTTGGCCCAAAATTTGAAATTTTGGAAAAATGTGAAAAGTGAGAAGTAGTAAAACCCAGAAATTCATAGAAGATGAATGGTGCATCGGAATTGAAATCCGTGAATTACTGAGTGTTCACTGTTATATGGACTAACTTTGCCCGATAGATAAGTTTTTGTGATTCCTCATAGATTTTATTCCACAGGTGGCTAAGGCTGGCATTCTGGACCAAAATGGAACTCTGTAAAATGTGCAGAATTGGAGTGAAAGTTGTCATTTTTGAAGAAATGCAGTTCCCGCACCCGATGTCGGAATGGAGCATGAAGACAGGAATTGGAAATCTTGTCCAGCAGGGAACAATGATGCATGACCAGAATTTGAATGAGGTCTACATATATCGTAGATATTTAATGCAGAAGAGTGTCAGCAGCTATTTTGACAAACAAATTTTGTTGTCAATATGGGCAATTTCTACAATTGCATGATATGGAAGAGGAATTCCATGTTACGATGAGGGATCGAAAAGGGAAGAATTTCTTAAACCTCTGTTTGTTATCATACTTATAATTATGAAATTGTCATATGGCATAAAAATGTTAAAAATGTAAGGGATTACATAAACGTATAAGCACTAGATGGCATCTTAACAAACATTGCGTAGTACATATGGAAATGCTTGTGCATAAATGGGATGTTGCATATTGGTAGAATAATGAAGCCTGCATATGCAATGAACCACTAATGGAGAATATTGTGGTTGATAATCACTATTGATGTTGGTATTGGTTGTAGGACCAAAGATAACAAAGAACATGGCTGAAGAGGTGGATGATGATTGTTGCATATAACCAACAACTGTATGAGGAAAAATGGTGCAACAAACCTATGATCATGAGGTTGGCAAAAGGACTATGTAGCATTGGTAAGAGGCCAACTGATCAGGTAACATCAAGTGATGTAAACGACAGCCATACAGGTAATGGTTATTGGTGCATAAATTGCATAAATGAGGAAAGAGGATTTGGTAAGATTCCTTCAACTATGTTTGAATTTTGTTGAAAGCATAGTACTCATAACTTAATGCAAGGTAGCATTGAGGAAATGTGCATTAAGATATTATGCACAATTTTGTGGTTATGCATTGAGGGAATACACATTAAAAGATTATGTGAGTGATGCAAATATGCATGCATAGATATAGGTGCACATGATGAGATGCATTGTGAGAATGCATGAGTGTGATGTATGTTTCATTGCAACTAGATAATAGAAGGGAATGGTGAACTATTAGCAATCTTAAGATCAAGAGAATAATTGCATAAAATGATGAAATTGAACCATGCAACTCTAATATGGTAATAATTTACGGGAAATAGATGGTTTTGGTAATATTAAAATGCTTCCGTGACTGTGGCAGCAATGAAGTTATTATATGCATAGAAACTTACAAAGCATTTGGTTGATTGAAGTTTCAAATTTCAGGTAGATTGCTCTGGACATGACAAATATAGATAAGTCCATGATGAAGATTGGAATCTACCGTGAACAAGAACCAAACAATATGAGGATAGCCTCATTGCTAAACAAATCAATTTTTGTAGGAGGTAGAATTGTAAAATTCATGTTGAATTTAATTATTAATGTTATTGATTGGTTATGAAACAATCATATTTGAAGCTTATTGCTAAATGTTGCTGGCTGTTTGGCTATTTGATGAAGTGTGCCAGGATGACACATTGCAGAAAGACCATGTGTGATGGCCTGCAAAAGCCAAACTAGATGGGAAGGATCCCATGCTTTGGAAATGGGTTTCGGGTGAAATGCCATTGACAATGTCTCAGCCAAACCGCATGTCGGTAAACCATGAAAGTGAGATGGTAAAGCTATGTCCAGAAAGCATGTGAGACACATCTGCAAAATGAATGAGTATTCTGTAACCCTAGACAAGAACATGCATGTCTAAATTATTAGGGTTAATACGCATAGCATGCTCTATCTTATTTATATCATTGCAGCATGCTTGAGTATGATTAGGGCCTACATGGCGCACATCGAAAAGGGGGTGCACACCTTTTCTAGTGCTGGGTCATGATAGGGTTCTCAATATTGACTACACCCTAAAGGAATGGACGCATTCCTGGTGTTTCAATACTTGGTAGTGAATGATATGGAATATGGTTAAGAATTGAACAGCCATACTGATGAGCTTGCTTATCCTTCTTGTGTTTCCAGCCTACACAAATGCAGATTGATACTGCACATTAAAGGGCAAAGTGAAGAAGGGTACGCAAGGAGACTGTATGGGAATTGGAAACCTCTCTATGCTCACGTGAAATATTACCAAAAGGGATGGAAAGCCCCGAAGAGCTGTGTAATAAGAGAAGGTATCATCCTTGTGTAAGTAGGGGTCATGTTAACCTGCAGTCAAGAAAATCACCGATCAAGTTCCTAAAAGGAACCACCGATTTGCACAAAGAAAAGGAGTGGCGTCCTTGTATAAATGAAGAAGTTGATATGTGTGAAGGGTTATGGTGCAAGAAGGTGTGGTGACATTGGTAAATGCATGAAATCTCTGTTGGGTCGGCAGTGGGAGGGCGGGCGCCGAGGACTGACTGAAAGCCTTGAGATGCCTATTAGGTCAGCAGTGGGAGGGCGAGCGCCGAGGACTGACTGAAAACCCTGAAATCTCTATTGGGACAGAAGTGGGAGGGCGGGCGCCGAGGACTGACTGAAAACCCTGAGATACCTATGGCTCCATAGTAGAGCCTTGACCTATACTGGTCAGGTGGCGCAGTTTCCTTCCATTGGTCGATGACCCAAACGAATGTGCTGGCTCGGCACTGGAGAGGGCCAACCAGGTATGGGACTGGTTGGGCACCACCAAATGCTTAGTAAATCCAGCCGATGGGGAGGTGTAATGGTTAAGCATTAACTATATCCAAGTCCATAGGCGATCCCAAGGCTTGCAAAGCGAAGCAGAATCCTGTGGACCAGAGGGGAAACGCACAATACAGATAAGTATTCGTTTTCATTTATGTATTGTTTGGAATAATGAAGATTACAGG
Organism: Larix kaempferi; assembly: GCA_027924585.1. Classification (NCBI taxonomy): domain Eukaryota; kingdom Viridiplantae; phylum Streptophyta; class Pinopsida; order Pinales; family Pinaceae; genus Larix; species Larix kaempferi. Next base: position 1,147,003 of record BSBM01001515.1, on the reverse strand, counting down.
TATAAATCTTTTAACAGCTAAGCTGATACACTATTGTTTCTTTGTTGGAAACCTTGGTCGTTGCAAGAAGGCAAGACCCTGAAAGACTATAAATTGCTGGTAAATCCAGAGAGTAAATGAGTGGGCGATATAAATTGCTGGTAAATCCAGAAAGTAAATGAGTGGGCGATATAAATTATTAAGAAATCCAAGGAGTGGCTGGTTGAACGTTATAAAGTTCTTAGTAAGTCCAGAGAGTGACTAGTTGGGCATTAACTACTTGATGTTGTGGAGCAGCCGACATGCTGGCCAAACATTCCCTTAAACAATTAATAAAACTAGTCAGCGTACTGGCCTGGCATTGCCTATTCGAATGGTTGTGGAGTAGCCTACGTGCTGGCCCAACATTCATTGTTGTGTTCACGGGAAATCCAAGGCTCGTAAAGCAAAGAAGGATCCCGTGGAATAAAGTGAAGACATCCAATTCAGATAAGTATTCAGTTACCTTGCAGCTTCTTGCTTATGGATATACGTGTGTATATGATTTGGTTATGATTTCCTAAACTCTTGTTTAGAGAAAAACCCTATGAAAATGAACTAAACATGTGAACTGATTCAATGTTTGAATGTAGGTATTGCTGGAAGCAAGCATTATGAAGGCATCCTAGAGATGCATGTGGACATGTGACCGTCCTAAAAAGCTCAGTATGAGCAGTAATGAAAGACGGTGCTAGTGGATCCTAGCAACCCAAGGTTCTGTAGGCAATAATGGGAAGGGTGCCCTAGTCGAAAATCCATATGCAGACCTTAGACACTAAGTGTCATAGCTAAGAAAGGAAAGTCTAAGCATTCACATTGAAGTGAAAAAGACTAAGGAGCATGAAACCACAGCAGTGGTGTAGCTCCATAATAGAACAAGACTAAGAGGGAGAAACCCCTACTCTTCTCTTTCATTTTGATTGATGCATTTATAAAACAAAAGATTGTTGAGTGCATATCATGGCTGAAAATAGATTGTGTTTAATTGCTTGAGATGAATTGTGAATGCTGAAATAGTAAATTTCCTGTAAATGATGAACAGAAATGAGTTCATGTGTATGTTGGGAAAGCATGAAAGTATGGAAGTCCCATGAATAAAGCATGAACATTCCATGTCAATTGGGAAAATAATTGACTAATCGTAATGTTTATGTTATGCTTGCCCTAACAAAGAATTCCCATGATGAATTTCACAGGTAAGAAAGAGAAATAATTGGTTGCAGCTGGCACAAGGAAGTGTTGCTAGTAAGCAAAGTGTGTTCAATTGTGCCCATTGACCATGGCAGCAGACCGAGGGCTATTAGAGTTGGCTGAAAGTCTTCTTCAAACAATTGCCAGGACCCAAGAAAATCTTGGGGAGATACTCAAGCTACAGAGGCAACAGAATGAGATAAACCATGAAGCTTTGCAGGACTCTATTCGTCTACAAAAAGAGGTAAAAAGCATTCTGGGAGCAATCAGCAAGGGAAAGGAAAGTGGATCAATGAAGAAGCATTCATCTAACAGTCCAATTAAGAAATGTTCCAGGTGGGAAGTCTCAAAGGAAACGGATCGAGAAAAGGTAAAGTCACCAATGAAATGTTGGGAATGTGGAGGAAATCATTTCCTTCGTGACTACCCAACAAGAGAATATCAAGAGGGTAGAAACCGTAATTTCCCTAGGTTCATGGACCAGTTGGAAGGAAAAGAAAATGAAGGAATTGTTTTGGAACGATGTCCTCATGCAAAGCTAGAAGGTCCCAGCCAGCAAGAGCAGTTTTTAAAGACCAAAGGACTTAGTCCTGAAAAACCCAAGTAGAGGGTGAAATGCAGGACAAACTTACCACATTTTGTGAATTTTGGACATATGTAAAGTGGGTATTTATTTTCCAAAGTGTTGGAACACCGAGGATGGTGTTATTACAAGGGGAGGGGAATGTTACGTCCCCATTTTTTACCCTCTTTTTCATTAAATTGTAAATAATGTAAATATTGTTATTTAGTCATAGTGAGGAGCTCAAGGCCAAGGCCCCGCCATTGATTTATCGTTTTATGTATCGGCAATTAGAATAGATGCATATGGTTCTTGTGCTAACGGAGCACAATGTAAAATCGGACATCATGTAAACATGCAATTTTAATGAAAAACCCACAACCAGCTACGCAATGCAACAAAGAGATGGGGGCATGATCTTTACAAGGAATAGGGAGGGAAAATAACCAAACCCTTGATCCATGGTGTTAAGCCATTTCATTGAGGAAACCCATGAACTCTCAACTACCCATTTGGCCTCATGCACCCAATCATTTAATTCTTCCAATAATTGGTTGAGACAATCAATGCCTTGGGATGGGAGAGGTATGGATGTCAATTTTCGTGTATGGGCAAGACAGCAACCGGGGAAATCGAGTGTTGGTTGGCTGGGCAAAAAAACCCCCACGAAATTGGCCCAAAGCCATTCTTCACCCATGGCATTCTTCCTCTCACGCAGTCTGAGCCTATTGGGGTTTTATCCTTCACGTTTTTCACCATTTCCTGCATTATTCCATGCCTGCAAACTCGTTTTTGGTTAGCTCATTGGATGGGAGAAGAGAGCCATGATTTTTGGGGTTAGGGAGGTCGTTTCTGCCCACGAAATGCCCATGAGCATCCTTCTGAAAACGATTCTGCTCTCCTGGGGTTGATTTCCCATTTTCTCCTTTTCGTTTTGGTTGCCCACGTTTTTCTGGAACTGTTAAAACCCATTGTTGAGAACTTCACTATAGAAGCGTTTTTCTCATGCCTAGCACTTACACTTTTGCTGTTATATGCATCCATCTCCTAGCAACCTCAGAAACCCAACTGCTGGTTGGTACGACTGATTCTGGGGTATCTATGGCTATGTGAGACCCTGTTGTTCCCTAGTTCCTTGTGGAGATCATGCCCAGCTTGTGGGTGGCAGTGGTGCTGAGAGATTGAAGAACACACTGGCCTATGGTTGGGTGGAACGTTGCAGAAGCGTAGCTGGTTGCTCAGGGACTACTTGGTTTAAGATAAGTATTCTCATTTGCTCTTTCTGCAATGTCTATACTTAATGGCTATCATGAAATGCTAAGTGTATGCTAGATAGTAACATGACTTTAATTCCGCTATGTTTAATTACAATATGCCTGTGACATGAACAGCTTGAATGTCTTGAATGCATGATGGGCGTGTGATAGATTTATAACGCTGCTGTGTTTTTAAATTCTTTATGCATCTTCATATCTCCATTATATTATCTGAATGCTTATGCAATAAGTTTATTGGGCTGGATGCCCGGTTTTAGCCTCACAATCCTCTCCATTGCACTGGTATGATGGGTGGGGACGTGACAAAAAATACCTTGAAGGAGTTAAAGTCACACTGAAGAATGTCTTCCAGATACCCATAGTATCGATGTTCAGAGAGTTATGGATGTCTGTCACTTTTAGAAAAAACACTGGTCACCTCAAAGACCACTGATATCCTGCAATCAGATGTTTTCTTCATTTCATCCAACTTTTTGGTGCGATATCTACATCCATTGCATCGCATAGTCTTATGGTGTTTTACCTACAACAAGCCATAGTATAGGAAAAGATTACATAATGATCCAATATTTATGATTAACTAGTGCATGTTTATAATGCCATACAATGATAAAAATCAGCGTGATGTACAACGACAATGTTTTTTACAAAAAAATAAATAGTGTGGTTGATTAATATGCTTACCTGCTTATCTTTCAAACCTCTTGCTAAATCGATTTCCCTTTGTGTTAGATTTGTGTCTCCATTGCGATGTGCAGCTTTAACCAATGAAACCACACCTTCCCATGATATTCCATGACCAGATTGTTCACACCGTTCGATCCATACCTTCATCCAGTCAAGATTGTTTGCGATGTATAAATGAATTGCATCCCACTCTCGACCAATTGTTCCAAAATGACAATAAAATTAAAATTCAATACAAATGTATAGTCAATTAAGATTAAAGATAGAATATGTACTATGATTTTATATATACATAAAAATCACCAGTCAAATCATGTGTTATGTTACCTTTCACCTTCCTCGATCTACCTTTCCCCCTGGGGTACTTCCCTTCGAAATTGTTATTGGATTCTAGATCACAAATGCGACGTAAATTGAGCTTTGATGCTAATTTAGGAAGATATTCACTAATATACAGCATGTTTTGGTATACCATATATCCCTCCATCATAGAACCCTCAGCATATGCTCGTTGTCTGACCAAACCCTTCATAAATTTCAAGTGCCTCTCAACCATCCACATGGACCTTGAGTTCGCAGGGCCACACAGTTCAATCTCCTCAACTTGGTGTATGAGGTAGTGTTCCTGTGCATTGAAAAATGTCGAAGGTAGATGCTTCTGCATTTCACACATGAGACGAGGAATTTATCTCCTCCAATACTTTATGTCTTATTTATGGAATTCTTTAGATAACAACCATCTACAAGTGACATGACAAGTACCAAATCAAGAGATTAAAGGAAAAAAACATTATATTACGTAACATGAATTAGAGAACAAACACTAAGCGCATGGAAAAAGCCACCACTTACCTCATGTATTTCCCGAGACTATATATTATTTGCTTGACATTGTTCTTGAAGTTTTCCGGGATAGAGAGAGGTGGAACATACTGTAACAACAATATAAAAATCATTTCATTTTATCAACAAAGAGTAAACAAACAAATTAAAATGTACCAACCATATTCACTGGAGTAGGAAATGAAAATAATAAAAAATCCATACCATAATAATTACCTTGATGAAGACATGCCAATCGTGAGTTTTCACCCCCACGAAATCACATTTCTTTGTTATGATATTCTTCATGTTCGCACAAAATCCGGTGGAAATTTTAATTTTTCAAATGACTTCTTTTACAACATTACTTTGTTGGTCCGTTAACATACATGGAAGTGAGTTGATATTAATTTGCTCTCTGTTGCTATGAATTTGAATGGCATCTTTCATTACATGGTTGTTATCTTGAATGTCTTTGCCAATTTTAACAATTTTTTCGTCACTCCTTCCATCCAATATTTGCCATAATGTTTCGGTTACATTCTTTCCGATATGCATTGTATCAAATAGATGAGCAATTTGTACGTGCTCATAGTAGGGAAACCTACTAAATTGTATAGGATAACTTTTCATTCCTCGTGGAATCCCATTAATTCCTTCATGATGATCACATGAAAGACAATCATGAAATTAGAATATAAATCAATGTCAATTACAGTAAACAACATACAATATAACATAACATATACGATGATTCATAATTATACGTATCTTAACGATTTTTATTATATTGCAACTTCCATAGGCGAGGTGTCATTCTCTGTGGTTTTAATGCAGTCTCTTGCTTGCCATTGAACAGATGTTTTTTGGTAGTTCGATACTGATGATTCTTAGAGAGGAAGTTCCTATACTCATCAAACACCTCCTTTCCTAAGCTTTTGGAACAACGATATTTGATCTTAGAACCACAAACTGAACATGCAAATTTCCCCTTTGCCTGAAGACCTACATAAAGGGATGGAATATCTATATCAATTATAAATATTATATACAAAATCACTGTATTATTTAGAAAAAAATGCGTGCGTAGTATATTAACTAGTAGTTCGTAAAATTAAATGCAAATAAAGAGGAACATACTTATAATTACATACCACAAAAATGGGTTAACCTTGGGGAATCATGTATTGTCCATACAAACATTGCATTGAATTGAAATTTCCTTTGTCGTATTAGTCTAGATACGTCATACATAGTGATGCCATTCCATAACTTCAAAAGCTCGTCAATAAAAGGTTCGATATATACATTCATATCTTTGAGTTGGTACTTACCTGATTGAATTGAACATATAAAAAATATAATTATGAGACGTACCATTTAAATTATATATATGAAACCATATTGCGCAATAGAAAAACATTAAATATATATATATATATATGACATTATGCGACAAAAAAAGACAAATGATATTATACCACTACATAAAAAAAAACTGCACTGTTCGTACCTGGAATAATCATCGACAACATTATGTGCTCCCTCTTTATTATCAACCATGGAGGAATGTTGTTGTTGATAACAAAAATAGGCCACACCGAGTAAACAGATCTCATCTCTGCAAAAGGATTGACACCATCTGCTACCAAATAAATTCTAAGATTACAAGGTTCATCTTTAAAGTGAGGCCATTTTTCCTCCATATCTCTAAATGTAGACCCATCTGCAGGCATTCGAATAATGTCGTCTTGACTTCTGTTCTGTGCATGGTAATCCATAAATTGCGCTATTTTTTTGCACCTGAACAGTTGTTACAAACGGAGAATAATTGGAATATAACGTATAACCTTGCGAGGCACCTTTTTAGTTACTTGATCTATGTGATATCTACTGATATGACATTCAGGACATTCTGTTGCAAATTCATGCTGGTTGTAATAAAAAACATGATCATCGGGACATGCATGAATTGCTCCATACTGCATTCCAATTTCTTTCATGATGACAGATAAATCTCGATATGTGCGAGGTAAAATATTTGATGGTGGTAACAAATATTCACCTATCATGCTACAACAAATTAAAATAAAAATCTAGTTAATATAATATAGAAATAATATTAATGAAACAAATTTCGTCCATAATAATTTGACTTATATATGAATTCACAATAAAATACATGACAATTATATATATTTTGTGATGGAATATATTACATAACTTAACATCTGTGTGACTGATATGTTTGAAATACCATTCATAACCTTCAAGTTCATTACCAACAATATAGCAAAGAGAATATTTGTCTTGGAGCCGTCATAAAGGGGTTCGTGTGCCTTGTCAAGAAGAGGTATATCATGAATATCATCAAAATGTTCATCATTTTCATGATCATCATCGTCCATTCCAACATTAAATGAATCATGGATCAAAGTATTTGTAACATCATCTTCAACTATGTTATCAGTATGATCATCTTCTTCAATGTGATCATTAACTTGTTCACCCTTAATATTCATAGCTCCATGTTCCTCCGGTACTTGTTCTGGAAGCACTTGTTGATTCGGACGATATGTCGTAGGATGTCTTTCCTTTATAATTACATGAAACAATCAATAGATAAAAGTTTATATAAGAAATTCAAACGCAAAATGTAAAAATTTATGTGATACATTAAAAATTTAACAAATTTGTAATGTTGGGATGAAAAGAACAACGACCAATTGTACTGTTGGTCAAAAAGGTGCATCCAAACTATCCAAGAAACATAATAATTGACCCAATTATTGAGCAAAACTACTCAAAAATAAGATAAATTATGTTATTGTTTATATAGAGAAAATATAAATGATACATATAACTTAATATAAATTAATATAGAAAATATTAAAATAATACATAAATTTACAAAAGAAATCAAAATAAAAACATATATAATGCAAAACTTACAAATGGATGGTATTCATGTCCCCCCTCATCGTGTCCATGCTCTCTACAATGTTTTGTGGCTATTGTGATCAAAATTCTTCTCCTCTTAAAGTCCCTGCATTAACTACATGGACAATAGCATTTCCCATCACCCCTTCTTTCAACTCCTTCCCACAATCTAGCAAGCAATTGTCTATTTTGTTCGTCTAGATCAGGAAGGTTGCTAGTTGACATTATCTCGTAAAGATCTTAAATGAAGATTATCAATCTTATAAAATGAAGCTCCATAGTACTTCGCTCACTTGACTCACAAAAACAATGAAAAATAGTCCGCCGAACAAAAAAAAACTTCCGCAAACCGTCGCTGGTATGCAAAACATGTTGAAATGTTTGGATATTTATAGATTTTAAAAGTCAAAAAGTCAACACTACGTCAGATATCCGACGACAATAACCTAGTTACCGTTGAGAAATGTCGTCATCCAACTTATATATGTTTGAAATGGAGTCGTATATCCGACGTCCCATGATATCAAATATCCACATAGTCGTCGGATATCCATGAAGCCATCGGATTTTCTAATGACCTCGTCGAATATTCACATAGGCATTGGATATCCGACGACCACTTTCAAGAAATTAAAAAAAAATACCAAAAAAATGTAAATTTGAAACCAAAATCCGACGACGCGGTTCTTTTCGTCGGAGGTCATCGGATTTTGGGTTCAAATCTACTAGTGTAAAACATTTGATCTCCCAATGGTTGATCTCAAGTGGCTCATTCCTCCCCCTTCTTAGGTCGGTCAAGTCACTTAATGTACCTCCCCCAAAACATGTGAGTCACTTAAACATACTTTTCCCTTCTTAGATTGGGAAATTCACTTAACGTACCTCACCCTTCTTAGGTTGGGAAATCCACTTAACAAACATTTCCCTTCTTAGGTTGGGTGAGTGACTCACACCTCATACCTCATCTAAGAAGGGTGATTCACTTAACACACATTTCCATTTTTAGGTTGAATGACTCACTTAACATACCTATCCCCTCACCTAAAAAATTAATTAAGTAAACTAAAATAGTAGTGGAATAGAATTTGAGAGAGTCATGTCTTCTCTTTAGTCTAGTTTCTGAAATGATACAAGCCCTTGACTGAGTGAAGCCGTATCCAATTGAGGAGAGTGCCTTACAAAGATATACTTCGTAGATTAATATACCTGGGCCTATGTGTATTCTTGTCTATGACTTCCTTAAATACTTATCTTGTGATTTTACACACTAACTCATCTTTGTAAGGCACTTGATTCTGAGTCACTAATCTAGTAGAAGGATATGTTGTGAGTATGATAAAATAAATATAAAATAGAACCCTGTGAATTCTTTAAGTAGGATGCAGGCTCTTAATATATTATTCCCCAAGAGAAATAACCCTTTCCCCTTTCTTAACAATATAAGGGATAGAATGGATTGTGTGTGCTCTTATATGGAAGCTTTCCATACCGACAAGTCTAGGTATCAAGCCGAGCCCCTTAATGAAGGATAAACTAGCTAGTATGGACATGCACCTACATGATGTAAGCCACTATCTCCATGTTGATAAGAGGTGGGAAAATGAAGAGAAGGTGAGAAAAATAATTCCTAAAATAAAACTTGAAATTGTATATCAGGGTTTTAGTGCTCAACCAAAGGGAGAGAAATAGAGTGACCTCAACCTAGGGATGCCATCAACATAATGACTTGTTCTATTAGAGAGGTCCTATCCATGTCCATTTATGAAATAATAAACTTATATTTACAATACAATCACATATATGTATGCAATACGTCCCAACTAGCCAATGTAACGAGGAGTCTCTTTAGTGCTTCCCAACCATAGAACCTAGGGGGAGATTTTAGATAAATGCACATACAAAATACATATTAATCACCAATCTACAAAGCCCAAAAATACAAATACAAGATTGTCGCCAAAATATCTTGAAGTAATACACCAAATATCTGTAGAGAAGGTCTTGATCCAATTCGAGGGGAATAAAATGTCTTTCCCTTTAGCGTGCCTTGAGTAAAACCCTGAGCTCTAGAAGCTTTCGAAGATATGATGGACATGTCGTTTATTTCTTACCTAAAAGAAAGATCTAGCTCCTCTTTGAGGGGAATACATCCTTGTAGGGGTATTAGAGGAGGACACAAATTCTAACTGAAAGGAGATTTACAAAATTAATCCATGTTCCTCATGACATATATGCTTCAATGATTAATGCATGGTACTTCATTCAGGTGGGGGGATGTCGGTAGGTTTCCAAGAAAGCTCCATGAAAAAGAGGGTTCTCAAGTGATAATTTGAGATTTGCCAATCCATATTTGGTTCGAGCTCCATAAAAAAATAAAAGTTGTAGAGACCTAATAGAACAACCTTACATACAAGTGATAACTCTGCTCATTTCTTAGCTATTCACATCCTTACCTTACTAGGGAATAACATAAAAGGAAGAGGAAGGGCTCTAGAGACACTTTAGAGACCTAACATAAAGAAAGGTGACTGAGACTAGGGGGGAATAGAGAAGATATTTCCATTCATTACTTGTTCAAAGGATCCTTGTTTGTGCCTTGTTTGCTACTTATCTCAACAGATTGACTAGGAGACCCAATGACACAACACCATAGAATGTGCTCTCCTTGCTTGGTTTTGAAGGGGAAAATGAAACAAGGGTCAAGACCTTATTAGTTTACAGATAATCTTATCTAGTTGTATCGGTGTATGCCTCGATAATCTATAGTGACAGAAGGTTGTCCATTTAGCATAGTGAGTTTAGGTTCTTTCTCCCTTTCTTGATAGGGTATCATTTGTACTTTACTACACACCAAATTGGTTATCCTCCACTAATAAATTCTTTGGTTGATAAGTAAGGAAGTTAAGGCATAACGTATTTTAGGACAAGAAGGAAGTGGGGGAAAGGGATTCCCAAGGGATAACATACCATAAGGTTTTGAATGGAGGAGAGGAAGGATAAGCATGAATGGAAATCAAGATTGAATTTCAGTTAGGTTGCTTCCAGGTGGAGGAGAGGAAAGGAATCTTTGGGATAGAGATGGGATCGATAAACTTGTAGGAAAAATGGAGGCCTAAACTATTTGTACAAGGTTATATGAGGGTGCATCCTTAAGATAAGTAAGGCCCCCAACTATATTGAAATAACTAAATGGGCAATGTTTGTTTAGGTAGGAGTGAGACAACCAGTTCATTCATGTGGCATTTGTACCCCCTAATTAGCAGCTTTCAATAGCAAAGAAAATGCTCATTCCTTCGATGTGCACACATGGAAAATGAGATAATTCAATGTCCTTCCTTCTCCTCCAATTCATAAGGGCAAGAGAAAAGAACTCCGCTGCATACTCAAAGATGCCTAACAACAAACACCTTCCAATTATTTCTACCTAATAAGCTTGGTGTGGTTGTTGTTCGAGTCCAACCATTGCAATAAGGAGTAAATGTTTCCCTACAATATAGGGTAGGCAGGCCAGAAGAGGACTCTTCAAAAACATCACCCGCAAAAAAGGAAGGAGCGAGGGAGTGATTCTTTGTATGCATTTGTGCATATATATATATATTTGAAAATTTTCCAAAGTTCCAAATAATGAACTATTTTGGAATTTAAAATAAACATATAAATTACTACATTATACATGAACCAAAAAAACATAGATGAATGATAGAACCTACAACTCCCTTCTTGCCTCAAGAACATGTGCATTAGATGAATAAAATGGGTCCAGTTTGTATTTGTGAGTTTAGGGTTAGGACAATTTTCATTTGTTTTGTGTTATTGTTTTTGGATTTAATAGACTAGTTGGTCTCATGTGATTCTAGCCTTGGTTGAGTTGGTGCCTAAAACAAGGTTGCTACAAAGCCTATTTTGACACCTTATTGGGTCTAAAAAGCCGCAAAATCTATACATTCACAAAAAATTAAAGATCTTCGAAGACATTACAAGAATACTCCCAAGAGTAACTTTTGTAGTGTTCCATACTTATCCCAATGGAAATGCTCCCAATTATTTCTTGGTCATCCCATGCGAAAAGGGATTGTTTCCTACTTATTCCAAAGTTCCTTAGCACATGGGGACTTAAGAAACAAGTTCCATCTAGATGCTCTTAAGACTTGTCTAATTAAGAGTTAAGACTAATTTCTGAAAGAATGATTAATTATTTCAAGGGGTATATTTTATAACTTTTCATACCATGCTCTCATTCAAAACAAGGAAACATAACTGAAGCAGTGAGTAAATGAGACTAATGAAGTTAATGCTGTTAGAAAAAAAGTCCAAAACCAGAAACATTGAATGCTGACATACTACAAGGACGAGCCAAATGTGACAATTTAAAGTATAATTATAAGATGCATTTACTTGACAAATGTGACAATGTGGAAGTATTTGAGTTCTCCTACATTGGTCCCTTGCATACTGTGTTGCAAGAATTTGATGGTCATGTGTTTCAATCGAAGGAGGATACAAATGTGACAATGTGGAATGATTTGGGTTCTCCTACATTGGTCCCCTTGCACACTATGTTTCAACAATTTGATGGTCATGCATTTCAACTAAAGGGGATCATTCAACCTTTTCCAATTGAGTTAGGAGGTAAAACCATTGAAGTTGACATCTAGGGTGTAGACTCACCTTTGGATTGCAATCTCTTATTGGGATAGAGTTGGTATTATGCCATGTTGGTGGTAGTCTCAGAGGTTTATCACGTAATTCATTTTCCCTATTAAGGGAGAGTGATTTTTATTGAACAATTAGACTATTTCACAATTGATTTGAGGGTACCTAGTGGGGAAAATTCCCCTCATTAGTATGGTCAATTCTTCATATTTTAGCATGGAGGAAGGCATGTTTAAGGATTCCTCCCTCATGGGAATGCAAATGCTTCTTTTACCCCTTCCTAGTAAAAAGACTCATTATGAGATTCCATGTTTAGATCCCTTTCCATCCAAGCATGTTCCATCTCATGGTCCCTAGGTTCCCATCATGACACGTGATATGCTTTCAAAAGGGAACTTGTGAAACATCACCAAGACCTTGAATAGGCAAAGGCGAAAGAAATCGAGAAGAGGGAGAAAACTATTAGCCTCTATTGGTCATGCTAATGGAAAGCCACTAGCCTCTACAAGTCAAGCTAGAGGAAAAACCCCAACCTATGCAAGTCATGTTGGGAAGAAACAGTTGGCCCCTGCTAATCATGCCGACAATGGCATTATTTGAGGGAATCCCAGACAATTGGGGAATGAGTTTTCTCACAAAGAATGTTTCACATAGGCCACAAATCCACATGGTTCTTTGTATATTATGTATTACATTTTTCTATGGTGTGCATTTGTTATTTTATGTGTGCATGGTGTGTCTCAACCTGTCATAAAACATTAAAAAACCGAAAAACATTCAAAAATATTAAATCCAAAAACATCACATAGGTGCCTTTGTTCCTATATGCATTTTTGGGCTATTGACATCTATTTTGATTCCATTTTTTGCTATTCTTTTAGACGTGATGATTGAGACACATGAATTTTGTGACATCGACTACACTTGAGGTGCATGTTCTAACCGAGATATAGAGATAGGTTCTTCCATGCATTTCATTGTTGCATTATTAACCATCACTATTACCGGCATTGTGACTTAGGTTTTATCCCACCAAGTTGTGGCATTCACCTTATGTATTTCCACATTGTAACTTGTGTGGTAATGCCTAACTTCCATGGGTATCCTAGAGTAGCACCTTGATTATTGTTTGGTTCCTATGTTGTTGTCCAGGAGGAATATAAGTATGATCCACGAAAAATTAGCAACAAGGGAAGTACATAAGTTCCCAAGCTCTTTCAAAATTAAGAGTCAAGTCCCATCTACAATGTTAGGCTCGCATTAGTTCTAGACATTAGATCAATTTATGCATCTTTTGCAAGGGAAATTTTAGGGGCAAAATTTCATCCATGGACTAATTCTACATTTTCTTTTTGAAATAGCAATTCTTTAATGCTCCATTTTTTCTAACCATGACTCGTGCCCCATATTTCATATAGTAAGGTTTTTTTACTCTAAAAAGCACCAAAAGATGATATAAACTATATAGAATACTCAAAAATTAGAGAAAATTTAGAAAAATTTTGCCAAACTTTTTATAGTTCATATTTTAAGAGATGGTAAGATTCCCCAAGGATTCTACACTTAAAAATAAGTATGGATCCTTCAAATTTTACCTGATCTTTTCGATAGAGGCATTGGGGCACTCTTGATAGTGTCATCTTTGTCACATTGAGAGATCTAGTTTTGTGACAGAGCCAACAACTTGGGATCTAGTTTTGGGTGACCAAAACTTGGATGGAGAGAAGCTTCAACGTGCAACTCAAGTACATATTTACATGTATTATTCTTTTCTTGTAATATAGATATACCTCTTTCTCCACCTCCATCCCTCACCCACCCGCAAATTGTTTTGATTAGTTTATTACCATAGACTCATCACTTCCATTGGGTGTTGATAGTTCATTACATCGTGTTTGTTCTAATTTCATTAGTTGACTAAGATTGAAGATCAAGTGACAACAACTTTCATGTGAAACAATGAGTTATTATCATCCATTTAGATATTGCATTATTGAACTTCTTGGGGAAATTTGGTAATTATCTATATTTGTCTATCGTGAAGTTAATTTCCTAGTGATACTTTGATCCACATTGGTAGGTGGGTGAAATCCTTAAAACAATAGGAGGGATGCTATGCATTTTATCTTTTGATTGAGGTGCTATGAATTCTATCTAACCCCTCTAAATATGTTATAGAGTTATTCTAAGGTATAAAATACAAAGGTATAATCTAATAAAGGTACTATCTATTAATGAATTATACATCAAATAATGAGAAATTATGAAAAATATAAATATGTCCTACAAATAAAATAATTAACAAATCATTTTATAAATTAATTAAAATAAATATTTTTGAAGGTTTAATTTTAAATTATTTAAATTTGTAGTAGTCTAAATGTTAAAAGTTTTGAATCTTTTTTTGGTATTTTTGGCTATTTTTACCCAATTTGAATGCTTCAAAAATATGATTTCAGCCAAAATCAATTCACCAAATTTTGGCCAAAAATCCCTGAAAAAACCAAAGATTCTAATAATTAAAATGTTTCTTTATATTTTTTCAACTAATAAAAGGTCAAACGAATCTAACTCAAAGAACAATATAACACAACCCATATAACAAGGCATACTTAACTATATCTCACTATTTTAGTACAACATACATGACACTATATTTTTTTAACTTATAAAACTAGTTATAAAACTCATTATTTTTTCAAAAAATAAAGAGTCAAAAAAGTTTACTCTAACCAATAAAAATATAACTTGCTATGTAGGCAAGCATACTAATATGTAGTCAATTACAACTCATCATTTTCCTCCAACCTATATGACAAGTAGCAAACTTGTAAGTCCTATATAAAACTACATGAAATCTAACAATCTTATAATTCTTATGTCGAACTATATAGTTTGAAGCTCTATAAAGAGCTCCAATCATTTAGAAGAGCCCACAAGAAAAGCACATATTTCACACCAACTGGAGACTATATAGAGAGTGCCAGGTTCTTTGTTCCAACCAGTATAGCCTTCTGCATATGCAATCTCCTGCTTAAGAAGACCAGAAAATAATGAAACAAAGGATACACCAAAACTTTCTCCAAGAAGTTTTAGGGCTTCATTTGGACCAATCACTATTCCAATATCTGCCTCAATTAGAGAAAGTAAGTCATTCTCATCATGCCCAATGTATATAGAGATGTGTTGCATGCCATACTCCTGTATAGAACTCCTAATATTATTAAAGATTGTCAACCCCCCAGGTTCACCAGCGGAGAAAGACTTTGCACAAGCGATATCCAAACCACCTACATGAAAACACAATTACAATTTATCAATGTTACTATACCTATAACATTAGTATATACTGCATGCTAAATGGACATCAATTTTTTCATAATAAAAAGAATTCATCTTTACATGACTTACCATTTTAAACTTCTCCATTTCCAATTTGGATAGAGTACTTATAACTTAATATTTTGAATAGATAAATCCAAGCAATCATAGTGTCCAAGAAATTAAATTACCCATACATAAATTTTCTCCATACAAAACAACTAACCACTCAGTGACCATGAAACCAACAAATCCTAGTGACTATGGAACCAACAAGTCCTAACACGTACAACACTTACCAAGGCATACTTCCTCATGCTATAGAAATTGGACAATGAACAGGACTAGCTAATATGGACATGTAGTAGCTAGTATGGACATGCATCTACATGGAGCAAGTCTCTATCTCCATATAGATAAGGGGTGAGAAAGGGAAGAGAAGGCGAGAGAAATAACACCTAAAATAAAGCTTGAATCTATCAAGGTTTTAACGATCGACCAAAGGGAGATAAATAAAGTGACCTCAGCCCAGGGCTGCCATCATAATAGTTACCTCTTCCCTTAGAGAGGACCCATCCATATACATATATGAAATAATAAACTTATATTTACAATATAATCACCTCTATGTACGCAATATGTCCCAACCAGCTAACATAACAAGGATTCTCTTTAGTGTTCCCCAAGCATAGTACCTAAGGGAAGATTCTAGATAAGACCACACACCAAATACATACTAATCACCAATATACAAACCCCAAAAATCTAAATACAATATTATCACCAAAATATCTCAAAGTAATACACCCAATATCTATAAACAAGGTCCTGATCCAATTTGAGGGGAATAAAATGGCCCTTCCTTGCCCCTATTGGGAATTTATTTAACATTCCCTTAATCAAATCCTCAGCTCTGCAAGTTCTACAACATACGATGGAAAGGAGTTTTATTTCTTCCCTGAAAAAAACAGTTAACTTTTCTCTTTGAGGGGAATAAAGCCTTGTAGGGGTATTAGAGGGGTACACAAATTCTAACCAAACGGAGGTTTACAAAATGACTTGATGTTGCTCATGAAATATATGTTTCAATTATTAATGAACGATACTCCATTAAGGTGGGGGAAATTCAGTAGGTTTCCAAGCAAGCTCCATGAAAAAATGGGTTCTCAAGTGAATATCCATATTTGGTTGGGGCCATAAAGCAAGAAAATTTGTAGAGACCTAATAGAATGACCTTACATACAATTGATAACTCTGCTCATTTCTTAGCTATTTGCATTCTTACCTTTCTAGGGCATAACATGAAAGAAAGAGGGAGCGCTAAAGACACTTCGGAGACCTAACATAAATAAAGGTGAAAGAGGAGTGGGGCACTTGGAGAAGAGAGTTTCGTTCATTACTTGTTCAAAGGCTTCTTTTGTGCCTTGTTTGCTACTTATCTCCTCATCCAAGAAAGGATTGACTAGGAGACCCAATGACACAACACCATAGAATGCGCTCTGCTTGCTTGGTTTTGAAGGGGATAATGAAACAAGGGTTAAGACCTTATCAGTTAAAGGATAAGCTTATCCAATTCTATTGGTGTATGCCTCAATAATCTATAGTGACAAAAGGTTATCCTTTTAACATAGTGAGTTTAGGTCCTTTATCCTTTTCATGATAGGGTATCATTCGTACTTTCCTACACACCAAATTGGCTAGCCTCCACCAATCAATTCTTTGGTTGATAAGTAAGGAAGGTAAGCCATACCCTATTTTAGGACAAGAAAGAGGAGGAAAGGGATTCCCAACATGCAACATACCATAAGGTCTAGCAAGCTACAAAATCTATATGTTCAAAACAATCAAATATCTCCCAATACATTACTAAAGTACTCCTAAAAGTAACTTTTTTTGTGTTCCCATAATGATCCCTATTTTTGCACAAAAATACCGCACAACAATGGAAATGCTCCAAGTGATTTCATGGTCATCCCATGCCAAAAGGAATTGTTCCCTACTCATTCCAAAGTTCCTTAGCACATGGGGACTTAAGAAACAAGTTGCAACTAGAAGCTCTTGAGACTTGTCTAATTAAGAGTCAAGACTAATTTCTTGAAGACTGACTGATTATTTCAAAAGTGTATATTTTATAACTTTGCTGTGCCATACTCTCGTTTAGAACATGAAACATAACTAAAGCAGTGAGAAAATGAGACTAATCAAGTTAATGCTATTAGAAAAAGTCCAAAACCACAAGAGCAAAATGTGACAATTTAAAGTATAAGTAGAAGATGCATTTACTTGACAAAAAGGCATCCTTGATCTTATCTCCACTCCAGCGATCAGAAACTATATGCACATCTACATTTGAGATGTCCATTTCCCTTAGCATCGTGGCCTTTTTTATATCTATTTTAAGGCTTTGGAGACCACTCGAGTCAACTTTAGATTTCCGCTTAAGGAATTCCTTTAAGCCTTTCTCATCAAATGTGTTTGCTGGAAATTAAAAAAAAAAAAAAAAAATTAGTAAATTGAAAATTAAAAATGTATATAAAGCATTTATAAAAACACATAAACAAGCATTGAAAGTAGTATTGATAAACAAACACTTGAATCACACATATCCATATCCATATTATTATGTTAGGATCTCCTTCACTTTTAGTGAAGCCCATACTCTAGAAAAAACCATCTACCTTGGAATACCATGCTCTTGGTGCCTGCTTGAGTCCATACAAGGGTTTATGAAGCCTACAAACATGGGACTCTTTTCCATTTACCACAAAGTCCTAAGGCTTCTCTATGTAAACTTCTTCCTCAATGATGCCATTAAGAAAAGTTGTCTTCACATCTGTAAGATGTATCCTCAGACCTATATATAAAACTAATGACATAACTACTCTAATGGTGGAAATGAACCTACATTATTATGGGTTAGGCAATTTGACATCAATGGACCTTTAAGAATAAAGTGTATGATTTAAGGAAAGCTTGAATTTTTAATGACTTCATTGGACCTTTAAGAATAAAGTATATGACTTAAAGAGAGCATGAATTTATAATGACTTCATTATTTTGAATGTGAAATAACGAGGAAAAGTTCTAATATCTCCTGAAAACTTTGAATCACATGTACTCCCAATACAAATGTAGCATAAACTAGGTTACATTGAAGAAGTAAGAAGACGTAGAAGCTAAATGCTGGAGAAGAAAACAAAATCAAAACCATCAAAATGTACTTAAGAACTAACAATCTTCAAGCCTGTGCAAGATGGAAAAAACGCTGAGGAAGTCAAGATTGTACAAATGTTCAGGATAACATAGAGGCACAATTTATATTCAGCCCAATATTCCTATACAAAAAAAGATTCCCTTTGCTGATTTTGCTCTTGCAAATACTTGTAAAATTGTCAACTATCTATTCTTTCCCACACCAAAATGTCTGTTAGTTCTTGTGCCAGAAATTTGTTATCAGAGGAAGCAGATGAGGATGCTTTACCTTTTTTGGATGGCTGGCCTTTCATTGAACTTTTTGCTGGTACTTTCGAAGAATCTAAGACACTGGAAGAGAAAGTGACGGTATATCGGCAGTTGGATTTAACACCCTGTTTCAACAGGGGAACTGAAGTTCCCTGATAAAGAGGCACAGCCGAAAAGAACTCTATTTCAAAACTTAAGCCATGATAATACAACCTCCCCAGCAGCGAATCACGCTCTTCATCGCTCAGCGATTTGACCAGTTTGTCAAGCAATATTTCAGTTCCTGATGGTGATTCCTCCTTCAACCACAGCGCAAATCAGTCAAAAGGTGCAATCAATTTATATTCTTTGATAATCATCCAGAATATACACGAGTCCCCAAAACTCAAGCATGCATATTGCTGCCAAAGGCTAATCCTTGAGGTAGTAAAAATTACCTCACTAGGATCAAAGATATTGTTAATCCAAAAGCTAATGCTTGAGTAGTAAAAATTACCGCACTAGGATCAAAGATACTGTTAATCCAGGACGTGTATGGATTACTATCGAAATCCACTGCTTTATAAAATTCATGCCCCAAGAAATGGTAAAGCCTTGAGCAAGGGGTGATGGAACATATTGAGAATGCTGGTATTTTTGTTGTTTCAACAGGATTCCAACTTCCGCTGGGTCCCTTCCCAGCTTCTACCTTGCCAGCAGCAGTTACCAATAGAAAACTTGTGTAGTCAACTGCTGCCATACTGGGGCAGCTCTCTTGTGCAGAAAGCAATTTCTGTATCCATTAAAAAGCCAAAAATAAAAGAATAAAACACTAACACACGCGAGAAGGACAGAACACAACTACTTATTATTTCGGATACAAGGCATAGCCTGACCTTCAGTATTCAACAAAACAGAATAAAAATATAACCGGTCATCGTACCTGGTATTCCTCGGCGTATTCCTTAGTATGTTTTATTTTATCTTCGAAAGATATTTTGTCCTCAGGATCGACTACGTAATCTTCTGCCATCGCGCACCTATATCCAACCAAGTAGCGACTAAACGTAAACGTAAATATGAAACCAACCCTATTTGAGGGCCAAAGTTTAAAAGTAAAATGAAATCAAAAGTACAGAGACGGAAAGAAGAGAAAATCAGGCTTACGCTTCAGCATATTTTTGGAGATAATAAAGATCTTGGCCAAGGTAACGCACCAAAGACTCCATTTTGAGCGTACCAGCCGCCAAGGCTACCACAAAGGGGTTATATTGTGCATAAGCGGCATGATCCTTGAACTTTCTCCATAATTTTGCGGAGTCTCCTTCTTCATCGGCTACGACGGCCCTGGCTGCGGCGCCCTTGTCAATGAAAAAACGCGGATGCACTCTCTTTGGCGGAATCATGGCTACCGAATTGTGACGGACTTACACAAAGAAACGGGCACAGGACGAGACGAGGCTACCTGCAAATCTCTTGCACATAAATAAAGGGTCACAACAGGGCCTAGTTGTGTGGGAATCACATGAGCTTGTTGTACTGTACAATTTCAATGCTGGGCATGAATCACATGGGCTTGAGACAACCCTCTTACACTTTCAATGGTTCTTATCTCTTTGTTTTTGTCCACTTGGGGACGAGACGAGGCTACCTGTAAATCTCTTGCAAATAAATAAAGAGTCACAACAGGTACGGGACGGGAATCTATTTGTATTTTATTCACTTAATCACATGGGCTTGCTGTACCGTACAATTTCAATGTTGGGCATGAATCACATGGGCTTGTTGTACTGTACAATTTCAATGCTGGGCATGAATCACATGGTCTTGATACAAACCTCTTACACTTTCAATGGTTCTTTTCTCTTTGTTTTTGTCCACTTGGGGACGAGACGAGGCTACCTGTAAATCTCTTGCAAATAAATAAAGAGTCACAACAGGTACGGGACGGGAATCTATTTGTATTTTATTCACTTAATCACATGGGCTTGCTGTACCGTACAATTTCAATGTTGGGCATGAATCACAAATCACATGGGCTTGCTGTACTGTACAATTTCAATGTTGGGCATGAATCACAATTTCAATGTTTCAATGTTGGGCATGAATCACATGGGCTTGCTGTCCATATTTGTGTGGGGACGAATAGTGATAGTGGTGAATCACAAATCATAATACCGGTTACATCAACCACATAATACATGAACCTGCAAGATATCATTAAATGTCCAAATTGACTTATTTATTAATTATTCCATTTCTATTGGGTGATGTTTTATTCATTTTTACATAAAATGGATGTAAAGGGGCATTTATTATTATTATATCTGCGGAGCAAGTTATATATTAATCGGTTTCATTTCAAATTATATTACTTTACATAAAAAAATTTCAAATATCGAATGTTTGCTAATGTTTTTGTAATTATTTTACATTGAACATAATCTTTTAAAAATAAAAAAAGTATTTTTAAAAATTTTATAATTTAATATTTCTATTTTTCTATTGGTTAAAATTATTAAAATGACTATTTTTACCTCGTATGCAATATAATTATCATAAAAAAAATTAATTTAAAATATAATAAATTATCAAAATTAAGTTACAATGCCACCTAAAACTGCGTGCATTTATTGTGAAACTTTTTCGGACTAAAGGTTACGTGCAATGAAGAATGGTAATTACTGTTGTTTGGCACCGCCTCCGTGAGTATGTCAATGTCCGTTAAAAATCGGAAACCCTGCAACTTTTTGAATAAATGGCTCCACAATAAATAAAAAATACACTTTTAAAATAGAACTGCTTTAATTAGTATTTAACCTACGCGGCGTGCCACGCCTACGTACCCCACAAGGTGGCGACGAGGGTTTGCTGCGAGGCCACCGCATCCAGAGGATGTGATCGATGACAGATTCACAGCTGGTGGGAGTTACTCCACATGCTCCGATCGGACTGCTAACGATGAGTGTTGTCAGTTTGTGATGATCTTCCGGTGGATCACTTATGACGGACGATATAAGTTGATCCTCGATCGGTAGACCACTAATAACCACTACCACCATCCGTATATACTCCGTAGAGCAGGCTCGTACCTGTTCCAACTTCCAACTTCTCTACTCTCTGCGTAGATGAATCCCCTCTGTCAAAAAAGGTATGAAAGCTGTCCCGTCGCCTGTCACTAAAAACCCGCGAGCTCTCCCAGATCTCCAGAAGATCCTCATGAGGACCCGAAAATCTCTCAAGTACCGTCAATGCCTGCAGCGGCCATAATGAGTACTCTGCCACCGAACAAAACCCTACTGCAAAACCCTTGCCCAGTTGGAAAGCCTTTTCCGATTTCTAAATATCTAATATTTTTAATAATATCTAAAATATCAATTAAATATTTAGATCAATTCTTGCTTGTGTGACATTATTAATATATAAAAAATAAAAAAATCGACCAAATCTTACCCATCTTGCGTTATTATGTTATCAAATTATTTGATTTTCAATTAAATTAAGTTATACTACTCATTTTCAAATTGTTGTGTTCATGTAAGGGGACAAGAGGTTTTTATATAGTTATAATCTTTTATATTAAATCATTTTTTTTAAATATTTATTTGCAATTTTATTGACGTTAACCAGGAATGGGCGGTGGATGAAACGTCAGCAATATAGACTGAGCCAAATACTTATTACAACCATTCAATTCTCGTCGCTCGTTTTTATAAGAACTCGGGCAGATAATCTCCTTTTTAGGGGCGCTAACCAAAAAGCCCCCAACTTGTCGGAATCCTACACACGAATTTCGCAATTTGGCCTGCTCAAATCGCAATTTAAGCAATCTGGGTAGTTTTAAAATCCAGTATTCAGTTTAGGATGAGTGATTAAAATTGCTAAAATTGTGAAAATAACAATTTCCAGGAACAATTTTGACTTGTTTTTATCAAAAGTTTACCGGTATTTTAGTTATCTTTTATCTTACTCGTTTTTAGGAGGCGGCCTAGAGTAGATGAGTATTGTTAACTAGCGTGTTCCGCAATATTCACCCGTGGGGATATATTCATCAATGGTTAAACATAGTCAATCACAATCTTAAGTCAAGCATGATGCAACCATAGTTAACCAAACTCAAACATTGTTAAATGAAGTCCATCATGGTCAGCCATAGTCAAGCATGATGCACTAAAGTCAACCATCTCCATACTCAACTATGTTACACTAAAGTTAAGCATGATGCACATAAGTCAACCATAGTCAACTATATTCAAAATTGGATCAACTATACTAAAAAATGTTTACCCATGGTCAATGATGATTGTCCATGTTTGACATTCACTAACTAAACTCTATTTGTTAGAAAACTATCCTTCTTCAAACATATGTACCAATAGTCAAACATTCTCAATCATAATGGACCATGGTTGACCATGTTTCTAAACCATGTTAAACATAGTCAACCATTATAAACCATAGTCAACAATGATTGAACTCTTCATCTATGTAATTTTATTTACTAGCAATTGCCCCAAAAGGTGCAAAGGAATGCCAAAAGGAAAAAAACGGAAGTAAAGTAGATGCTGTGAAGAGAAAAAGAGAGTATTGAAACAAATGCTATGAGGAGCTTGCATTGTGGTTTCGTTTGAGTGGTGTAAGGGTGGTTCAATCAAAGTTTTTATACAGTTTGATGTTAACATCTAATTTATTGGGGGAAGAGTAAGTTTACTTCATTCCTCATGTCAAAGATTGTACAATTCCCTCAACTTTCTCTCTAATTGGCCACCCACTCCATGGATACTATCATTCTTATGTTCATGCACTGTGTGACTTAGGTTCTATTCTATATTGCTAACAATCAACTAATTTGAAAATTAATCAAATTAACACTGAGAAAAGAAATTGTAGACCCTTTGTGAGAAATAGATGGCAATAGGAGAACATAAATTATGAGAAAGATAATAATCATTTACCTATTATGCAATTGTTTCTATTTGGATGCTTAAGAACCAAGTATTTTTCTAGCAAGCAATTCTCATAAAGTGCAGCAGTATGCTTTTTATCTTTTTATTGATTTTTTTAATAATTTTTTATTTTATGAGCCAACTTTTTATTTGGTTTTATTTTTTTTATTTTATAAGTCACATGAAATTTTTTAAGTGACAACATATCTCTACTATACTGGGTATAGAGCACCTCACTACTCTGCAATTGTGTCTCTAGTTCTGGGAACTTTAGGTTCTTCAATTTCTTTAGAGAGTAATTTTCTTGATTTGTTGTATGTTGAGTCTTCATCATCACTTGTTCTTCATAACAAGTCTCAATATTATTCTCTTGTAAGTGATGGTACATGATCTTTTTTGAAAGTCAAATTCAGTTGTGTGGTTAGAAACATTTCATAATCTTCAGAACAAATTCTTATGCATAAAAACATACGTCACACAGTCATGCAACTATCTTAGCCAATGATTCAACACAACATTCATCCATATCTTGTATTCATACGGTAACTTTCTAGATTCCTTCCATCTCTACCAGAACATTATTAAGAGTGTGCATTACTCCCAACATGTCAACAAAAAGGTTTCATTCTATATAAGTAGTAATGGAATGTTGTATAAGAGGTTTCATCTTTAGCTTCACCTTATAAGGTGGAACCTTTTGAATGAACCCCTATAACTGGTTACCTTTATTCATTATAACACATATTCTTCATCACTTGAAGAATCTTGTTTTGTTCTTTTGCTTGCGGTTTCATCATCTTCTGCAGTATGTGCATGATGTCTCTTCTTGTTGATTTTCTTGGAGGATCCTTGGTTTCTAGGAAAATCTCTTGAATAATGTCCTTTCTCATCACATGTGAAGCACCTAATACTGGAGAGGTCTCTTCTAGGTCCATGATTCCTATGGAATATTTTAGACTTCTTGTGATGGTGGTCCTACCTCTTATTATGATTTCTCTTTGTGTGAGTAGTTAGTCCCATATTCTCCTCTCTTGCTACTAGTCGAACTTCTTCTTGGGTGCATTCTTCCCATAATTTGCTCAATGTGATTAGCTTCTTCCTGGCACATATTCCTTGAATGAATGAGTCCCATGATCTTGGGAGACCATTCAAGGTATTCATCACAATCTATCCCTCTTCAACATTTCCTTCAATTGATTCAAGTTGTTCCTTGATTTGAGAGACCCTTGTGAAGTAAGATTGCATTGTCTCTGAGTGTTGGATCTTTACATTCTTGAGTTGGTTCTTGAGTGTCATATTTTGATTGATGTTTTTCCCTTCGAATATCTTCGTCAAAGCATCGAACATATCCTTGGGAGTCTTCAAGGATGATACATGAGGGATGAGGTGATCTTTGATGGAGTATGCAATAATTATTTTTGCCTTGACCATGTTCTTCTTGTGGATTGCCTTTGACTCTTCTCCCTTTGGTTCTGGAACCTCCTCATTGACATACTTGTCCAAGTCATTCTCTTATAGGACAAGATAAATTATGTACTTCCATGCTTGAAAGTTATCAGCTCCTTCAAGCTTATCCTCAAGCTTGGCGTGATTTGTAATTTTGATATGAGAACCTCAAATGGAAATAGAAAGGAATTAGATCTTACTAATTTGAGATGCCCAACTTGGTTCTAGAGTTGACTGACCTAGGTTTGATAGAGAAACCTTAATTTTCCAAACTTTGAATCTTGAACTTCTGCTTGGATAGAAAGATGTGTCTCCTCAAGGCAAGTTGAGAAATGTACTCATTTTCCCAAATCCGTGGACATAATTGCAAAATAATTGATGCCCTAATTTTTCCCCTGACAATAGTGACAAGGAAAAAAATGAAAATTCTCAGTTTTGAATTATGCTTTCACAGGAAGATGCGCCATCCTAGGGAGAGTTGAAATAACCTCCTTTTCAAGCTGATCTGTGGAGGGAAGTGCTAGGAACCGGAAGCCCTAGTTTCTCCCGGCACTAGTGATTGAGTCAAAAATGAAAATTCTCCAAATTGGGTTCTGCTTCCTCCAGAAGATGTGCCCTCCTAGGGCAAGTTATCCTAGCCCTCTTTTTGTGATGATCTGTGGAGATAAGACCTTGAAATAGGAATCCCTATTTTCCCCGCTACTGCATAGTGCCTTCTTTCATAGTGGCTCTAATACCATGTTAGAGTGTGCACTTTAATTCAATTTAGTTAGATATTTAAACTGAAAGATAGACAAGTACAAAAAAACACAAAAGACACAAGAATTTTCCTCAAGGAAACCATAAAGGAGAAAACCCCGCAACTTCCTCATAAATATATTTGTCACTAGCACAATAGCAAACAAGATGGAAAACCCAAAATATAAGATGTCTTCTGCAGCTCTCTCTCTTTCTCTTCCAACGAACTTATCTTCTCTCTCACTTGGTGCGAACTTGCTTGAGTGAGTTTTATAGCCAAATGAGAGAGTGACTCTCTATATTTATACTTTAAGTGAGAGTGACCTAATTCCTCAATGGGGCTGACTTGTCTAAATGACTGGGCCGAACTGTCCTAGGGAGAGTCAAAAATATATTTTACATTTGACCTTTGGGTAACTATTGCCCCAACTTATAATGGAGGTTATACATTGATATTCTTGCATGACCAAATACAATAATGAAATCCCCGAACGGAGGAAAAACATCTCTGGTGGAGGTACAATAAAAATACAACAATAATATAATAATAATATACAAAGAATATCTTCCGAAGTTACATTTACAACAACACTGTGAACATATGATGTCTCATCTGAGGTATCAGAGGGGACTGCAGGAACCAAGTTTCTATAGTGTTAAAGGGATGTGAATCAAACATTCGACGTATCCAATATTCATTTAATTATATCGCAACCTAACATTATTCAACATTAACATAAGTAACAACAGCATAACAACTCAACTATGCGCAACATAAACAAACATTCATCATATTGAACATGAACATAGATATTACAACCAAAGTATCTCAATTAACATTGGAACAATTCTACATATCTTGCGCAAAGCACACCAATACTCAGTCTTCAACTACCAACATTACATGAAAAATAACTACTGTCAGTTCTCTAGATAGACAGATTTCCCAGAAACACTTACTTTACCCTTAGATTTCTTACATATTTATACATCAAGGTATGGGTGGAGTCCATTACAAAGTGGACAACACTCCTAACTAATTTCTAGCTAACTTTCTCCTTTTGCGCAGTTCTGGGCCAATTGTTAAACTGTCACATGGTCCCTCTTCTGCGCATGACTTCCTAGACAAGTCCAAAACCCACTCCAACACAAGTCATCCTATTTATGTTATGGTAAATATATTTTATTTTTGTCACGGTGGATTGATATTTCATGGAAGTATTATTAAGTCTCCTAAATATCGTGCCTGATATATTAAGTTAAATGCAAAGTGAAAAGGTGTGTGAAACAAAATCAAAAGATTGTAAAGTATTTGAGAATGTGTGAAAAAGTTATTTGATAAAATATTTTAATTAACGGTGACAAAGTTTTTACTGTGTGGTTTCCCGCATCTGTTATCAAAGTCGGTTTTCAAAGGAGGTTTAGTAAGAGCAATAGGTATTTTTTTAAATAAGGAGGTCACTTTGGAAAATTTAAAAATGGATTCCACCTTTGGTGCATCACTGTCAAGTATGAAAACCCCTCTTTTTACAGGAAAAATTTATTAGTATTGGTCTTTGACCATGAAGGCTTTGTTTTGGTCTAAAGATGTGTGGGGGATAGTGGAAAATGGCTATGTGGAACCAATAGATCAGGAAACATACAATGCTCTCACACAAGCTAAGAAAGATGTCTTGAAGGAACAGGAAAAAAAAGATGGAAAAGCCATGTTTTGCATACATCAAGCAATGCATGAAAGCATACTCCCAAGAGTAGTAGCGACAAAGAAAGCCAAGGAGGGATGGGATACATTACAAACTACTTACCAAGGTGTGGACAAAGTAAATACTACTAAATTAGAGATTCTTACAGGAGATTTTGAAAATATGTCAATGAAAGACCTAGATTCAATAGAATCCTTTTATACTCATATTGTTGGACTGATCAATCAAATTAAGTCTCGTGGAGAAACTATAGATGACATGAAGGTTGTTGAGAAGGTACTTAGGAGTCTTCCCCCAAAATTTGAATCCATAAATGTGAATTTGGAGGAAATGAAATATCTGAGCCAATTTATTGTTGATGAGTTACATGCCCCCCTCATCAATCATGAACACATACTACATAAATCAAATGAAACACTGGAAAATGCATTTGCAGCACAGTCATCTATAAGCTATGGAAGAGGAAGGAGGATATCAAATCATAGAGGTAAAGGATGAAGTTTTTGTAGAGGTGGATGTAGCAACAATTCTACAAATGTTGCTAGTACATGTCAAAATCAGAATTCTAGTCATCCAAGTGGCCAAAGATTTGATAAATCATGAATACAATGCCATTATTGTAATAAATTTGGACATCGTGCATATGAATGCAGGAGAATAAACAACATGACGAGAACTAGCAAGGTCAAAACGAGTCAAGCAACACTAGAACTTCCACTAGCACATTGTTTATGGCATGCACTTCCCACTTGAATGTAATATTTCCCAAGAAAGTCCATGCAAATCATATGACAGGTAATTCAAATTTGTTTTCTAGTTTGGATGATTCAGTTCAAACTGATGTGACACTTGGTAACAGTATTCAAGACATTGTTTTGGGTAAAGGTATTGTTGATATTCGGACCAAAAAGGGGGAACGAAAAATTATGCCTAATGTGTATTATGTTGCAGGCCTAAAGCATAATTCAATGAGTATTGGACAACTGTTGCAGACAGGCTATAGATTCTACATGGAAGATAATCATTGTGTGATATTGGACAAGTATCCAAGCAATCAACTCATAGATAAGGAACAAATGATAAGCAATCGCTTGTTTCCCTTAAGAATAAGGCCTGATATAAAAGAAAAAATTGCGCAAGACACAAAAACTACGCGTTATGGAGCTGCATTTATGGTAGAGTGAAGAAGTAGTCAAGCCTTGTTCGAAGGAAGAAAAAGACAACTGTATAGATACACAAGCAGCATTACAGTCAAAGGTTCAAGATGAGTCTTGGCAATGGCATTTCATATTTGTACATTTAAACTTTGGTGCGTTGAAGCTACTACATATGAAGAATATTGTGAAAGGTTTTCCATTGATTGACAAACCATAAAGAGTTTGTGAAGGTTGTATTTTTGACAAACATAGAAAGACATTTCCAGTTGGAAAGTCAATTAGAGAATGGGCACCACTTAAAATTGTGCATTTAGATATTTGTGACCCAATGCAAACACCATATTTAGGGGGTTGCAATTACTTTCTCACGTTCATTGATGATTTCACAAAAAAAAATGGATTTATTTCCTGAAACATGAATTTGATGCATTTGGATGTTTTCAACAGTTTAAGCCACTTGTGGAGAAGCAAAGTGGCTATTTCATCAAATTCTTAAGGACAGATAGAGGCAGTGAATACATATCAAATGATTTTTCTAACTTTTTGCAAAATTCATGGCATACACAAGCAATTTACTGCACATACACCTCAACAAAATGGCGTCGTAGAGAGGAAGAGTCGAACAATTATGGAAGTGGCATGCAATATGATGACATCAAAGCATTTACCAAATGAATATTTGGTTGATTCAACAACAACTATTGTATACATCATGAACATATGTCCAACAAAGAGTGTGGAGAACAAAGTTCCTCAATAGTCTTGGACATGTATGAAACATAGTGTTTTGGATTTAAATTTTTTTGGGTGTGTCCCATATGCACATATTCCAAGTGAGATGAGAAAGAAACTAGATAACAAAAGATAGAAATGAATATTTGTTGGATATTCATAAGATAAAAAGGCATACAAGTTGTATGATCCCATCACCAAAAAGGTCATAATCAGTTGTGCTTTTTCAGTTTGTGGAAAATGAAGCATGGGATGGAAGTGTAGAAAATAATGTAAAAATCATAGATGTTGTACCTAATGAAGACATGACATATGAATCAAATTGTCGCACCCTCCCACCTCAAGAACTGCGCAACATGTCCCAGCTCAAACTACTGCATTACTTGTCGCAGCACAAGCTACACATTCAAGAACACCAAAAGCGTAGTAAAATCCAACAAGAAGTCCAGGTAGCTCTACATCTTCAGAGCCAACATTATCAAGTTTGTTGCCACAAAAAACAAGAAGTTTTCATGAGTTGTATAATGTTGATATAACAAATTCATTTTTAGTTTTTGCATTATTTTCTCAAATTGATGATCCTCTAACATTTGAACAAGCTGTAAAAAATGATGTATAGGCGTAAGCCATGGATGAATATTTAATCGATTGCATTGGAAAGAATCAAACATGGGAGTTGGTAGATATACATGAACACAAGGATGTAATAAGTGTATAAAGGATTTATAAAACCAAGCAATATGCAGATGGAAATGTGCATATAAGCACAAGGAAATATTAGTCGAAAGAGGTTTTACACAACATCCTAGTGTAGATTCCAATGAAACATTTGCGTTTGTTGCACGCATGGATACATTCAGAACAATTTTGGCCATTGTCACAATAAATGGCATGTTTACCAAATTGATGTTAAATCTACATTTTTAATGATTATTTGGATTAGGGAGTTGTGTATGTGGATCAACCACAAGGGTATGAAGTTCCAGGACAAGAAAACAAAGTATGCAGATCGAAGAAAGCACTGTATGGATCAAATCAAGCCCCTAGAGCTTGGTATAGTTGCATTGACTCCTACCTCATCCAAAATGGTTTTCAAATAAGTGAATGCGAACCAACACTGTACATAAAAGTCAACAATCAAGCCTAATGTCTTAATTGTTTGTTTGTATGTGGATGATCTAATCTTTCCTGGTGATCTTAGTGCAGATGACTTTAAATCAATCATGAAAGATGAATTTGAAATGACCGATTTGGGGCTTAGGAAATATTTTCTGGACATTGAAGTCCATCAATCCAAAGATGTATATTTATTTCACAGTCCAAGTATTCAAATGAAGTCTTGAAAATATTTAATATGATAAATTGCAAAGCTGCCCCAACACCAGTCATAAAAGGATTGAAATTAAGCAAGGAGGACGAAGGATCAAATGTAGATCCTATGCTATTTAAAAGGTTGGTTAGAAGCCTTATGTATTTGACAGCCACAAGGCCTGATATTATGTATGGAGTAAGCCTAATTTCAAGGTTTATGGAGTCCCCAAAAGACTCTTATTGACAGGCATGTAAAAGAATGACGAGGTATGTGAGTGGCACGAAAGATTTTGGTATTTTGTACTCTACTTCAGTAGATTTCAAACTTATTGGATATACTGACAGTGACAGTGTAGGAAACATAGATGATAGGAAAAGCACATCTAGGTATACTTTTCATTTTGGCACAAGAGTTGTGTCATGGGCTTCAAAGAAACAACCCATTGTGACTCTTTCTTCAGCAAAAGCAGAGTATGTTGCAGCCACAAGTGTTGCTTGTCAAACTGTTTGGATGCGTAATATGTTAAAAGATTTGTCACATGGTCAACAAGAACCGACATCAATACACTGCGACAACAATCCAGCCATTGCATTGTCAAAGAATCATGTGTACCGCAAGAGAACTAATCATGTTGATACAATGTTTCATTTTATCAGAGAATTGGTAAATAACAAAGATATTTGTTTAGAGTTTTGCAGGTCTAAAAATCAACTGGCAAACATTTTTACAAAACCATTAGCAAGGGACACATTCCAGTGTTTGCTAAGTTGCTTGGGGGTAACTGATTTTGAGAATATCTTTGTGCAATGAATTTTATTATGCATAGCAATGAAGCTATCACTGCACAAAGTTACAACTCCGAAATTTTTTAAAATAATTTTGTTAGTGATCCTCATGTACTCGTAATTAAGGGAGAGTGCTAGAAATATTGATTACAAGCAGATGAACATCATGTCTCCATCGCTTTAGTCAGGCATATCAGAGTCTACCATTGTACATTTTGGTTATAAGTCTTATTAATTAGGTGTGAAAAATGTTATCTTTAATGTAACAAGAGTTTGTAGCTATGAGTGAAGAATCCCCACAATTTTTGAATCACACATGCTTTATACTAAATTACTCTCATTTTATAAATAACTAAAGCATAATTCATATTTCACTTTATATGAATTTGAGTATCACCAAGAAATCCTATTTGTGAGATATAAAACCAGCATAGATCCATCTCAAACCCAATTTTTTTAATTTTATAAGCCAACATTGATTTTTTTAATAACTTTTTATTTTTTTATTTTATAAACCTACTTTTTATTTAATTTTATTTTTTTATTATTTTATAACCCGATATAAATTTTTTAATTATTTTTTATTTTATTAAGAATATAACAATATCTCTACCATACCCTAGTTAGATGCAATTACCCAACAATAATATAAAAACTTTGTCTTTATGTTTAGCCACAAGTCGTCTTTATGTCCTCTTTGTTATGGTAAATATGTTTTATTTTTGTCACGATGGATTAATATTTCACAGAATAATTATTAAGTCTCCTCAATATTAAGGAACATGTGAAATGAACACCGTGGGATTTCCCATCCAACTACTCATGAGTAGTAAGTAGGAACGTGTTGCTTTTCTTTATTGTTGTCGTTATCAAACATCATATTTAGCCAATCCCACCGTATACGAATATAAAGAAAAAGTAAAAGTAAAAGCAAAAGAATTACTTTCACATCGTAATGAGGCGATAACCGATTTGGATGTTTAGTTTGTCTCTCTTTGTCAAAGCCAAGCCAAACTTTATGTGAATTAATATATATATATATATATATATATTACATTACATTACATGTACAAGTAATTATTATTAAGCGGTTTGGTAACTTTTTAATTATGTTTTGATTTTTTTTTTTTAAATTAATAATTATATAAAAGTAAAAATAAGCGATTCACTTTGATATCATAAATATCGAATCTATTTTCTTTCCTATTGGCTTGACAATGGCAGAATTGATTTTGAACTTTAATTTAATTTTAGAATTTAATTTTTGAATATAAATTTAACCTTATCATATTTAAAAAAAAGTTATCCCATTATTATAAGATTGACCTTTTTTATTTTAATATTACAGTAAGCTAATCACTTTGATATCATAAAAATCGAATCTATTTTCTTTTAATAACGGATTGAGAATGTCGAATTGATTTTTAACTTTAATTTATTCTTAAAATTTCAATTTTGAATATGATTTAAATCTTATCATATTTTTTTTTAAATATCTTATTGTTATAAAATGATTTTTTATTTTATTTTAGTTGAGTTTGTGTATATGTTTATATAAAAGTTAAAGTAAGTCAATTTGATATTATAAAAATGGAATTTTTTTTTTTTAATAATGAGAAATTTACTTTGAATTCTTATCCAAATCTTTTTTATGAACCCCTTCTGAGTACACATTTCCAATTAAGAAACCCACTATTTTGAATCACTTTGATATCATAAAAATCGAATCTATTTTTTTTTAATAACGGATTGAGAATGTCGATTTGATTTTTAACTTTAATTTATTCTTAAAATTTCAATTTTGAATATGATTTAAATCTTATCATATATTTTTTAAAATATCTTATTGTTATAAAATGATTTTTTATTTTATTTTAGTTGAGTTTGTGTATATGTTTATATAAAAGTTAAAGTAAGTCAATTTGATATTATAAAAATGGATTTTTTTTTTTTTAATAATGAGAAATTTAATTTGAATTTTTATCCAAATCCTTTTCATGAACCCCCTCTGAGTACACATTTCCAATTAAGAAACCCATTATTTTGACTACATATTTTAAGTATCTATTTCTTCATTACATTTTTAATACCTTTTTTATTTTTATCCTTAATATGGTGATATGGAACAACTCTTATAACCCTTATAAACTTTGCATTGTTAAATATGAAATCTTATTGAGAGTAAAAATTTCAAAATGGGGAATAACCCCCTAAACATAAATCAATTTCACATAGTCATTTCAATTGACTTCACACCACATTCACTCACAAATCAAACCTATTCAAACACCACTTTAACTCCAAACACAATTGGATTCATACCAACTTTACACACAAATCATACTTATTCAAACTTTAATTTGACTTCATACATAACTAGACTCACACCAACTTTAGACATATAGTACCTATTCAAAACCCCCAATACCCTATTCAATCCCCTATATACATAATTATAAACCCCCCTAATATCTATATGTTTTTAATATATTAAAAATACCCTTCAACCATTATATACCATGTTGTTTACTTTTTTTAGTATTAAATCCCCCATTATGAACTCAAGGGCTATAACATTTCTTACTTAGAACCCCTATACCAAATACTATCATTAATTGATTTCTTGATTGAGGAATTAACTTGGTATAGTTTCAACAAGGTTAATTTTTACTATGCTAATTAGTATTCATTATTTCAATGATTATTACCCTTTAATTATACCAATATACAACCATATGGAATCACATATCCATGTACTAGGTGGACAGGTGGACTGCATACAGTCTTAAATATATGCTTTCTCGAGGTTTCGAGGTCTACACTTGTTATTCAAAGAGTATGGAAAGGTGTGTTAGGATGTACTCTCTTGTCCTTTGTCTCTTTGATACTCCCAAAACAGTGTATTAAGTTGTCTGCTCTATTAATTTGGTCATTTGTCATAACCCTGGTCTGGTTCTAATGGAAGTTGTAAAGGGTTTGTAGAGGTTTTTCCTGTTGATTTCACTTGCTTGTTATGGAGATGGTTTCCTCTTCATCTTTGAGTTATTTCTTTAGTCTCTTTCTAATGTAATTGCTATTGTTTATAATATTTTATTGTTTCTCTTCTCTCCAATACTTATAAAAAAACACCCTCAATGTGATTTCGGCGCTAACATAGCATAGCAATAGAGAAAATGCATAATATTTCCAGAATACTTACTATGTTGTGCATTTTACTTTGGCTCTTGTTGTATTTTTTATCTTATCATGATTTGTCGGTCTCTGAATCAAACACTTCTTTTCGAATACAGATCTCTCAAACTCGGCTTTCACCAACTGGTAGACTAGGCTTTCACCAGCCGGCGTCCTGTCGAGGTGGAGGTGATTAACGAGGAAGCCAGAAACATCCAGTTGGAGGCGGGGGAATAACCCCAATCCTGTAATTAGGGAACCAAAGTAGGTTCTCCAATTGGAATCGATTCTCGTTCATACCGTGATTGGATACTCGCTCAGCCGGGAGAGGTCTACTCATGTGTAGCACAAGGGCTGCTAAAATTTTCAATAAAATAATGGGATTTTTGCAATGAGGCAAAGTTGGGCCCTGTCATTGCATCCCTTGTGCCCCTCCTCCATCTCCTAATCAAACTCATGTTCTGTAACTACCACTTGGTTTCAACAAGGGTAACTATTTCCACGAGAGGATTCAAACCATGTACTTGCAAGAACAAATTTTGTACAAAAGAAATCCCATACAAGTAAAAATAGACCTCAACCAAGCCCAAGTCTCAAGACTTGTCTCTCCATTGTAGTGCAATGTATTCTCCTCCTGCAATGGTGTGAATGTGAAGCCAATGTTCAATAAATGTCTTGGTAGGTAGGGTACAATTCTTATTTAATTCAGTCACTGCCATATAATTCATGCAAGACTCACTCAAATGGCAGTTACGATACGCTTGTCCACCTGTATGGTTTGGACTCCCTACCTCTTAAATAACTATTAATAACGTTTTCAGGAAAATAGCGAATGTAATTTTGACGGTTTATAAAAAATCTACCTGTATGAGAATACTTCTTTTCAGTATTTTTTTCGGTATTTGATGGTCAAAATGTTAAAGAACAGGAAAATGCTCGTCAAATTCCAACCTTGTTCTAACTGTTATTTTTAGATTATTGTACCAAACTCTTAGCTCTCTTAATTATGAGAGGATTCAGATTCTCAGTCGTACAAAGACATTTCTCTTTATGATTATCTCTTTTAAAGAGATAGTAATACCTCATTGTTTAATTTGTTTCCAGGATAATATTTGTTCGTGGAGTATACTAGTGTTGTCGATAATAAGATTACGTGAATTCAATATTAAAGTTGGTAATTATAAGAAAATGAATTGGGTCTTTATTAGAATCCTTAGGGTAATTTGTAAATAAATAAAACTTTCTTTTTGGAAAAACCTTAGGGTAATTTGTAAATAAATAAAACTTTCTTTTTGGAAAAACCTTAGGGTAATTTGTAAATAAATAAAATTTTCTTTTTGGAAAAACCTTAGGGTAATTTGTAAATAAATAAAACTTTCTTTTTGCAAAAACCTAGAGTTTAGGAAACTCTAACTGACTATTTGGAATATGAATACCAAAGGTTAGAAATACTTTGTATAAATATAATGCTTGATGAATGAAATAGAGAATCCAAGAATTATTACTTGTCATGTGGTATCAGAGCACAGACCTACTCTCCCGTAACTCTTGCGGCATGCAAGTCTGCCCTTTTCTCTTCTCAGGTTTGTTGTCTGCATTATATGCTATATTCCAAGTGTTGCAGTCGACCGTTCCCTTCCTTCTCGAGAGTGTAACGTCCCCTACTATTGATTTATGTGGTATTGTCTTCATTTCATTCCACAATCCCATCTTTCCATATAGCTACGACCTCCATACTGCTACGTGCCACTTTTCTGGGTGATTGGAGTTGCTGCGTATTGTGGCTCACCACTATCCATTGACTGCTCGTTGTACTCTGTCCAAGAAGCTATCAAACATTGTTGTGTGGAAGACCGCATCCTTGAACCTTCCACATCAAGGAAGCCTCGCCCATATCGAGAGCTGTGTTATCTCTCTCTCTTGGAGATGATCTTCAAAGTGAAAAGAGTTGCACTCTTGCTTTGGACTGGAGTTGAACAAACATCTAGAGGAGTGACCATTGACCTGCGACCTGAGCACATTTGAAGAAGCCATCACGAATTATTGTGTATTATTCTTTTATATTTATAACTCGAATGCGTGGAAGCCCATTCTTTTCTTTTATGATGTTGCATTCAATGTTTTGAAGCACAGATCGCTTTTCTTATGGTGTTGCCACACCATATCATGTAAATAAGAACAACTGCGACCTCAGTTGATGCGTCTTGCAGTTGGTATCAAGAAATATGTCAAGATCGTGAGTGCGAATGCTATGTTGATGTGTGAGATGCATTGAAGCCGCCTACAAAAACTGGAGTTGTGCATCAATCATTGGCTGCCACATTGAAAGCTACATCCGATTTTGTCTACATGGAGACTACTTCTATTGAATATTGTGAAGTTGTTCATCATAGGGTTTTGTGTAAAAGAACAACTCCCTTGAGTTGTCTGCGTCCAAGAGCTGCAACCTGTTACAATATGAAAAAATTCCTTCGTGGATGTGGTGATTCTGTTTGAAAGCTACGCCCATAATTTTGTCTGTGTGGAATTGCTTGGAGTTGCATGACACCTCTTGAGTCTGCTACATAGCTAAAGAGCTACGTGGAGGTTTTGAAATTGCGACCTAAGTTGAAGTGGAGACTACCATATCAAGATGCTGCGAACTGTGTATGCAAAACCCTAAGTTTTGTGTGAGGTCGAGACCATGAATAGGTGTTAATATTTTTGAAAAGTGTTGAAATCATTTTTTGTATTGTGAGACAAAGATTCAAGCATAACGAGCAATTCTAATAAGACTCTATCATTGTAATCACCTTGTGAGGGTGAGAATCATTGTAAGAAGGAGAGACTCATTGTACTCGTAAAAATCACTATAATTGCAAGAAAAAAATATGTATGTAATAGTTCTAGAGCTATAGAATTGAATAAAGAGCTGCTACAGAATCCCATATTTTTATTTAAGCATTTTGTAAGTTGTAGGTTCTAGATTGAAGAAGATGCATTCAATAACATCAGTTGTTGGTGCTACACTCACTGGAAAGGATACATTTCCAGAATGGTGGAGAAAGATCAAAGCTGCGTATGTCTACAATGATTTGGGGGACGACATCTACGAAGGAAAGACTACTCTCAATGACGAAGGCACCATCATCAGTCCAACGCCAATTCCCCCTTCATCGAAGAAAGAAATTGCCATTTGGAAATCCAAAGACAAGAAAACAGTGGCCATGATTTCTGCCACTATCAATGAAGAGGTGTGCCAGCATATTCTCCCTACGGAGACATGTTATGAAGCCTTAAAAACTCTAAAAGATCTATATGATTCACACTCTAAAATGGAAATCTTTCAATTAATGTTAAAGTTATTCAGTCTTGAAGTAAAAGATAATGAGCGCATGCTGGACGCATCTGAAATAAAAGCCATCATGCACAAGATTCAAGCCTCTGGTATGAAACCATACCTTCCACTTGTAGCATTTGTAAAATATATTTATCCCACTCACTCAAACTACCTTGAATCCTTGCAAGCAAGCAACAAGTTCAAAGACCTCACATTTGAAGTTTTGGTAAAAAAGATTGCAGACAGAGAAAAATATTTTGGAAAAAAGACAAGTGATAGTACTACAGAATCTCTTTGCTTTACTCTGAAAGAAAAGAACAAGTCTAAGGAATATTTCAGGGGAGATAACAGCAAAAGAGGTGGAGGAAGAAGAAATTTCAGAGGAAGAGGAGGAAGAAGCAACTCTTGTTGGCTTATATATTGATCTAGAGGTTTCCAATGTAGACCGAGGTTCTTCGCAGTTTCAAGGAACCATCAAAACCCCTTCTCACCGTCCCTTTTGGAAACATCATGCGAACATGCAAAGGTCTCATCCGAGGTGTAGCTATGGGGGTACTGTGGAATTAGGTTTCCACAGTGACATGATGAGTTGTTTAAACAGAACTACTGCGCAATGCAATGCAGGGCTCGCGCTACGGATTGAAGAATGCACGACGATAGACTGTGTTGCGGTCAACACTTCTGCAAGCTCAGATGTTTTCGCAACCAACGCATCTTCAAACTGTGCGGTTAAGACAGGATGCAAATAATGGGACAGAACAACTGACTTATACGCTTCCTCTTCAGACTTAACCACTATGAAGACTTTACTTATTACTTTATTCACCCATTTACTGCCTTAGATTATTTAGTCTTATAACTGAGGTAAACATACGGGACACACAATACTGCACACACCCGGTGCTGTGCATCAAAAGAGTTACACAACCTGAACCCTACATACCCATGAGATTATTCAACGAACTGATACTTTCACAGACTTAGAATACTGCGCATTCAACATTCATCCCTTCATGTAATACTTAACATATTATTCCCATCTTTCACCTATGGCGAATACATATAAAAGCATTAACATAACAACTGATAAATGAGAATCCAAGCATCCATTGTAGCAAACAAACAAGTGCAAAAAAACACATAAACAATCACATTGCACAAGATTTAATGTGGTTCACCCCCAGGATGGGATCTACGTCCACAAGAACTGTTGCTGTA
The DNA here is from genome assembly GCA_027924585.1 of Larix kaempferi. NCBI lineage: Eukaryota > Viridiplantae > Streptophyta > Pinopsida > Pinales > Pinaceae > Larix > Larix kaempferi. The sequence goes on along the minus strand of BSBM01001515.1, from coordinate 1,107,564 downwards.
TTAGTCTTTGGAAAGGGTACAACAGTTCTTTGCCTGCGCACTTAGCTACAGATTCTCTTCTCTCTCAACAGGCCTCTATGCACACAACTTGCAGAGCCTTTACAAAAAATGTCTCTCAACAGAGATATATTCAGTCAATAATAACAATGAAGAGTAACACAAACTCAACAACGAGAGATTAAAAGTGAAGATTAACCCTTTCCCATACAAAGTATGCCTTATTTATAGATCATGCCCGTAGGTCATGTCTTTACAATTCGAAGACAAAAGCCCGTAGGTTTACAAAGCTATCACGGTTTTCCGCTTAACCGGACTTGCTGGCTTCTGGTTACGAATCTTCCATCGTGGTTGTCTTCCACTCATGCTTCATGTCGCTATCGGCCTTCCTATCACACGCACGCCAACATGTCACTCTCACCGAGCCGTTCTTCCCTTAACTGTCTTGTGCGACTGGTTCAGGTAGTGGTTCTTTACATGTGCAACCAGTTGCTTTCTTCTGCTTTTCTCCTTATCCATCGCCTGGAACTCATGGAGCATCTTTACCAAAAATAGACCACCGATGGTCTAACCGAAATATGTGCCACCTTCCGTCCAACACTCTGCTTTGTCGGATCTTCGTAGACTGGCCACATAGCAGCATTGTACTCCTCGCAGTGCTGAACTTCGCCGCTCTTCCAATGCTACGTTGTGTACAACTTCGTAGCATCCCAAAAATAGACTTTGTAAAAAATCCTTCAACTGAACTGTGCTCAGCTCTGCAGTTTCCAAAATCCGACTTACACAAAAATTCCCCACTTGGGCCAGGCCCAATAGGCCCTTAACACTTACATGTGGATCCTCCCTGAGCCACCTTCAACTTCGAATTCTCCTAGTTGTTCCTCCGCCTGTGGATCTAGCTTCGCAGCGAACTCGTTGTATGTGTCAATCAACTTTTCAACCGCTTCCTTAGTGTCTTGCTCAACTTGTTTCACGGTTTCCAACATCTCAGGTGTTATTTCATCATCGACTTGTCCTTCCACATGTTCTTGTCCTTCGCGCAACTCCTTTAACTTTTCCTCGATCTCCTGCGAGATCGTGTGGGATTCCTCCAACAAAGGTTGCGATTTATCTCCCATTTCAGTCTCTTTTTCTCTTAAGGCTTGAACTTCCTTTTTCAGCACGCTGACTTCCCGGTACCTCTGCAGTATCTCTCTTGGTAGCAGTGCTTTAACTTCGGCATCCAATAGTTCTAATGCTGCTTGCTTATTTTTCACAGCGTTCTTGACTTTGAGCAACCCTGGATGCTCCTCGAGGGCAGTAAATGCCTTCGACGCCTCATCTAACAGACTTTGGCACTTAGCCACCTCGGTGGCTATACTTTCTGTTGCGACCTTCACTTCCTTCGCTCGTAACTATTGCTGATCTGGTGGAGTCTGTGGGTTAATTTGTGCCTCTAAGGCAGCAACCTTAGCTTCGTGGTTAATCTCCATCTCTCGCATATTCGCCTTAAGATCATTAACCAGTGTGTTGATCTTAACGACAGTGTCCACGAGGTCTATCTGTACGTCACATTCTGATATATCATCTGCGACCACAGTGATCATGGACTCTAGTATTTTTCGTCAATCATGCTCATCTTGCAGCTCCATAGCTCTCTGCAAGCTAGCATCCTCCAGCTGCCTATTAGTTGCTTTCTATTTCAGTGAGTCAATAGTTCTCCCATGCATTTCTTTGACAATCTGCAGATGCAAATAGTGTATACCAGGCAGTGGTATCTTTGCAATATCAAGCTCCACACGCTCTACGTCCTTCGTGTCCAACATTATCTGTTCTGGCAGTGGCAGCCTTACAATTAAGGGATCAAGATGGATAATGCGGGACTTCGCAAGCACGGTCATGGCTTGCTACGATGTCTTCTACTGCGAAGTTCCTCCTGACTTCTCTTCAGACTTTGAGTCCCGTGGCAAGGGTAATATTTTGTGTACTTCTTCAATTTTTTCTGTAATCCCCTGCAGTGTGGTTAGATTTTCCTGCAAAGCTTCTTGAATCACTTTGTCCTTTTTCTCCTTCTTAGTCATTAGATCTTCCATCTGCTCTGTGACCTTTTCCGCGATCATGTTGAAATCATCATCATGAAGTATTGCTTCTGAAATTCCTTTAGTAGCTCTCTGCTTCTTTCTTGCCCCTTTGGTTGTGTCGGGCTCTCAGCTTTCTTCCTTTTTCCCGTCTCTTTTTCTTCAACAATGGGACATGGAATGGGGTTGTCCTCGCTAGAGTCGCTTTGGATATCCACTATTTCGACTCGAAACTTAGCAGGCCATTCCTTCATGATGTTATCAATATCATCTCCATACATATGGTATCTTCTTGCGAACCATTCAGTGTTCTTCTGTTGTGCCTTGGATGAAATGTGAATACATCGCATGTCAGCATAAAAATTGATAGTGCGAATATACTTACTCGTTACCTGCTTTGTTATCCACGGCGTGAGCATGATGATTCCACACAGTTGGTCATAATAGGTGTAGAAGACCTCAGTTGTCGCGTGCTGTCTCTGTGAATTCAAATTTGCCCAAAGGTTTGAATAGCAGGCTCCTCTGCAATCGTCGCTATTGACTATTACGCTGACGTAATGCTTAAGGTCTTTCCACCGTACGAAGGCGATCAACACTATTAACCATGTAAAATGTAAGTTACCACCATTCATCTGTGTTTCATTTAGTTCCTCCAGGAACTCGTTTAACAGGTATTGACACCAGTTGAATTGTTCTCCCTCCGAGACTGTGGCACGAAGTAGTACTGGGCTCGCGGGTACCTCCAAAGGCCTAGATTTTCTAAGAATCTTGCCGGCTAACAGTTGCGTGACAAACCGCGTTGCCTTATCATCTATGTCCTCCATCTAAAATCCTCTCTTTCCTTTGATGACAGTTTGAGTTTTCTTCATCTTCGCGACCACTTCTTTGTCCTTGATTTTCCCTTGGAAAAACTGCTTCGGATCTTTACCTCTTTTTCTCAATCTAGTGATCTAGTGGATTAAGTCAATATTCAGGTCGATATTGAGATCGAGCCACAAGTATCCCTAGTGAATGCGCGCCATCAAAGTTCGCACCACCGCATTTAGCTCCGGCGATCTGTCAAAATGCGAGAGTCTAAGCAAATTGAGCAGTGTCGACTGCACTACTCTGGACAACCAACTTTCCACAACCAAGTTGAGGTTGCCTTTCACATCTTTCTTCCAGCACATGTACTGGTCGGGCTGGAACTGTGGAAACTTAAGTTCATTGGGCTCCTTCTGCATCTGAAGCAGATCATAGTCTTCCCACTTACACTCTGGGATCTTACCCAACAAATTTTTGTCCACTTCGACATGCTTTGATGTCGACGAGAGTGGAATCTCGTATTTGGCATTCTTTGTTACCTTGAGGACCGATGCGTCTAGTGCATGCTGAGAAATATAGTGAGGGGTGAGTGTCAACGGTATCTCCTTATCGGCTATTAGCACCTATGGCACTATGGAACTCATCTTTGGTTTCATCACTTTCAGCCCCACTGGTCTTTGCCTTTGTCCTGCATTGTTTGAGCATGTCTCGGTGATCTTCTGGAAGCCTGTCCTTGTTCTATGATGAATTTATTGGTTGGAGTTCTCATCAACCCTTCAATTCTCCCGTATTTGAACACTTTCACAGTCTCTTGGACCATGAACTCTTCCTCAATGGAAGACCTCTCTGGCATTCACTTGAACAGATCTCAACAGGATGTTGGATAGCTTTGCTGAAAAAACTCGCAAAGTAGCACTCGCAAAAAAATTCTTAGGTTCCGGTAACCCCCATGAGTTCAAATCCAACAGTATTTATAGGCCCAGCTAACCTCCTCCGTGCCCCTCAACGGATAGACAAGCATTAAATGTGGTATCCGTTGGCCAAATCTGGCGGATATTTGGGTCCTTTCGTTCATTAACTCGTTCATAATGACTAATTCTGTGTTAAATGCTTGAACAGTCGCTGGAAAGGTACTGTATAATGACTATTTTTGCGACCGACAGTGTAATGGCTACTTTTCTGGAATGCTGCGTCGAACTACGTGGCGGTCATCACTACTTCCTACGTAGTGACTTCGCGGTGCCTGATTTCTTGCCTCTGAACTTAGCCTATTTCCTTGTTTATCTCGATCATCGTAGTTGCATTTTGAACTTCACAACTGCGCAGTTCCTCTTTTCTTTTTCTCTCTTTTTTTTTTTGGCACAGCTTCACTGCTAAACAAGTACTACGCGGTATATACACTTTCTCATCATACATCGCATATAGACTCTTCCCCTTTTCTAGTGCCCATTTCAACTATACTTGGCACTTAGAAATTTCCTTCTTTCTGATCATAAAGGGTTCTACGAAGCAGGACTATCCCGATAGGGTTTAAGTCTGCTTCCATTAACTAGGCCATACACGTTATCTCCTGCTAATGTGGCTAACTCAGCTGCGCCACCATTAGTAACATGTACAACAGTATATGGACCAAGCCAATGCATTTTAAACTTTCCAGGAAACTTCATGAACTTTCTATCATACAGGAGGACTAGATCACCTACCTGAAAGCTCTTGTTTTTTATTTGGTGATCATGCCATGCTTTTTCTCTTTCTTTGTGCACTTGTTGTGAAATCCCGCGATGAAGCGATCCTCTTCCATACCAACCAAGTGTAGAATCCTTTCTTCTAGTACGTCACGATCTACCATGACTTTGAATGTAGCTATTCTCAAGATGGGAACAATGTACTCCATTGGCATTATTGCTTCCTATCCATAGGCCACCCTAAAAGGTGTGTGGCCAATCAAGATTTTGCAAGTAGTTCTATATGCCCATAAAACGGCTGGAATGCGCAAGTCCCAATCATCCCTATTCACATTGCATACCTTAGTTAGCGCATTATCCAATACTTTATTGAACGCTTCAACAGTTCCATTCGCTTGCGAATGATATGGCGTACTTCACTGATGGTGAATGCGGAACTCTTCTGTCAATGCCTCAATAGTTTTGTTCAGAAAGTGAGTTCCTTGATCACTCATCAAAATCTTTGGGCATCCAAACCTTGTAAGGATGAGCGCATTATCCAGTACTTTATTGAACGCTTCAACAATTCCATTCGCTTGCAGATGATATGGCGTACTTCACTGATGGTGAATGCGGAACTCTTCTGTCAATGCCTCAATAGTTCTGTTCAGAAAGTGAGTGCCTTGATCACTCATCAAAATCTTCAGGCATCCAAACCTTGTAAGGATGTCTTCAAATATGAACTGCACGGCAGTACCTGTGCTACAGTCCTTCACTGGCTTCAGTTCTTCCCATCTGGTGAGGTAATCAATTGCAGTAATAATATACCTCGCACTAGTTCTTTTTCCTGGTGGGTTTATAGGTCCCACAAAATCAATGGCCCATTTATCAAATGTCGATAATTTCAACTATGGATTCAATGGCATGTCATCTCTTTGCGACGACCTTCTTGTCCTCTGACAGACATCGCATCTCTTGCAATGCTCCTTCACGTCTTTGTGGATCGTAGGCCACCATAGCCTTGCCCGCAATATCCTCTACGTAGTGGCTCTTCCTGTGTAGTGACCTCCTGCTACTCCGGAATGTGCATCAGCCAATATGAATGACTTCTCATTCTCTAACACACATCTACGCAGTACTTCATCCGACACCAATTTGTATAACTGTCCAGCAATTATGGTGAAGTCTGTTGCTCTTACTACCAGATGCTTCTTTTGCTACGTAGTAAACTCTATGGGTGCCAACGCAATAGTCAATAAGTCTATGATGTCTTTATAATATTCATCAGTCATCTGGATGGCAAACAACTACGCATCAGGAAGATTGTCTTCAAGGTTCATAGGCTCTTCTCTTGACTTGATTCTTGACAGATGATTAGGTCCTAAGTTCAATCTGCCTAGCTTAACTACTATTTAAAAGTCATATTCCTGAAAGAGTAATAACCATCTGCAAATTCGCCCCCTAACACTGGCTTGTTGGCCAGGTATTTCAAAGCAAAATGGTCAGTGAACATAGAGAAGTGTGCACCAAGCAAATAGTGCCTAAACTTCTATAGCGCGTAGACCATAGCTAGGCCTTCTCTCTCAGTGGTGGTATAATTCTTCTCTGTAGATGAGAGCTTTCTACTCGAAAATGCAATGGGATGGTCAATACCTCCCTCTCTTGGTTGTGCTAAGACAAATCCCATTGCTATACATGAAGCATCGACATGGACATGAAACGGCTTCTCCCAGTCTGGAAAAACTAGAATCGATGCAATTACCATTTTTTCTTGTAAGGTGTCAAATCCTTGTTCACACTCTGTGTTCCAGATGAACGACACATCTTTCTTTAATAGCTTCTCCATTGCTGCGGTTATCTGTGCATAACCCTTTATAAATTTCCCGTAGTAACCTGTATGCCCCAATGTAGTGCACAACTGCTTTACTGAATTCGGTGTGGGCAAGTTTACAATGACTGCGATCTTCGTAGGATCAACCATCAAGCCCTGCTTGCACACAATGTGTCCCAACAGAATTCCATAGGGTACACAAAAGATACACTTCTTTAGGTTTAATGACATTTGATGTTGTCTGCATTTTTCTAGCATCAATATGAGATTTGCACAATGGTCCTTCAACAACCCAAATACTGTCCAATCATCGAAATAAGCTTCTAAAAACTTACACATAAAATCTTTAAATGCCGCGACCACAAATCTGGAAAAGATGGTGGGCGTGTTCTTCATACCAAACAGCATTACTATGTACTGGAATGACCCCCATTCAGTGGTAAAAGTGGTCTTATGTCTATCTACAGGATCAATTCTTATTTGATGATATCCTGAAAAGCCATCGGTAAAGGAATAGGCCTCATTTCCTCCAACATTATCAAGCATCTCATCAGTGAAAGGAGTAGGAAACAGGTCATGCATTGAAGCATCGTTCAACTTTTGAGATCCATACAAATCCTGATCTCACTTTTTGTCTTCTTATCTTGGATAACCATAGGGATTATCCACTCAGACTCTTCAACTGGCTCGATGATCCCTACGTTGAGAATTTTATCAAGTTCTTCCCTAACTCGTTCTTTATATAGAGGGTTCAGTCTATAGGGCCTCCGCTTAATAGGCTTTGCGCCTGTCTTAAGAGGTATCTTCATAACCCCTAAATATCCCAAAATGCCCTTCATCTCTGTAAACTTTGTCGGAATAAATCCTAATACTCATGTAACAGTTCTACAATCTCCGCGACAGTCTGATCATCCCAATAATCTCCAATGCTTGCGAACTTTGGTTCTTTGCTGGTGCCAATGTTCACTTTCAGCATTTTCATAGGTCCACTAATGTTTGGAATTTCCAGCGAAGGTCCCTCTACGTTGCGCGCTCCTTCTGACTTAGGTATGTGTATGTTGCACGGATCCTCCTCATCACTTCCATCTTTATCTTCAACCTCTTCAACTAGGTTATAACATTCCATGGCATGTTCTACTTGTTCCTTCCATTCTGTATGTAGGCTTGCAGGTACGTTGTTAGCTCCAAAGAATTCCTCTAATGTCATGTTTCTATGTGGACATTCTGGTCTAAATATTCTTTCCTTAATAATCTTCAAAGCATCATTTATGGTAGGATGGTCGTCTTCAAAATTGAAGCTCTTCTAGAAGTTCGCAGTTAGGGTCGTCCAATCTGTAGTTCCCCTGCGCAACTCCATATCTAAGTACTGTTTCTTTGGAATTTCTTCCTCCAATGTGTGCACAAATAGATGCACCCACTCTGTTTGTGGTCTCTCCTCCCATGCTTGTGAATAGACCTCAATATGTTGTCTTGAATTTGTTTGTCCATTGTATTTTTCAAAGGATAGGGTAACCTTGTCAGCAAACCTGATCTGCATTGATACCATGTGGTCAATGTCTTCTTATGCGCATCCCACCATCTGGAAGGTGTCTTGCGCAGTGCCATGTCTAGCGCTGACAAGCGATGTTCATCTGCAATTGCTACAGTATATTCTTTGATAAAGGAATAAACATTAGATAAATCATCATAGGTGGGGATTGGGCTTACCTCCTTTCCAATCCAGCGCAGTGACTTTGTAACCTGCGCGCATCTCCTTGCTGATACTTTGTGCATACGACTTTGCCACTTCTCCAATCCTATCTTAGAGTTTGAGATGCAAGAGCTGTCACATCTCCAGCTGAGTGTACCATCCGCAGTAGGGTTAATGTAATCATCCTGGTTCGCAGTCATCTTGTATAGGCAGTCCAAATATTGAGCTCTAGATTCCTCCTAAATCGACTCGCTGTATCTGTCTCCATATGTAGTGTCCAGTGGTGCGATGACCCCGAGATGCTTTCCTTCAAAGATCATCATCTTTGTTTTCAATTTAATAATGGTGAGGTTATCTATAGCCCAGTCAATCCCTAACAGTGCAAGAAAGGGTTGACTATCATCCACGATCTCTATAACCTCGAAGTCTGTGTAACTTTTACTCCATCAATGTCAACAACAACATTGGCTAATCATCCAAAATGTATGACTTTCTCTTGGTTGGCCATTCTCAACTGGATAGGTGACCACAACAGCTTTGGTATCCCCATTTGCTGCCATGTTTGTTTAGTTAAGACATTTACTTCTGATCCCAGATCCAAAATGATCTCACCCATTTCATAGTCTCCTATCTATGCACTGAGTCTCATTTCTCTTTCTGTTCTTTTGTGTTTCCTAATGTCGTGAACTGCGCTATCTGTAGTTTCAGTTTCGCTGCGCGGTTCATACTGATCTAACAAATTCTACAACTATGCTATAGCATTTGGACTCTTCAGCAACTTCATGCAGCTTCTGAGGAACTGCGCAATAGAGGTTCCTGTCTCTACTATGGCTCTCGTTTTGTCATAAGCAGTCGATATATATTCTATATGCGGTATTTTGATGCGTAGCAGGATTCTTGGCGATTTAGGTGAAGATTCTTTGAATATAGCCCGTGCTTCTTCAAAGACTTCTCTGTTTTTCTTTACGTCGAAAGAAGGTGCTTTCCCAACAACTTTTCTTATCCATATTGTTTCAAGAGGTGTTTGCTTAGTATTAAAGTCTCCATAAGTCGAAGCTTCTGCTCCTCTATCTCTCCCTGTCGTAGTGCCACTTCACGTCACTACATTGATAATTGGATCTGAAGGCCTCCTCTCTGCTGTGATCAACTGGATGTTTGGGTTCGGCGCATCTGACCACTTTCTTTTATGCATTTCCACCTCTAACACTTGGAAATATTCAATAACATGATCAAATGATTTACAATAATTACACATCATGCATGGGTTGGTACAGTCTCTAGATACATGACCTGCCTGGCCACAATTATAAAAAATTACTTGACCTCAACCTCTTCCTTGAGTTGGGCCATTATTCCTTCCTCTCCCGCGGTATCCTCCGCGGCCTTTGTATGCTCCCTGATCATGATGTACATTGTCTTGTTTCTGTGGAGACTCTTCTTGGACTCTGTACATTCCTCCATACATATGATCAATATATTTTTTCCTTTCTAACATGAGCTCATATGCGCGACAGCTGGACTCATCATGCCCAACTGACTTATAGAAATTACAATATAGGTTTTTAGGTGTTCTTACATATTTCTGAATCAGGTAGTAGTCTTCTGGCTAGTGTCCTCTAGTTCTGCAAATTTTGTTGAATATTGTAACTTCTAAGAATATTATATTTGTACTTTATTATTCCGGAGATGTTTCATCCCTCCGAGGTGATCCTATTGTGTATCCGGAGATGTTTATTCCTCCGATGGATTGTGGTAACCAGGGTTATTAGATCCACCATGTGGGGGTCGGCCTTGAGTTATTTTATTAGGGGTTACTATACTCCCTTGGGAGAGGTCGGCCCCATAGGGTAAAAAGTCAGTCGAGAAACAAGTATAAGTAGAGGAGGATGCTTCTCACTTATCACATACTTCCACCACTCGAAAAGTAGCACACTTGTGAGAGAGAGGTTTGCATAGGAGGTAGAGAAGGAGATCTAGTATTGGAGCACATCTTGTATTTTGGTTGATCATCTTATTGAGGAAAGCTTTGCTAGGTTTTCTACCCCATGAGGGTTTCCCAGGGTAAAATCTCTATCTATATTGTGATTGTGTTTCTTTCAATGATCTTGCTAGTCAAATTATTATAAAATTAACATGGTATCAGAGCTAGTTTGAATAGAACATCTTTCACAAGGTGAAAATATATATCTCTCTCTCTTCGATGAAAAATTAGGGTTTCTGCAAAGTTAGTATTTTTTGGATTCTGATTGCATGGCTGAATAGCCCTTCTCAAAATCAAATATTTGAGCCCTGATCGAGGTTTTTGGTTGGGTAGAACTCTGGTAAAATCAAACCCTAGTTTGACCAAAAGTACGGTAAACCAGAAATTCTGTTGCAGATCCGGAAGGTGAAAAGTTGAAGTTTCCAGAAGCAGAACACACTAGTGTTTCCAATTCAATCAAGCACATCTCTCGGTAAGTATTACTCTATCTCTTGAAACATCAATCTCTTTGGACTCCCCCAAGAGAAGATGGCTCCAAGTACTAAGCTTGAAGACAAGCTAGAAGGTATAGAGAATTTTCGGGCATGGAAATATAGAATTGGTCTCATTCTTGAAGAGAATGATCTTGCTCAATATATCAAGGATGAAGTTACAGAACCCACTGAAGATGAAGCCAAAGAAAAGTATAGGAAGGATCTGATTAGGGCAAAGAGAATCATTGCTGATTCCATCAAGGACCACTTGATTCCCCAAGTGGCATCCAAGAAGACCCCAAAGGAAATGTATGATGCCCTAGGAAGAATGTATGAAGGGAGGAACATCAATAAGAAGATGAACCTAAGAACTCAGTTGAAGAATACCAAGATGAAAAAAGGAGAATCCATTCAAGACTACTTCTCATGGGTTTCCCAAATCAAGGAACAACTAGATGCCATTGGAGATACCCTTGATGAAGATGAACTTGTAATGATTGCTCTAAATGGTCTCACTAGACCTTGGGAGTCATTTATACAAACTATGTGTGCCATAAAAGAAAGTATGAAGTTTGATATAGTATGGGAGGATTGTGTTCAAGAAGAAGCTAGGGTAGCCAATAGAGAAGCCCTTCTCAAGGAGGATGACCAAGCCTTGGCTACTCACACCAAAAGAAGAAGAAAGGGTCACTTCAAGAAAGTTGACCACAAGGAGTATCAACCCTCCCATAGATTTAATAGGAGGAGAGGAACAAACTCAGAAAGAGACCTCTCCACAGTCCAATGTTTCAATTGTCTTAAACTGGGACACATTGCTAGAAATTGTACTTCACAAACAAAGAAGAATAAGTTTGTTCACAAAAGACATCATGCACATATGGCAGAAGATGATAGTGGAGAAGAAGAAGAAGAAGAAGAAGAATAGGAAAGGCCTCGAAAGAAAAGATCTAAAGTAAAGAAAGCAGATGCAAAAGAATATGTTCTATTTTCTGCACTATCTGGGTCTGTAACACCTGGAGAAGATACATGGCTCATCGATAGTGGTGCTTCAAAGCACATGACAGTCAAAATAAAACTCTCTCAAGACTTGAAGAAAAGACTTCTCCACAAAAGGTATATCTAGGGGATGATTATCAATATCGCATCAAGGGAATTGCTGAAGCAAGCTATAAGCTTGATTCTGGAACACCATTGAAGATGAAAGAAATTTTATATGTACCAGGTTTGAAGAAGAACCTACTTTCTATCTCAACACTAGATAAGAAAGGCTTTAGAGTTTCATTCATATATATATACAAGTACTTATGTGGCCCAAAGGAAAATCAATTGAGGATGCAATTGTTATTGGTGAAGAGGAAGGAGGTCTTTACAAACTCAAGGGTCATCCAGAAGTTTCCCTTGTCCATGAAACCACTATCCCCAGTGACCTATGGCATAGAAGGCTTGCTCACATTAACTACAAATCCCTACCCTATGTAAGAAAGGTAGTTATAGGGCTACCAGACTTAAAGGTTGATTGTAATGGCACATGCAAAGGATGTGAAAAAGGGAAGAACATCAAGAACCCATTTCCAAAGAGTGAAACAAAGACTAAGAACATATTGGAGTTAATACATTCAGATGTATGTGTACCAATGCCCACCACATCCCTAAGTGGGTTTGAATACTATCTCACATTCATTGATGACTATTCAAGGAAGACTTGGATATACTTTCTAAAAGGAAAGAATGAAGTCTTTGGAAAATTCAAAGAGTTCAAGGCTTTGATAGAAAATCACTCAGAAAAGAAAATCAAGATTCTCAGAACAGATAATGGCGGAGAATATACTTCAAAGGATTTTGAGGACTTTTGTAAGTAAGATGGAATCAAGAGAGAACTAAACACTCCCTACAATCCCCAACAAAATGGGGTTGCTGAAAGAAAGAATAGAACCATCATGGAAGTTGTAAAGACTATGATACATGACCAAGATCTACCCATGTATCTATGGGCTGAAGCAGCTAGGACAACAATCTATGTACAAAATAGACTATCCCATAGTGCTCTTGAATTCAAGACTCCAAAAGAAGTGTTCACAGGAAAGAAGCCTAAGGTAAGTCATCTCAAAATATTTGGATGTCCAATGTACATTCACATTCCAAAAGAAAAGAGAACCAAGTTGGATCCTTCTAGTAAGAAGGGAATATTTGTTGGATATTGTGAATCATCCAAAGCTTTTAGAATTTACATCCCAGGTTTTCATCATATGGAAATAAGTAGAGACGTGACATTTGATGAAGAAGCAGCTCTCAAGAAATCTAGGAAGTGCCAACTTGAAGAAGTCTATGAAGAAGATACATCTCCTACAATCACATAGGCTGTGCCCATTCCTGAAGATTCTACACAAGAAGACCATGACATGTTAGAACCACAAGAACCCCCCATTACAAACTTATCTAGAAAAAGAAGGCCAGCATGGACTAGAGACATTATTCAAGGAGCTGAAAAATATGGAGCACCTGAAGGCTCCACTAGAGAAAGGAAGAAACCAAAGCTAGTATCCAACTATGTAGCTTTGATGTGTGATCTTGTAGATCAAGAACCTACTAGCTATGAAGAGGCAATTCAAAAGAAAGAGTGGGTAGAAGCAATGACAGAAGAATACCAATCGATAATGAAAAATGATGTTTGGGATATAGTTCCCAAACCGAAAGATAAAAGTGTGGTATCTTCCAAATGGATATTCAAGATAAAACATGCTACAGATGGTAGCATTGAAAAATATAAGGCAAGATTTGTAGCCAGAGGATTCTCTCAGAAAGAGGGAATTGACTATGAAGAAACATTTGCACCAGTTGCTAGGTACACTTCCATTAGAACTATTATGGCACTTGCATCTATGATGAAATGGAAATTACACCAGATGGACAGCCTTCCTGAATGGTGTGATTGAAGAAGAAGTGTACATAGAACAACCACAAGGATTTGAAGTTAAAGACAGAAGAACACATGTATGCAAGCTGAAAAAGGCTTTGTATGGATTAAAGAGAGCTTGGTACGGAAGGATTGACAGTTTCTTGACAAGCATGGGATTTACCAAGAGTAAAGCTGACCCTAATCTTTATCTCAAGGTTATGGATGATGAACCTGTTATATTATTGTTGTATGTAGATGATCTATTTCTTACTGGAAATGAGAATCAAATTATCGAGTGCAAGAAGAAGCTCTCTTCAGAATTTGAGATGAAAGATCTCAGATTAATGCACTACTTCTTAGGCCTAGAAGTATGGCAAGAACCAAAAGGAATCTTTCTAAATCAAAGTAAGTATGCTATGGGGATTTTGAAAAGATTTGATATGTTGGAGTGTAAAGCCATGGCCACTCCCATGGACTCTAACTTGAATTTATTAGTTGATGACTCATCAGAGTTAGTAGATATGACTCTATACAGACAGATCATTGGGTATTTGATGTATTTGACAAATACCAGACCAGACATATGCTTTGCTGTAAATACCTTGAGTCAGTATCTAGTGGAACCTAGAAGAGTTCACTTAATAGTTGCAAAGCATGTGATGAGGTATCTAAAGGGTACATTAGATTTTGGTCTATATTATCTTGGAAATCATGAATTCAAATTGCATGGTTACTCAGATTCTGATTGGGCAGGAAGTGTTTCAGACATGAAGAGTACATCAGGTGGATGTTATGGTCTTGGATCTGCCATGATCTCATGGTTCAGCAAGAAACAGTCTAGTGTGGCTCTCAGTACAGCCGAAGCGGAATATATAGCTGCTTGCTCTTCTAGTTGTGAAGCAGTATGGATTCGAAAACTATTATCAAGATGTTTGACTTAGAGATGGATCCCACTGTGATCATGTGTGACAACCAGAGCTGTATTAAGATGACAGAAAATCCAGTGTTCCATGATAAGTCAAAACAAATAGAGATCCGATATTTCTATATACAAGATATGGTGCAGAAAGGAGCTATCAAGCTCGAGTATGTGAGCACTGATGAACAAATTGCTGATATATTGACCAAACCTCCGTCTCGAGTAAAGTTTGAGTATTTCCGAGACAAGCTTGGTGTAGTTCAAAAAGACCTTCCTCGAAAGGGGGAGTGATGTAGACACTGATGATGATATTTCCCGCATCGACAGTGATGTCGATGATGAGGGTACCTATATCAATGATATGCTTACTTGTATTGATGATGATATGTATACTTAGGATACTTGTATTACTTGTATGGTTGATATGTATACTGAGGATACTTGTATTACTTGTATGGTTGATATGTATATTGAGGATACTTGTATTTGATGATATGTATACATGTATTGATGAGGATACTTGTATTGATGATATGTATACATGTATTGGTGAGGATACTTGTATTGATATATGTACTTGTACTGATGATGTACTAATGATACATGTATTGATGAGGATATAATGGAGATTGTATCGTCCCCGGACTTCGGTCCCTTGAATTGATCTGTAGACAGATGTCTTCAAAAATGAAGTCCTTAGTGGACAGGTGGGGATTGTATCGTCCCCGTACTTTGGTCCCTTGAATTGATCCGTAGATAGATGTCTTCGAAAATGAAGTCCTTAGTGGACAGGTGGGGATTGTATCATCCTCGGAATTCGGTCCCTTGAATTGATCTGTAGACAGATGTCTTCGAAAATGAAGTCCTTAGTGGATAGGTGGGGATTGTATCATCCCCGGACTTCGGTCCCTTGAATTGATCCATAGAAAGATGTCTTCGAGAATGAATTCCTTAGTGGAGAGGTGGGGATTGTATTGTCCCCGGACTTAGGTCCCTTGAATTGAGCCGTAGACAAGATGTCTTCGAGAATGGGGATTGTATCGTCCCTGGACTTAGGTCCCTTGAATTGAGCCATAGACAACATGTCTTCGAGAATGGGGATTGTATCGTCCCCAGACTTAGGTCCCTTGAATTGAGCTGTAGACAAGATGTCTTCGAGAATGGGGATTGTATCGTCCCCGGACTTAGGTCCCTTGAATTGAGCTGTAGAAAAGATGTCTTCAAGAATGGGGATTGCATCATCCCCGGACGTAGGTCCCTTGAATTGATCCATAGACAGATGTCTCCGAGAATTGAATTATAGGACTACATCATCCCTGAACCTTTGGTTCAAAACGTACGTGATCTAGATTGCATCGTCCATAGACATGAGACTTGTCTTAAAGTGATAAGGATTGATCATCCTGTAACTTGATATGGATCGTATCATCCATGGACCTATGTCCTAAAGAGAGCGGGATTGATCATCCTGTAATATGATCGTGTGTATTGATCCAGATGCTATAGATCGAGATGATGATCCAGATACTGTAGATCGAGATGATGATCCAGATACTGTAGATCGAGATGATGATCCAGATGCTGTAGATCAAGATGATGATCCAGATACTATAGATTGAGATGGTATCTGGGTATCTACGCGGAGTCCATGTGGTCCAGGATTTTTCTTAGCGACGAACTTGTATCTATTTCCACTTCTTAGGTTATGGGCTTCTTCGTAAGAACCACTATATGTACTATCTACCATGTTATAGGTCAAACCTGCACCTCTCCGTCCGTGATCACCTTGAGCTGTCGATCACACAAAAGGACAACTTGGATGGAGGAGCATGTTGACCTTAGATGAGACCTTGACCTACTCCACCTCCTTACAAGCTGGAAAAACCCTAAAAATGTCATTTTGAGACATGGGCACTACTCTACCTTA
This sequence comes from Larix kaempferi, assembly GCA_027924585.1. NCBI lineage: Eukaryota > Viridiplantae > Streptophyta > Pinopsida > Pinales > Pinaceae > Larix > Larix kaempferi. The sequence goes on along the minus strand of BSBM01001515.1, from coordinate 1,091,325 downwards.
ACAGAGTAGTGCCTGTACCCTACTCCAGTGTACAATAGTAGCGCTCAACCCCTCATGGGCGCTACTCCTCTTCAATAGAGTAGCGTACAACATTTAAAAAGTGATGAGCGCTAGTTGTAAAACACTATAGTAGCGCCTTGGGCGCTACTCCACTATGAAATAGTAGCATACACCTCAAAAGATGATGAAAAATAATTAATTTCACAAATGAGGATTAGTTGCAGTTGGTTTCCAACCTTCCCCAACTTCCTCCATAACCATCTCTCGACCTGAACTGCCTCCCTTGTCCTATAAATACAAGGAGGAATAAAGAGAGGGGTTAGACATGAAAGTTATAGAGAGACTCTTTATAAGAAGAAGCTTGTATTGGAGGAGGTTATGCTGGAAGATTTCCAAGCCAGAGAAGAGTAGGAGCCCAGGATTAGGTTGCATGGACACGGTGCAAATTTAGGTATATTGTGTATCATTCACTTGTTTTTGATAATAAAGGTTGAAACATCTTTCTCGTCCCAAATCAAGTACTTATTGGATTATGTTGGTTAACATTTGATGTTTGAATCATTGTTCTATTGCATCATTGTTATATTGGCCAATATACCTTGAGAAAGGTCTTTGTGTTGCAGGTTTATTGAACAGGAAATTGGATTGAGGATCGAGCGCAAGATCAGATAAAATCTAGGATCATACTTCGTTTAAAAGGTATGTCCTCAAGACCTATAATCTATTTCCAGTCATAAACATCTTTGTAATGCAAGTAATGTGCTTACCTATCACCCCTTTCAGTTGATAGTATCCGTTTCCTTACTATAGGGTAGTATTTCTTGCCAACAGACTGTCGACTCCGTTGGGAAAGGTTGTTTTTCTGCTCTAGGAAACCTTTCTTGTTTATCTTTCCTGGACCTATTAACTCCTTTAATATACTGAGAAGCCCTGTAGGTATCCCCTGATTGCTTCTCTCTGCTTCACTCAGTCCTTTTGCATCTTTTCAAAGTCAGTATTTGAATCTTTAAGACCTGAGCGCTACTCTGTTATACATACAGTAGCGCCCATACGCTACTCCGTCTTTATACAGTAGCCCCCATCCCTCCAGGAGCGCTAGTTTCCCTACTGCACAGTAGGGTACATTCTTGTAGCCTTCTGTTGGTTGTTTGGTTGAGTTTTCTGCCTTTTTGGGTGGTCTTCTGACTTTGTTTTAGGTCTTCTTGACTGGTACTTGAGGTTTGTAACTCTTCTTTGTGTCTCAGAACCTCTCTTTGAGTCTTTTTGCCATCTTTAGGTCACTTGTTTACCAGTGAAGTGTTTGGTCCATTTTTAACCTTTTTTGGAGACTAAGCATTGTTCCTTAGTGAACACAATTGCTTATCTTTGCCCTGACAATGTGTTGCTGACCTACAAACCTGCATGCTTTGCATTTGCTGTTTGTGGCAACATTTTTTTTGCTCTTTAGGCATCTTATCCTTTGTTTTAGGGTTTGGTCCGTTTTGGAGCCTTTAGGGTGTCTTCCAAACTTTTGAGTTCTAACATTTCTTGACTTCTTTGTCTTTTTCCAGTATCAAGTGAGATTGGAGCACTTCAATTTGCTTCATCTTTCAGTCTTTGTGTTAGTAGGGTGGTTGTTAACTCACTTGCCTACCGATTGCTTGGCTGAGTGGTCTTGTTAGGGATTGGTGCTTTGGGACATTCCTCTTGAGTTTGATTTCTAGTTTGTAGCATCTTTCCTCTTTTTTTTCTATACGCTTTGTTTCCAAGTGTGAGGGATTTTTCTCTTGAAAAAACTTGTAGGACAAGCCTTTGTCGAACCATTGTTTTGACAGCTATGAGCTTAGGACCCTTTTTTCCATACTTACACATCTTGTATAAGTCTTTTTTGCTTCATAATTTTAGAGTTATTTTTCGTTCATAATAACAGAAAAAAGCAAAAATTGGATAGCTTAAGAATAGCGAGGCTTATATCTTTTGAAAAATAGCATAGTTTGTTTTGCTCATAATTTTAAAATAAAATAAAAAGAAAATTTGCTTAGATTTGTTTCAGTTTCAATTTTGAAGGAACATTAAATGAAAAAATAAATAGTTTTGTTGTCGAAAGTTATAATTTATGCACTTTGCTTTCCTGTTGCAACTACACCACACAAACGCACTACCTTTTGAGTAATAATAGCCCTAAAAATCTTTAATAAAATTAAATAGCAACAATTTTCTTTTTTAGGGATACACAACACCAACTAGTGTTGGTTAGGATCTTGGGTTTAAATCACCTTAAACCACCCAAGGTCACACATTACGCAAAAATCGTAGTTCGACTATCACAGGTAAACCCACTTCATTCAAAGCTTTCCTGGGATCTATGCAGTAGGTCTTGTGAGATCAGATTGTTGGTAATACTTCTCCTCCTCTCTGTTTCGAGCATATACCAGTATTGGATCGCGTTTGGGGACTCTTTTGAGCTTCAGGCTCAGTTACCCTGCCCACGCCTTCCGATTCGACTTGAGACTGTTCCCCCAGGAGTTTTCGGTGTTGTGGTATCCTTAGTATTTGAGCATAGGTTCATACACAGGTGACAACGGAGGGTATATCTACTGTACCTAGGACAGCCGTGGGAGGAAATCCCTTGCAGGTCTTTGGGAGGGAGGTTGGGTGATTCCAGCGCTTGCACCCTTAGTCATTGTATTGTGGATCCCGGGTAACTGTTCTTCATCCTTCGTTGACCTGTTCTGGGCCCTCATCATCCCAGACTCTTCTCTGGAAGGCATCTTGTTTGCTTGGTTTGCATACTTAGGAATTTTTTAGTGGAGTGCTGTTTTCCCCCTAATCTTAGTGGCCACTAGGTTTTCTAGTTTTATTTTTATATATAATCATGGAAAACCAAGAACTTCGTAGGTCGAGAAGGTTGCAAAACCTTCCTCCACTTAGAACAGAACCACTATCGCCAGCTAGACGACAGTGGGTAGACCCCAGTGTTCCTTTGGAAACCACTGGTGAAATAGAACTTCCTGAGGAACTTTTTACAACAGAAAATGCTGAAATAGAAATTCCTGAGGAACTACCACCTGAAATAGAGTTTCTTGAAGAACTAAAAACTGCAACAAAAAGCCCTGAAATAGAGGTTCCTAAGGAACCACAACCGGGGACTCCAGATCAACGACATTTTAGTTCAGTTGAGATTGAAGATCTCACTTCCGTTGAGTACAGTACTCCTTTTAATCCTCCTCTGACTAATCTTAGAATTCCGCTGCTGATACCCATTGGTTTCCAGCAACCTGATTATAGTGCATATAATTTCACACCTGAGCATTTTATTACTAATCCGGGAGGCGAACTGGGAGTTCCACAGACTCCCACCATAGGTATGAATACCAATAATGTAAATCCTCCTCTTACTGCTACACCGAGTTCGGCACAGACAACCTCTGTGTCCACTCCGTCCTTCAGCTTTAATACTGGTACATTAGGCATGCCGAGTTCAACAACTATGGCATCTGCCTCTACACCTACTTTTGGACCTAGCAGTACAGCTAATCTAGTTCCACCATCAGTACGTGGATTTTCACACCTAATATAGGGCCAAATGCTTCTGCAACTGTTCCTGTCATGAGTACCATGACCGCACCATCTATGTCAGGTACTACTGGTTTTAATACCTTTGTAGGTCCCAACATAAATCAAGGTAATATACCTACAGGAAACGTCCCTTTTTCCTTATTTTCAGGAGGAGGGGGTAACATTTTTAACTAGCAATATGGCAGGGCTAACGCCCAGCCATAATGGACGAACCCACAGAGCACTAACCCACTTTCATATGGGTGGGGGAATTTCAATAATACTTTCACGCAACAACATATGGCAGGGGGAAACCCCTACCAGCAGATGGCCGGGGGTGACCCCTAACAGTAGATGGCGGGGGGAAACCCCTACCAGGAAATGACTGGGGGCAACCCCTACCAGCAGACGGCCGGGGGCAACCCCTACCAGTAGTTCATGGGTCAAACTATGAGTGGTTCCCCATTTATGACCCCAGCTTATCAAATACCGTCTTGTAGGCCTCGGTTACCATTTCTGGCAACTTTAAATTTGCTAGATCTTTCCAAGTTGACAAACGATCCAATGCATCATAACGCCACATGGCCACCAGTTCCTACCAAGTTACCTTCGGACGTTCCAAAGTTTGAAGGAAAAACTAGCGAGGATCCTCGTGACCATGTCACTACTTTCCATTTATGGTGTTCCTTGAACTCCTTAAACAAAGATTACATTAGGTTGAGACTGTTCTAGAGAACTTTAACCGATGCTGCAGCTAAATGGTATATTGAGTTACCAGCAGCCACTTTCTTTAACTTTCGGGATCTCGCCACTGTTTTTATGAACCACTTCTAGCTTCCGGTTCGGTATGATGCCGGAACAGACCTTTTTTCTACATTTAGGAAAAATAAATCCACTCACTTATCTGATCACATTCAGGAGTGGCGAAGACGAAAGAGGCTCATTAAAGCCATCATACCTCCAGAATTCCTTCTTGATTGGTATTTGAAATCACTCCTTCCTTATATTTCTAAGGAAGTAGCTACTTCTGGAGTGTCTACTGAGGAAGAATCCATCTTGCGGACCCAGCAATTAGACATTGTTTACGCACAATCTGGGTTACTTTATGAAATTATACCTAATGCACCGCGATCAAATACTGATCCGAGTAGACCTAAGCCTGGACCACATGTTGACAGCATAGTGGGTTCAGTTGATTTTGTAGCCTTCGAAGCTTTGACTAAACAGGTTCATGCCTTATCTGTTAAACAATTGACTGCAGAAGTTACTTCTATCACAACCTCTCCTTCTACTTCTGAATTTGTTAGTTAGGTTCATAACAATCAAAAGGGCCCTCGGCATCCCAATAACAAAAAGAAGGGCAAGAAAGGAGAGGTGAACCATCAGAAGCCCAAAAAAGAGAATGTTGAGGAGGGTAACAAAGAGAAGAAGAAGGTTAAGTTTCCTTGTAAACTTTGCAAGCAGGACCACCTTACTCATCAATGCCCTCTACTCGAAGAAGCCCAGAAGCTGCTTCAAGAGAAGAAACTTGCCGTACTAAAAGATCCATTCCCTAAGGGGCAGGGTTCAGCTTCTGGCACCTCCAATACTGGGGGCACCACACATGCCTCGGTTGATCAAACCTTTATTAACATGGGTAACTCGAATGCACTCTTACAAACGAGAGCTAGGAATTACTCCCCGGATGCACAGAAGAAGGATAAGGAGATTCCAGAATCTTCCACTCCACTCCACCTACCTGTGGACCCAATGCCCAAGATCTCGAAAGGTGTCTCGAAACGGGCATCGTACAATCCCAACACTCGGGCTGCTTCCAACTACAATGTGGTTGAGGATATAGCCCAGACCCCTTGTGCTATGTCTACATTAGAAGTCTTGCAAAGTTGTCCTTTACAATGAAATGCACTTCTGGCAGATATTGGAAGTATGGAATCCTCTAACATGTCTGCGCGATTTGATATGGATGATATCAAATACTGGTTTCTGTACCATGTTTCCCTTTAGATAGAAGTCATCCATGGCCCAATGACCATTAGACGAGCTATCGTAGATGAGGACGCATCGACGTGCGTAATGTCAATTTCCTGTTGGAAAGATTTGGGTTCTCCCAAGTTATCCCCTTCTAACACACTGCTTACTGCATTTGATGGCAGGAGTTTCCGTCCACATGGGGTTTTTCCATCATTTGATGTCACATTGGCCGGTAAGACAGTTGCTGTAGAAGTAGAAGTTTTGGATGCTCTGCTTGATTACAACATGTTATTAGGCAGGATCTGGACATATGCCATGCGAGCTATTGCATCGACAGTTTTTTGAGTTGTTATGTTCCTGTTTGAAGGTAAGGTCGTTACAGTCGATCAGCTTTCTTTCACTCAGAGAAACAACCAGACTTCCTTAGAAACCACGATTCCCTTAGTTGATCAAAACGCCCTGGTTAGTGAGAGTTTAGGAGCAAGGCTTTACGGGTCATTAATAGGCACTTTTGACCTTCCCTCTCCAGTTCTTTTTATGCGTTCTGATGTGGGTACTTCTACTGAAACTTTCACGGTTGGTTTAAGAACTGATCCATGGATTCTTCCCACTACATCTGAAGCTTCAGTGCCTCTATCCATTGCAGAAGTAGCCTATATGGAAGCAAAACATGCTGCAATGGAACATATCGTAACTCCGCCAGTCTCTGTTGAGTCAGATATGGACTATGCTCTGGCATGGTCACTGAATTCCACCCACTCGTTCGATTGTTTAGACACAGTTTTGCCATCTAATGAAGCCATCTTGGAAGCCATGATGGGCCTAGACCAACCATGGGAATATATGCATCACAGGTCCTACCTGCTTCCAGATCTAGACAGGATAGAGAGAGGGGAATTCTTTATGAGACCCGGTGGATTTGTTGATTTGTCATCTTTTCCTTCTACTTCGAGAGCTGTTTATGCTGAAGGAAATATGGCTAATATATAGAGAACAATTCCGATTAACATTTCCACCAAACGCGGGGTTGTGGAAAACATTTTCATTGGTGCAGATTGTTCTCGAAAAGAGATCGCTCTGTATACTAAGATTTTCAAAGAATTCCGTGACATTTTTTCCTGGTCATATGAAGAGATGCCAGGCATTGACCCAGCCATCGTGGAGCATGTCATCATGACATATCCTAATGAAAAACCTGTGAGACAAAAGCTCCATCCTATGAATCCTAGAAAAGAGGCCGCCATCAAGGCGGAGGTTGAAAAGTTGCTTAAAGCCGGATTCATCTATTCGATTGACATGACGGAATGGGTTTCAAATCGTGTTCCGGTTGATAAGAAGCAAGGTACCATTCGAGTCTGTACTGACTTCTGGGACTTGAAAAAAGCTTGTCCGAAAGATAACTATCCTACACCGTTTATTGATCAAATCATAGATGCTTGTGCAGGACATGATATGTTCTCTTTCATGGACGGATTTTCGGGATATAATCAAATACAAATCAAACCTAAAGATCAGCACAAAACAACTTTCATTTTCCCGTGGGGGACCTTCGCTTACCGGAAGATGCCATTTGGCTTGACAAATGCTGGAGCTACCTTCCAGCGAGCGATGAATTTCGCTTTTCATGATATCAAACACATAGTGGAACCATACTTGGATGACCTCCCGGCGCGATCTTGAAAGAGACGGGATCATCCAGCTCATCTTAGACTGTTGTTTGAAAGATGCAGACAATATAAGATTCGTTTGAATCCTAATAAGTGCATGTTCTGTGTCGAATCAGGATGTCTACTGGGCTTCATTGTCTCCAGTTGTGGCATAATGGTCGACTCGCTAAAAGTAGAGGCGATTGTAAATCTGCCTCCTCCTCGCACCTTGTGACAACTCCAAAGTCTGCAAGGCATGTCTAATTTCCTACGGCGATTCATCATAAACTATGCTAAGATCACGAAAGGTTTATGAGACTACTCAAACAAGACTCCTACTTTGTGTGGGACGAGGTTGCTCAAGCATCCTTTGAGGCCTTGAAAAAGGCACTACTTTCATCCCCCTTGTTGAGCCTGCTGGACTACGCAAAAGACTTTCTTTTATATCTGGCAGCGTCTCTTAATACAATTGGCATAGTATTAGTTTAGGAGGACGATACGCTCCAAGAGCATGTTGTCTACTATATTTATCATGCATTGATAGCCCCTGAGGTTAAATATTCACACGTTGAGAAGTTATCACTTGCCGTGGTCTATGCGGTACAAAGGCTTCGTCACTATATACTTTTACGAACAACTACTGTGATAGCAGAAGTCAATCCCTTTCAGTACGTTCTCACTCGACGAATCATTGGTGGGAAATATAATAAATGGATTGTGATCCTACAAGAGTTCAATTTGGTTTTTCAATTCGCCAAGTTGAAGAAATCACTAGTGTTCGTTGAGTTAATCTGAGAGTTTCCCAGTGACTTAGAGCATGTCGAAGAAGAATCATCATTCCCGGATGAACATATCTTCCTCATTTCTTCCTCTGACCCATGGTATGGGGATATCTTAGTATATCTCCAGACCTTGAGGTGTCCTACTACTCTTTCTCGAGAAGAGCGATGCAAGCTGAAAAGCCATGCGAAGAACTATCTCATCATCTCAGATACTTTGTATCGACGGGGGGTAGATTCCATCTTACGATGTTGCTTAACTCTAGAAGAATCCGAAGCAGTATTAAATGATGCCCACAATGGAGCTTGTGGGGGACATCTTTCTAGGTTGGAAACATCTCAGAAGATATTGCGTGCCCGATATTTTTGGCCCACGATCTTTAAAGATTGTGTGGAAGTCGTGAAACGTTGTCGTCCGTGTCATTTTTTCACCAAGAAAATGAGGGCACACCCAGCTCCTCTTCATCCTGTGATTATAGCAGGTCCCTTCACAAAATGGGGGGTTGATTACATGACTTGCAATCCAGTTTGGGCTGGAAGGAATCATTATATCATTGTTGTCGTTGACTACTTTACCAAGTGGGCGGAGGCAATGCCTACTGTTAAGGCAGATGGAGAAATTGCCATTTATTTTGTGTTTAATTATATTATTGCACGGTTCGACATACCAAAAGAGATAGTGACCGATCACGGTAGTCATTTCCAGAATAGCACGATGACCTAGTTATATACAATGCTTGGTTTTCGACAAGAACATTCGTCTTCATACTATCCACAGGAGAATGGACAAGTCAAAGCAGTGAACAAAACTTTAAAGGTTATATTGCAAAGAACTGTTAATGTCAGTCGAAATAACTGGCACATCATGCTGTACCTGGCTCTTTGGGCTTACTGAGCTAATGTAAATACTGCTACCGGGTTCTCTCCCTTCGAACTTGTGCATGGGATAGAAGCAGTCGTCCCGATTGAATGCGAGATTCCTTCGCTGAAACTAGCCGTTTAGTTACTACCAGATACTTCAGTACTAGAAGAATGTTTGTTACATTTAGAACATTTAGATGAGCAGTGCTGTGACGTGCTCACAACAAACGAGGTTCACAAAAAATGGGTCAAAGGACAATATGACAAGTCCATCAGACCTAGGGTTTTCCTTGAAGGAGATTTGGTCCTGCTTTGGGATCAAGACAAGGAACCTCTAGGACCTGGCAAGTTCAAGTCCATGTGGCTTGGGCCTTATATAATTTCCAAAGTACTGAAGAAAGGTGCCTACGAGCTGGTAGATTACGAGGGTAATAAGCTGGTCGAGCCTAGAAATGGGCTCTACCTGAAGAAGTACTACGCTTAGGTTGTCGTGCTTTTTCTTGTAACATAGCTGTATATTTTGTAGAGATAGTTTTTGTTTATGCTTGTTAGTTAATCTTATGTGTGTTTTCATTTCGTGTACTAGATGTCAACTGAACATTTCTTAGGATTTGCTGATGGCGCCAGTCGCCACACCCGACAGTTGGCTTCAGCAACTTGGGTCATTTACTCGCCCACTGGCCAACTAGTCTCTTCCGGGGGGGGGGGGTTTGTTTGGGTCCCACTATGAATAACGTGGCTGAATACAGTGTAGTTATAGAACTTCTCCAAGATGCTCTCAGTCATGGAATTTCACATTTGGAGGTAAGACTTGACTCACAACTAATTGTATTTCAGCTAACGGGTGTCTACCAAATTAGAGATTTTGGATTGCTACGTCAGTTTCTACGACTTAGACTATTGGAAAGACAGTTTGATTCTATCATTTATGAACACATTCCAAAATATTTAAATGCATTAGTTGATTCATTTGCAAACTATGTTCTAGATTGGAATTTGTATCATACACTTTCATAAACAACATTTTACACATAAAATTCAAACACATACACATGTAAATAACCGATACTGTATCACAAAATATATGAGTTTTGATCACAAGTCTATCAAGTCATGTCATAATAGTAAAAAAATGGGCTCTGTAGCCTAAAAAATATACATATAATGTATCCATCTCCTATGGAGAAGGAGGGACCTCGTCATCATTGACTGCATTCCGATAACATATGACTAGCCTAGCTATGTTCCAAAACACTCTAAGCCATGCTGGGGGCACCCCAACTACATCTTCCTGCATATCAATAGGTATCTGATCCATACGGCATGCAGGAACATCATGGATCAACCGACTCACTTTTCTCTCTATGGTCCCCAACATAGCATCTGCTGCAGCAATATCGGCTGGCCTTACGAAGATAGTGGGATGTCCCTTGGGACGTACAGGCCCAATATCTGCATATGATAGTTTTTTAGTACTTCAAAATTCATTCATAAAAATCAAATACTTGAAAAATTTGAAAAAATTAAATAATTCTCAAAATTAAAACATACCAATAGCTCCCCAGGCTCCATCTGGAGGAAGTACCAGCTCTGGATCATGGCGAAAGTCCAATCCAGCATATGGAAACTGCTCAAAGGCGGGCCCCTGCCTCTCCCACCACCCCCAGAAGTCATCAGTATGATAACAATAGTGACTTTCCACACCACCTTGGCAGAGGAATATGTCACCCCAACGGCCTAGTCTTGGCTCACGGGGGTTAACCTGAGGTAGAGGCATCCCCAAGCTAATAGAAGGTACCCTCTCGAAGAAGAAGGTACACAAGATGCTTCCATACCCAAAGTTCTTCATATTCCCGGATTTACAACCCGTGAGTTGAGCTTTCATGGATTCCAGTAAACTAGTACACCAGTCGTACACATGACCCTATAAGCATCGTACACCAATATGCATAGAGTGCCTGGAAGCTAGGTGTAGTGAGGCACTACTTGCCACTCGGTTAATCATACTCACAATCACCTTTAGAGGGAGGCCCTCAATGGTAGAAATCAAGATTTGGCTTCCTGATTTCTTAGCTCCAGCCACACAATATGTATTTAAGTACTCTTGCACCGATCCTATACCCACATTGCGAGAAGACCCCTTCAAATTTATTACATCTCCCCTCAGAGAGAGTCCCTTAATGAAGTAAATGTCATCAACTGTAAGCTCCAAAGTTTGCCCTCGGATGACAAATGTATTGGTATCCACATCCCAGTACTGAATAAGTCTTCGAAACAATCTATTTAGGGCCCTCATATTTACGGTTTGGTAGAACTTCAACAAACCGCATCTTTGGAGAGCATGGAGAGTGACTGGGTCTTGCATGGCTAGCCTTTCCATGTCCTCGTGTTCCCTCTCCCTCAAAAGAAGAACCATCCTCCACAAAAAATGGCAAATTTTTAGTTCTCGGCACTTGTTTTTCCATTTTCAGGCATGAGCGCTACTGTATATACTAGACAGTAACGTATGGGTGCTACTCTATGCGAGCATAGTAGTGCCCATCCCCTTGTATACGCTACTATTCTTGTTACACAGTAGCACCCGCGCATAAAACGATATGAGCATTGCCTTGCAAGTGATTTTTGGCTCAAAAATTGAAAACTAAACCATGGAAATGCAAGATAGGAAGATTCTAACTTACTTGGCGGAAGAAGAACGCTGATTGGTTGCTCGAATCGATCACCACGGAGGATTGAAAATGCAAGGTTTGCCCCAAATTCTTGCCCTACAAAACAAATTGAAATTTGAGTTTAAAAATGAAACTACATATATTGAAATTGATTTTAATTTTTACCCACCATTGTTAAAAAACCTATAGTTTCAAATTTTACGAAAATGTTCTAATTAATCAATTAATAGACACACATGGTGCAAAGGTAATTTCACACATCCGTTTCTCATTTTTCACTGAAACTTTGTAGGATCAATCTTCTAGGACTAAATTTCTCGCTGTGAAACCTTTTTAACTAGCTCATAGTTCAAATTTATGTATCATCCGAGATTTTTGTCGCGATTACTAATATTGTTGTTGAAGACCTAGTTTTGGCAGATTATGAAGTCATGACCCCAGAAGCTGACCTTTAAGTCATTTTAAGCTCTTGTTTGGACTATTTAAACCTAAACAAGATTGTCGAACAGACTTGTCCTCTTCAAGCTCATTAAAGTATTTGAAGGATCATCCAATCAGGTATAGAATTACCCCTTTTCCAGGCCTAGGTGGATAAACTACGGAAAATGTATACTCTAAGTATACTCCTGTATGCGCTAGAAGAGTTCTCCTTCCTTTGTTTTATACTTTTTCGGGGGAGGATACTAACTATACGAAAAAGGACCTTTTGGAGCCTTTCTTTAGGGTTTTCAGGCTCTCTAAACATAAAAACACCTAGCGAGCATTCTCCTACTCGGGCTCGATGTGAAATCCACGAGAGGGTAAATAGAGGACTGTTTAAGTTTTTCAACTCTATAAACAAGAAAACACCGCCGAGCACAGACCAATTTGGGCTCGATATAAAATCCACAGATAAGTGTAAAGAGGATTTTTTAAGTTTTTTAGACTCTATAAACAGGAAAACACCAGCGAGCAAGAACAGATCTCAGCTCGATATTAAAATCCATAGATCATTAATATAGAGTAATCTTCTATCTCTTCTTCGAACTCTGTAAACAATGAAGAAGGTACTGAGTCTTCCTCCCATGGGCTCGTTAAACTTTTTACATGGTTGGATCTATTGAGTTTTCATTCTTTCTTGGACTCATTAAAACAACAAGAAAGGTATTCTTTTATCTAAAAAGAATAAGGGATGGGAAAGATGTGTCATATCTTCAATGTCAAAGGCAGTTCAGTCAGTTCTATCCTTGAACACAGCACCTACTTGAGTCTATCATGTCGGTTGGGTTTAGTTTTTGACCTCAGGGTGAAACTGATCTCCGAGTTGTTTACTCCCCCGGTTGGTTATTCTTCCAACCATATGGAGGGTCTGATAATGTCTCCTACATTTCAGGCTTATCATTTTCCCCATTATGTCGGAAACTGCCTGAGTCACTTTGTGTCGTGCTCACTGTTCAAGGATATACCCTGTGTCGACCATTCTGCAGTTTACCTTGACCTCATGTGTCGGCCATCCTAGTGTCAGTCTTGTTACATATTACTCCATATCAGCTCATACCAGTTGAGTGTTCCTCGAGTTGGATGATGGAGGATGCCTTAAGGCCTCCCTTCCAACGGACTTCTTCCCATCGACATCAACTCATTTTGCTCTGGGAATGAAGTTTAGAGTTTCGATTAGTACCTTGGAGATTGCAGTCACCAGTGGCAATTTTCCTTGCTGTTGAATGTCGAGAATACATCAATGTCTCTTCTTCGACAGGATCCCCAAGTGTTAGACTCCAAGTCCACCTATTCACACTTGTCGGATCGTACTAGGTACCTTGGGCCCCATCATCATTATCAGTGGAATCCCTCGCGTTTGTTAACGGTATACATCAATGACCGGTAATCAAACGATACCCCCCATGTTTGACTATCAGCTCATCTATTCACATGGTTAGGGTTTGTACCTTGGGTTGTTTTGGATGAAGGCATTGGTATTTTGGATGACATTACCTCATTATGTTATCACCCAAGTTGCGCAAGACTGAGCCGCACTTATATTCGGCTCTCCATGAGACATAGATCCAGTTTGTTGTTATGGCTATGATCTCTCAGTTTGACATGGATCCACACTTGTATTCTAAGTGGCCATGCTATATATACATCTCCTTGTTATGTATTGGGGATCATGTTGTATCACACTGCACATCTATATGATGTCAAGAATGTAATTGCTCGCTGACCTTGATCTTTGTTTCAGGTGTTCGTGTGACTTGCTTCTGCGGTTCCTTGCTCCTCCTCTGGCTTTGGAATGTAATGTATTTCGGCCATCGTTTCCCTCTGACCTCACACATTAGGGGGCATCTATTATAGGTCAAACCTACACCTCTCCATCCGTGATCACCTTGAGCTGTTGATCACACAAAAGGACAACTTGGATGGAGGAGCATGTTGACCTTACATGAGATCTTGACCTACTCCACCTCCTTGCAAGCTGGCAAAACCATAGAAATGTCATTTTGAGACATGGGCGCTACTCTACCTTAACAGACTAGCGCTTGTACCCTACTCCAGTGTACAATAGTAGCGCTCAACCCCTCATGGGCACTAGTCCTCTTCAATAGATTAGCGTACAACATTTAAAAAGTGATGAGCCTTGGTTGTAAAACACTATAGTAGCACCCTGGGCGCTACTCCACTGAGAAATAGTAGCGTACACCTCAAGAGATGATTAAAAAATAATCAATTTCATGAATTAGGATTAGTTGTAGTTGGTTTCCCAGATTCCCCAACTTCCTCCATAACCATCTCTCGACTTGAACTGCCTCCCTTGTCCTATAAATACAAGGAGGAATAAAGAGAGGCATTAGACATGAAAGTTATAGAGAGACTCTTTTATAAGAAGAAGCTTGTATTGGAGGAGGTTATGCTGGAATATTTCCAAGCCAGAGAAGAGCAGGAGCCCAGGATTAGGTTGCTTGGACACGCTGCAAAGTCAGGTATATTGTGTATCATTCACTTGTTTTTGATAATAAAGGTTGAAACATCTTTCTCGTCCCAAATCAAGTACTTATTAGATTATGTTTGTATTTGGATTATGTTGGTTAACATTTGATGTTTGAATCAGTGTTCTATTGCATCATTGTTATATTGGCCAAGATACCTTGAGAAAGGTCTTTGTGTTGCAGGTTTATTGAACAGGAAATTGGATTGAGGATCGAGCGCAAGATCGGATAAAAGCTAGGATCAGACTTCGTTTAAAAGGTATGTCCTCAAGACCTATAATCTATTTCCAGTCATAAACATCTCTGTAATGCAAGTAATGTGCTTACCTATCACCCATTTCAGTTGATAGTATCCGTTTCCTTACTATAGGGTAGTATTTCCCGCCAACATACCATGACATATTTAAACAAAACTTCATTGCAATCTAAAGACACCTTTCTCTTCCAAAATAATTTTAATGTATAAATTGAGGTTGTTCAAATACTTACCTCTGAATCCCTTGAAAAACTCTCTTTTGGCTGCGTTGTAGGACTTTAGCATGTCCACAGTAAACTGCATCACGAAACTTTGTAGTGTACTATCGACCCAGAAGTCAACTGCTCATGTGAAAGGGTTTTCTACTGCTTTGAGCCTTTCAATAAGATCTGGTGTCCACTCAGTCAATACGTCTCGTGGTGTACAATTTCTTTTCTCTGTGAGCCTTGACAACCACTCATGTAGTTCATTTCCAAAAGACGCCCAAAAAACTTCGTGAACGTCTTTCCATAGGTACTTGTTCAACCACTGGATATCAAAGAGATGTGGGTGTCTATTCTCTTTTCTTGTGAAGTCTCTCTCTGTCTTGTCACACCAAGCCCAGATTTATTTCTTGTCTGGATGCCAAAATTCAATACCCAACGAAGCTTATTCTTCGTCGCACATCATGGCTTCAACTCATCACGGATTCTTAGTGCAGCAACGAAACCATTTGTTGGCTTATATACTAATCTAGAGGTTTCCAATGTAGACCCAGGTTCTTCTCGGTTTCAAGGAACCAACAAAACCCCTTCTCACCGGCCCTTTCGGCAACAACATGCGAACAATCTGAGGTCTCACCCGAGGTGTAGCTATGGCGGTGTTGCAGAATTATGTTTCCATAGTGACATGATGAGTTGTTTAAACAGAACTACTGCGCGACGGACTGCAGGTCTCCCGTTGCAGATTGAAGACTGCACGATGATAGACTGTGTCGTAGCAAACAATTATGCAAGCTCAGATGCTTGCGCAACCATGACATCTTCGGACTGCGCAGTTCGAACATGATGCAAATAATGGGACATCACAACTAACTTATACGCTTCCTCTTCAGACTTAACCACTATGAATACTTTACTTATTACGTTATTCACCCATTTGCTACCTTATATTATTTAGCCTTATAACCAAGGTAAACAGACAAGACACACAATACTGCGCACACCCGGTGCTGCGCGTTAAAAGAGTTACACAACCTGAACCCTACATACACATGAGATTAATCAACGAACTGATACTTTCACAGACTTAGAATACCGCGCATTCAAAATTCATCCCTTCATGTAATACTTAACATATTATCCCCATCTTTCTCCTATGGCGAATACATATAAAAGAATTAACATAACAACTGATAAATGAGAATCCAAGCATCCATTGTAGCAAATAGACAAATGCAAAAAAACACATAAACAATCACACTACACAAGATTTAACGTGGTTCACCCCCAGGATGGGAGCTATGTCCACAAGAAATATTGTTGTATTAGTCTTTTGGAAGGGTACAATAGTTCTTTGTCTACGCACTCAGCTGTAGACTCTCTTCTCTCTCAACAGGCCTCTGTGCACACAGCTTGCAAAGCCTTTACAAAAAATGTCTCTCAACAAAGATCTATTCAATCAATAATAACAATGAAGAGTAACACCAACTCAACAACGAGAGATTAACAATGAAGATTAACCCTTTCCCATACAAAGTATGCCTTATTTATAGATCATTCCCATAGGTCACGTCTTTACAATTTGAAGGCAAAAACCCTTAGGTTTACAAAACTGTCACGGTTTTCAGCTTAACCGGACTTGCTGGCTTCTAGTAGCGAATCTTCCATCGTGGCCGTCCTCCACGCATGCTTCACATTGGTATTGACCTTCCTGTCGTGTGAATGCCAACAGCTCGATTTCACCAAGCCGTTCTTCCTCTAATGGTCTTGTGCGACTGGTTCAAGTAGTGGTTCTTTACATGTGCAACCAGTCGATTTCTTTCGCTTTGCTCCTTACCCGTCGCCTGGAAATCATGGAGCATCTTTACCAAAAATAGGCGACCAATGGTCTAACCGGAATATGTGCCACCTTCCGTCAAACACTCTGCTTTTCTAGATCTCTGTAGACTGGCCACATCGCAATGCTGTACTCCTCGCAGCGTTGAACTTCACAGCTCTTCCGACGCTGCGCTGCGCACACTTCGTAGCATCCCAAAAATAGACTTTGTCAAAAATCATTCAACTGAACTGCGCTCAGCTCTGCAGTTTCCAAAATCTGACTTACACAAAAATGCCCCACTTGGGCCAGCCCCAACAATTCTAGCAAAAGATCAGATGTGAAGTGCACACGCTCGGAAAGAATGGACATGAAGCAGATCAGTTCTGGGAATCTTGGAACTCCATCAAAGGTAGACAGAATAAAGAAGATAAGAATAAAAACCAAGAGGGTGGTAAAACCCCTGATTCTGCTCATTGTATTGTTGCACATTGTAATCTCAGAATTAATGAAATGACTTCTCTTTCACTTGACAAAGATTGTTGGCTGCTTGATACTGGCGCAACATCTCATATGAATTTTAGAAAAGATTGCTTTGTAGAACTGAATGACATTGCAAATGGAATAGTATAATTTGCAGATAAATCTATCCTCAAACCACAGGGAATTGGCTCAATCAGACTAAAGTTGTCTAGATTCCCTGATTTCATATTAAAGAATGTTCTCCATCTTCCCGAGTTGCAAAGAAGCTTGTTGTCCTTGGTGCAGATTTGAAAGCAAGGCCATTCCATCCACATGTTTGATGGGATTGTGGAGACAAGAAAATCCTCTGACAACAAGGTCGTCATGACTGGTTATGAAGATGGACAACTATTAAAGTTGAGAGGCTCTTCTACAAGAATTCATAACTTTGCCTATATTTCTCAGCATGAAGAAGGTAATATGTCATCCGGTTTATTATGGCATGCTAGATTTGGTCATCTTAATTATAACAGTATTAGATTGTTAAGAAAAGATGGTGTATTTGGTTTTCCCACCATTCCTAAGCAAAGGAACAAGTGTGATGCATGCATACTAGGAAAACATAGTTAGCAGCCATTTCTAGAGTCTAAATTCAAAGCATGTAGAAAGTTAGAACTAGTTCATTTTGACTTATGTGGCCCCATGCCTATTCCTTCTGCAAATGGAAATAGATACATTATGGCATTTTTTGATGATTATAGTAGAATGTGCTGGGTGTATTTGTTGAAGACAAAATCTGAAGCATTTCAAACATTCAAGAAGTTTCATGCATTGATAGAAAATCAAGCACAAGTACGTATTGGTACATTCAGATCTGATAATGGTAAAGAATATACATCTAAGGCATTTGAAGACTATCTTTGCAAACATGGAATTGCACATCAAAATACATTTCCCTACAATCCCCAACAAAACGATGTTGCAAAAAGGATGAATAGAACCTTAATGAATACAACACGATCAATGATGTTTTTCAAGAATGTGAAGCTAATGTTTTGGGGTAATGCAGTCTTATGTGCAACATATTTGAGAAATAGAAGTCCTTCTCATGTTCTCGAAGATAAGATTCCACATGAAATGTGGCTTGGTCATATTCCTTCGGTTAGGCATCTTAGAATTTTTGGTTCCGCCTGCTATGCCTTAATACCAAAGGAGCAACGAAACAAGCTTGGTGCTAGAATCAAAAGATGTATTTTCTTGGGGTACTCAGAAACATCCAATGCATATCATCTTTATGATGAGGTAAACAAAATTTTTGTTATTTCTAGAGATGTCATTTTTCTTGAAACTAATAAAAATGATAAGTCTATTGAAAGACAACTTGATCATCTAGAGAGGTTTTCTCATCTAAAGACATATTATGAATGTGATAATCAAATTCCACATATTGAAGGGGGGATCCCTATCTTGGATCAATCCATGGAATTTCCATTTGAAGCAGCACCAACAACCCCTCATGAAGAGAATGATGAAACTAATAAAAATGATAAGTCTATTGAAAGACAACTTGATCGTCTAGAGAGGTTTTCTCATCTAAAGACATATTATGAATGTGATAATCAAATTCCACATATTGAAGGGGGGATCCCTATCTTGGATCAATCCATGGAATTTCCATTTGAAGCAGCACCAACAACCCCTCATGAAGAGAATGATGAAGAAGAAGTTCCTGCCACTTCAACTGAACAAGAAACTCAACTGGATGATGTAATTGAAAGGATTGGAAGATTGAATCTAGAAGAGAAGAATGCACCAGTAGCTGATCAACCTGGACCATCAAGGAAGATTCTGAAATGGCCCACAAAGAAACTTGAGAATGTCCATGCAGATGAAGTAGGAAAGATAGGAACAAGAATCTCAACTAGACAAGAAGATGGAGGAAATGTAGATAACTCAGGTGATGACATGGATGTCTCATTTGATTGTGAATTGCATTTTTATGCTAAAGTTGAACCAACTTCCTTTGAAGAGGATACTACTCGTGATAAGTGGAACGAAGCCGTGCAGAATGAGTATGATGCACTCATAAAGAATGGAACTTGGAAGTTGGTTGATCCTCCGATCGGAACCAAACCAATTGGAAACAAGTGGGTGTACAAGAAAAAACACAAATCAGATGGCTCACTTGAAAAACATAAAGCAAGGCTCGTGGAAAAAGGCTATGCACAGAAACAAGGAAACGATTATGAAGAAACATTCTCTCCCACAACAAAATGGGGTACCATCCACACTATACTTTCCTTAGCTGCAAAACATGTTGAGATATTGTAACTTCTAAGAATATTATATTTGTACTTTATTATTCCGGATATGTTTCATTCCTCCGTAGAGATGTTATTGTATATCGGGAGATGTTTATTCCTCTGTCAGAATGTGGTAACTTGGGTTATTAGACTTCCCTAGTGGGGTCATCCCAAATTCAGTTGTATGGGGTGTTTAAGTCCCCTAGTGGGGTCGGCCCAGTTAGCATTATGTTGAGTGGTTAAGTTGGGGCCGACCTAGTTAAGGTTAAAGACAAGTGAAGTAGTGTATAAATAGAGGAGGTGTGTTCCTCATTTAACACACTCATTCACTCACTTGTGATTGGCGCATAGGCGAGAGAGAGATCTGCATAGGAGGAGAAGGAGATCTTTTTTGGGGACTACATATTTGTATTTGTTGATTATCTATATTGAGGAAGCTTAGGTGGGTTTTCTACCCCATGAGGGTTTCCTAGGATAAATCTGTGTCTCTTGTGTTTATGATGTGCTTGTTGTTCTTTCAGTGATCTTGTATATGCTATTGTTGTGAAATGGAATGTAATACTGATGTTATCTATCTTAGCATATTGAATCTTAACATGGTATCAGAGCTATCCTGAAGGAAGGCAATGTATGACACTTACAACACTTGTCTCACTTGTGACAATTTGAAAGTTAGGGTTTTGTATAGAAAAACCTAGTCATCGTGGCACTTTCGCTATAAATCCATTTTGGCGAAGTTTCAAGATCTGAAAATTTTACAGGCCGAAGATAACATCCCCCTGTACTTTGTGTCCGAAGCTCAGCCTCATATTCGTTTTACTTTGTGATTTATGATCTGTACAAGTTAGGGTTTCTGCCTCTTCCATAATGCAGTCCTAAAAAGGTGACATAAAGAAAAAGGTCATATCTCGGGATAGGAATCTCCAAATTAAATTCTGTAAAAATCGGCAGTTAGGGAACAGACTTTAGTTTGACAGGTCCACTTTTCAGAGGTCGAAGTTGAAACAGTGACACGTGGAACTCCGTACAAGTTCGCTATGTTGTTTCATCCCATAAATAGGTCATGTTGCGACACTTGGCATAAATCTCTCTCAGAGAATACATTAAAGCTCATACAAATGGGGTTGGAAATATGACAGGTTTGGATACCACATTCTGAAGTTTTAGACCCTATAGATTTGAAATTTCAGAGATGCACCAGAAACAATACAACACATCTGAAATGACTCAACGGAGGAAATCTAAGAAGAGGAGGAAGAAGCTCTCACTTAGGGTTTTTCAGTTTTTAGGTATGAAAGGACCTGATACAATGTTGGAGACACCTGATACAAAATTGGAAGCTTTGATAATGGATTTGGAATCCATTCATCATAGATATTGATCCTCCATCAAAATGTTGTGGGAGGAAGGAGATTGAAAATTAGGGTTTCCAAGTAAGAAGAAACCCTAGCAAAGTCAGGAGATTCATAGGGAAGCAATAAAGGAGGTTTAAATGGCACTGATATTTATCATCCTAGCACCATGAAGCTATACAAGATGTTTTACAAGTAATCTACCTTGGAGGGTTAGGGTTTTACTCCTAAAGAGAATACTACTTGTCAGGTATGACTTGAGAAGACACAGGTATGTTTTGAAATCAGATTCTTGATTAAGTTCATAATATGTTTGTCTTAATGTTATTGAGGTTAGTACAATTATAATTGGTTGATAATGAATGCACATGAGTAGTAGAATACAGTCATTGATTAGGGTTATGACACTTATGATTGTACTAATGCACCTGTGAGGATGATGTTGTCTGCTAACAAGACACATGTACATCAAGAAAGACAAATCAAGTTCCATGACCATGATAACATGAAGACAAAGAATCATCCATAGTCTTTGACCACATAGAAGCTATACTTATGAGGTATGTATGACTTTGTTCTACTATGCTTAACTTATGAGATATGCAGGTTCTAGCACAATGTCTCTAAATCATTGAAGAGAACAAAGAAGATATTGTTTGGGTATGTTAAGACATAACCAAGCATGATAATCCAGGTATGTTTTCCTGTATCAAGTTAGAATCCTATTTTGTGTTAGGATCTTAGGTAAGTATACCTGTGTATGAAATGATCATAACCATGCATTCTTAAGATTATTTAGAATCAAGATAGGAAGGATAGGCAACTTTAGCAAAGTGATAGCTACTAAAGATAGGAAAGATAGGCAACTTTAGCAAAGTGATAGCTACTAAAGATAGGAATGATGGGCAATTTTAGCGGTGTTGCAGCATCTCGAAATAGGAAAAATAGGCACTTTTGGAGGTGTCGCAGCCGGTCGAAATAAAAAAAATGGACAAATTTAGGTGTTGTAGTTGCTCGAAATAGGAAAAATATGCACTTTTGGAGGTGTCGCAGCTGCTCGAAATAGGAAAAATAAACAAATTTAGGTGTTGCAGCTGCTTGAAATAGGAAAAATAGGCACTTTTGGAGGTGTCGGAGCTGCTCGAAATATGAAAAATAGGCAACTTGGCGGTGTTGCAGCTGCGGTAAAATAGGAAGGATAGGCAACTTTAGTGGAGTCACGGTTGCTAAAGATAGGAATAATGGGAAATTTTAGCGGTGTTGCAGCTGCTCGAAATAGGAAAAATAGGCCCTTTTGGAGGTGTCGCAACTGCTTGAAATAGGAAAAATAGACAACTTCAGGTGTTGCAACTGCTTGAAATAGGAAAAATAGGCACTTTTGGAGGTGTCGAAGCTGCTTGAAAGATGAAAAATAGGCAACTTGGCAGTGTTGCAACTGCGGTAAAATAGGAAGGATAGGAAACTTTAGCGGAGTCGCGGCTGCTAAAGATAGGAATAATGGGCAATTTTAGTAGTGTTACATTTACTAGAAATAGGAAAAATAAGCACTTTTGGAAGTGTCGCAGTTGCTCGAAATAGGAAAAATGGACAAATTTAGGTGTTGCAGCTGCTTGAAATAGGAAAAATAGTCACTTTTGGAG
The DNA here is from genome assembly GCA_027924585.1 of Larix kaempferi. NCBI lineage: Eukaryota > Viridiplantae > Streptophyta > Pinopsida > Pinales > Pinaceae > Larix > Larix kaempferi. The sequence continues at coordinate 1,068,867 of BSBM01001515.1, read as the reverse complement.
GTATCGTAGTTGCTCGAAATAGGAAGAATGGATAACTTTAGGTGTTGCAGCTACTTGAAATCATAAAAATAGGCACTTTTTGAGGTGTCGCAGCTGCTCAAAATAGGAAAAATAGGCAACTTGGCGGTGTTGCAGCTGTGGTAAAATAGGAAGGATAGGCAACTTTAGCAAAGTGATAGCTACTAAAGATAGGAATAATGGACAATTTTAGCGGTGTTGCAGCATCTCGAAATAGGAAAAATAGGCACTTTTGGAGGTGTCGCAGCCGGTCGAAATAGGAAAAATGGACAAATTTAGGTGTTGCAGCTGCTCAAAATAGGAAAAATATGCACTTTTGGAGGTGTCGCAGCTACTCGAAATAGGAAAAATAAACAAATTTAGGTGTTGCAGCTGCTTGAAATAGGAAAAATAGGCACTTTTGGAGGTGTCGGAGCTGCTCGAAATACGAAAAATAGGCAATTGGAGGTGTTGCAGCTGCGATAAAATAGGAAGGATAGGCAACTTTAGCGGAGTCGCAGCTGCTAAAGATAGGAATAATGGGCAATTTTAGCGGTGTTGCAGCTGCTCGAAATAGGAAAAATAGGCCCTTTTGGAAGTGTTGCAGCTGCTCGAAATAGGAAAAATAGACAACTTCAGGTGTTGCAGTTGCTTGAAATAGGAAAAATAGGCACTTTTGGAGGTGTCAGAGCTGCTCGAAATATGAAAAGTAGGCAACTTGGCAGTGTTGCAGCTGCAGTAAAATAGGAAGGATAGGCAACTTTAGCGGAGTCGCGAATGCTAAAGATAGGAATAACGAGAAATTTTAGCGGTGTTGCAGCTGCTCGAAATAGGAAAAATAGGCACTTTTGGAAGTGTCGCAGCTGCTCGAAATAGAAAAAATGGATAAATTTAGGTGTTGCAGTTGCTTGAAATAGGAAAAATAGGCACTTTTGGAGGTGTCGCATCTACTCGAAATAGGAAATATGGGTAACTTGGCGGTGTTGCAGCTGCAGTAAAATAGGAAGGATAGGGGTTCCTGGATTGTGATCTGAAGTCAATTGGATATGCCTATAGCTCTGTGTGTTGAGCTTATTAACTTAGAAACCTCCTTCCCTGTCTCCCCACTTGCTTTTCAGATCCAGTTGTGTGTTGTATGACCCTGATTGACTGTGCATAAGACTATGAGTGGACTTGAGTAGTTCATCCTTAGTGGATACATAGCCCCATCTCGGGGGTAGTCTCTGAGTGACATTGAAACAATACAGGTTGGGAAGAGACCTGTGGTGGGTTGGAACGTTGTATTCCATAGCTACTTGCTTGGATATTTCAATAAAAGGGTAATTGTTCTCTGCGGTTTATATCACGTGTTTTTATGAATTTGTTCATTGATGAATAGGGCCAAGTCTTGTTGAGGCCCAGGAGGTTCAGAATGTTTGGTCATGACTTTGGGGGAGAAATAGAAACCCCTTATGTTTTCATGTTCCCTTTGTGGGTCAGATGAAGGGAGGAGACATGGCAGAGTGGATCAGACTTCTAACTTTCCTAACCCATAGTGCAGATTGCGGATTTCAGAAGTCAGAGGTGTGATTTCTCAGCGTGGTGCGTTGAAGTTCCGACTTCCGACTCCCGCGTTAGGGATTGCGGATCGCGGAAGTTGGAGGCTGTGCGATTCTGTGAAGCTGAGACCTTTGGAGTTTTGAATTCCTTCCTTAACTATGTATAGAGCCTCAAGACCCCTAACTACTATTCAAAACCATATAATGACATAGACATCCCTACTCAAACACTAAAGATACTCTCAAGAATCCATGTGTGTTTGTTCAAGTACGTTGTTCTTCTTGGCCATGGATTCTCAAAAGGTTTTTCATGGATTAAGGCCCAATTTTTCTCCCTCAAGCATGTCTAGGGAACCCAATATCTATACTAGGTTCTCAAAAATTTCTAATGGCACTAATATCCCCACTTATATGAATGATATGCTATTGGGAGGTCATGTTTGGTGATTGTAGGAATTGTTCTGAGCCAAAGATGCCTAGAATTTCCTTTAGGACCTAAGTCCCACTCTTTTCTCCCCAACCATATCCAAGGTGTTTGAACCTATAATTAGTCTTAAAATTATCACTGTGCCACAAAAAAACCACTCATAGGCCAAAGATACCGTGGAAAGGTCTATTGTGGTATTTCAACATATCATTCTTGGATATAGATACCTAGAATCTTTCTTTAGGTCTTAAGGCCTAGTTTCCATTCCTTAACCATGTCTAGAACCCCAAGACCCATACCTAATGCTCAAAAACTTCTTAACAATTCCCATATTTTGACTATAAGGAGAAATATCCCCTCAAGAGGTTAGATTTGGTAGTTGGAGACATCATTGTTAGACCTTTAGGCCTAAAATTTATATTCTTGCACTAGTGGAGCACCATATGAAGGAAAATGGTTGTGAAGCAAGTATTCATACTTACAATCCTTTGATGAATGGATTTCACAAGGAAAATGACTTGATACAAATAAGGACGTTGAGAGGGTATACCATGAAATTGATCATGTATTTTATTAGCCTATTGTGGTGGATGACATGAAGTTAAATAATGTAATAAGCATGGCTTCTAGGGAATTGATTGTGAGGTTTATTTGTACTAGAAGGATGGGGACAGTGAGTTTGTTAATTTGAATGGATTCAAGTGCATGACTAGTAATCAATTTTAGCTTACCACATAAGGGATCATGTCATTTTCATCTGAGGTTAGATGTTGAGGTTACATCCAAACATTGTATTATTTCTAGTTGGTATCTATTGCATTTATACCTAGCTAGGTGGATTTACCAGTTACTTGATCAAATTACTTATATATCATTCAAGGTCCCATGTCAATAAGTAAGGATACCATAAGGATAAAATAATTGTACTAAATTAGTCTATTTCCATAGACTCTCTTATGATTCTACACAAGATATTTCCTCTTTATGCTATTAATTCTAACTACTGGCATGATATGACTCATTATTGTTTCTTGTAAACTTACAAAGAGATCTATCATATGCATTCAAACAATTATGAATCATTATGATCTCTCTTCTTATGGAAATAATATGAGCTAAAATTTCTACGGTGGTATGCCTTACAAATCTACTTTCTTAATTGACATATCAATTAGGTAACGAGGGATATTAGAATAATGAGAAGAGATATACGGTGCTACATTTTCTCTATATGCTCTCCATAAGTTTGACAATTCAATACATTGGTTAAGGTCCTACTTGGAGAAAACCTACAAGATCCTATACAATTCTTTTAAATATTAAGAATTTTTATCATTACCTCTTCCAACCATAAGAAATTCTTATAAAGATAAAAGGAATTTGAACCATTAACCTAGATTTTTTAGACCAGTATTATGGCATTGAAACTATTGATCTCCTAATGAAAATCTGATTACTTGCTAAGATATCCCTCCAATCGATTTTCAATGATGCCTACCTTACATCTACCAAATATCATGCGATGCCAATCTATAGCCTCCACCTCATTTATGTATTTGCATTGTTCAATGAACCATTTTAGTTGTGGAAGTGTAGTAGTTTTTACAGATGCCTGCATGGGAATTTCTATTTAGGTCATTGGATAGTCAACGAAGGGTGGCATATGAAATTATTGAACCAATTGATCTCTAATAATGTTATGGCCATTGCACTGCACCTTTGAGTAGTTTACTCACTCCCAAGTGAGATTTCTTGAGCTCTAAAGGAAATGAAGTTTCCCATACCTTGCAATCCATTAAACGAGGTGATCGAAGCCAGTTCTAACTCCTCCTAAAAATACATTGATATGTTAAAATGGTGGTGACAAATTTAACATCTTGATCTCCTATCATACTAACAACATACAACATATATTAGTTAGTCTAAAGGCTGGGATATCTCCACATTAGAAACATATTTATATTTAACCCATAGAGATGCCTCCCTACAATGTAAGTTATAAATATCCTTGACAAGCAATAGAATAAAAGCTAGAAACTATTATGCAATAAGTAAAATAAGAATATTATAATAAACTAGCACTCCCTAGCGCCATCCCCATAGCATATTCTATAATAAGGTTTATCCCAAGGGGGTCTTCCTATGAGTCTAACAAGTAACAATATTATATTATATTATACCTAGGATTATGGGCTCATGCCGTGGTTATACATACAACAAATTTTCAGGCCCATCTAGATATAAGATGTTATAGATTCATGCATATTCTTTTTTTCGTCTTTTTTGGTTTTTATGTTTTTGAAAAAAAAGGAATAACAAATGGGCCGATTTCATCTTGTGGAGGCCGTATTCTTGATTTGTTGGCTGAGTTTGGACTGCGTGGGCCATGACATCGTCTGGAGAGGACACAGTCTTGTTTGTGAGGACGATTTGCTTTCTGTTGGGCGCATATCCTTACAGTTCCACATCTACAGTGATCCCCACGCTTCATCTGGGACAATATCAAGGGATGTTACATCCAAAAAGGGAGCTGTGATCCATATTGACACCTACAACGTTGTTGGGTACTCTCATTGTAGCCTTCCTTCTTGTTACGACTGTGCATAATTTTTCTGGGTAGTGAAGGAGGGCACTGAAGCTTAATAAGGGAGTCTGAAAAGAAGACATTTTGGGTTGTTTTGAGGAGCTGGTTGCAGACACCAAAGAAGGCTACAGGTTAGAGTTAAAGTAATTTCAGATTTTTTTTCCACCTTAGAACTGCTGTTACAATCATTGTAAACTCAAAGTTACATGAATATGATATTTAGGGTTTATTTTCCTTGTTATTCAATCTCTATTGCATTTACTGTTCACTGATAGCACTACGAAAATCAATATATGAAACCCTTGATACCCGAAACAAACTCTTTCCGCACTTTCTTCCGCAGCGGATTTATTTCCGGAAGGTGGGAATAGAGTTTCCGCACAATGCTTGTTCCCCGTCATCGATCTCGATCTCGATCGTTGATCTATCAATTTCATGGCGAAATGGATTTCTGATCGTTCGATCAGTGTCCCCACCAAATCAACGGTGGATTCCAAAATTTATTAAGAGCATTCCATAGAATATCACGCACAAGAAAAGTTTTTCAAATCTTGCAACTTATCCCGGCGATATCACTATAAACCATCGATCTTTTCCCCATGATCGATCCCCACTCTACGATCTTGTTTTATTTGAGCGACTGGTTAAGGTTTAACCCTCTACAAAGATTCACTTAATTGATAATTGATAGGATAAATTCTTCTCTGCAATTCAGAAACTATGGCAATCCAAAGCCACAGAGTTTATACACAGGGTTATATGGAGTGAAAGCGTGATCAATTCATACTTCTAATACATTAAAACCACACGTAGAGTCTAATCCTCTGTTCTTTATTCAATTCACCAGAAATTCAAATACACACACCTCTCATTCCTCCATTCACTTCTCCCTCACTCTTTTGTGCACACACCTCTCATTCCTCCCTTTCAACCTCTATGAGCTAATCCTCAAACCTCTATGAGCTAATGAAAGCTTGTTTGAGCTATCCTCAAACCTCTATGAGCTATCCTAAGCTATGTGAGCTAACCTAAGCTTCTGCAAGCCAACAAGCTCTGTGAGCTAACATAAGCTTCTGCGAGCCAACAAGCTTTGTAAGCTAACTAAGATGCTAAGAAAATAACTCGAATTGATTTAAATACAAGAGGATTCTGTTTCCAGATCCTATAAAAAGGAGTACAGTTTTTATTGATCTTTGCTAACCCGATGACTCACAACTAACTCAATCCTGACTGTTACATGTGGAAAAGGATCTAGATTCCTTACCCATTTTATTCAGCGTTTACAAAATAAATCAAATTACAAATGTACGAGACCCTAGGTCTCTTAAGAGTTCCCTTGACCTTGTGAAGTCATGAATGACTTCGCCCTCTTGAGCCTATGCTCCTGCATCAACGTATCAGCAGTACATTGAATACAAAAACCAACTAAGACTATTGTTAACACCCAAAAAGTGCTCACTAGCTCATTTCCTTATTCACATGACCCATTTGTCCACTTTTTCACCATTTGAGCCTCTAAAGCCATCAAAAGGTCACCAAAGACCTTAATACACCCCTTTTTCCACTCAAAATGAATATTTTTCCTCAAAAAGCATAAAAAACCCTAAAAAAGGGTCCAGAATTCCCAAAAATATTAAAAAGGGAATAAAATATTAAAAATATTCAAAAAAGAAAAAAAGAGGGAAAAGGTAGCTAAACCATGTTGGTCAATACCACTGGTTTCCTCAAAACCATAATGGTATTCCCCCCCACCAAAAACTATAAAAAGGTGGTAGGGGCTCCTCACTTTCCATCCATCCATCATCCTATCCTCATGCTGTCAAAATCTCTCATGAGTTCTTGACCATTGTATCAATCTTGGAGAAGAGACCATTGGAGTTTGGAGCTGCTCAACACCACAACATCCTCACCATTTGAGGTATCATAATACAAAGTTATTTTTCATTTTATTTCTTGTTCTTTTTCTTCAATTTGTTCAAAGTTTATTGTTATATGCACATGCTAGTTTAGTTTTAGATTCAGATTTATAATTGTTTTTTGCTTTCAATATTTGAAACTGCTATCACTTGTTGATAGGTGCCCATTGCACAAAGCTTGGTTGCAAAACCAAGCCAACAGTTTTTGGTGACTTCGCTGGTTTCGAATTCTTAGATCTCAGTTTTTTTCTTTAGATCTTAGTTTTTGTTAGTTTTAATCATTTTAATTCATAGATCTGCCATCCTAGACAGCCGATCCATTGCTGCTCTAGATCTGGGCCCCTTCTATTGCCATTAACAGCTTGAAATTTTCATTTTTGGGTTCATTTTTTGGCATCCGTTTTCGGCTTTCGCCTCACGGTTTTTTGCCCGACAGTCGTGCTGCTCATCACGACCTCACGACATTTTTTCGCGCAGCGCGCCGCATCTTTGCGGCCATTTTACGCGCTGCACATTGCGGCCATTTGTCGCGCTGCACATCGCGACTGTGTGATGAAAACCCGCGCCGCACATCACGGCTTCGTGGTCGAAACCCGCGCTGCCCATCACGACTGTGTGACCGAAACCCGCGTTGCACATCGCGGCTTCGCGGCCAAAAACCCGCGCTGTAAGTTTTTGTCAATTCGGCCAAATTTTTGAAAATTATTTTTTGCTTTATTTTCTGCCCATTTAGCATATTTTACATTATTAAATTTTCTGCATTTTTACAGCCATATTAAATCTGTTACTATTTAGAATGCTCCATTAAAAGTCTTTTTACAAATTTTTTAGAAATTGAAAGAGATATTTTCTACATTTTATCTAGATCAAGGTTGTACTGTTTATTTGCTCGATACTTTTCCCAATCAATTTTTAAGAAATCCATTTATTTCTTGAAGTATTCATGTTATTTGCTTTCCTTCAAATTATTTCAAAGATCCATTATTTTTGAATAGTTTTTTCAAGCATTTACATTTCAAAAACGCCTTTATTTTTTGCAAAACTGGAAGCGTCTTTTCTTTCATTTGTAAAATCGCCCAAGCAAGGCAAACCAATTTCAGTTTAAATACCACACTTGCACCCACTCTGCCACATAATTTAAACTGAGCCTTAAAATTTACCTTAAACTCAACAAACTTTTAACCCCACATGGGGAGCACTTAAAAGAATTTTGTAGTTAAGTAGAATTGAGGGGATAGGTGTTCCAATAACACCGCTCAATTATTACATTTGAGACATAGTGGTTGTCCTCTACGGTACCAAAATCCCTTATAATTTTGACACGGTTATCAACCAATTTATCGAGAAGGCCTCTCCCTTAGGAGGGTTGAAGTAGCTAGACTGGTTCCAGTAGTTTGAGTGGAATACCGCAATCCATTCAGTAACCGAAGGATACCTTTCGAAGTTCTCGGTATACACCCCCCTGGTGTACAGCTACGATAGAACCAAACTGCAGATTCACCCAACCGAACGTGTCATGAACGGGGTATCCTAGTTGCCACTCTTTAGGATTGTCTACCTGGTGTCCCTCTCGGTAGGGGGATATCTAGATGTTGATTCAACACTCTATATTGTCTGACTTGGATTTCATCACCTTGCAGAGGATATCGTTTGTTGACTCACAATACTTCTAGTTAGGTGTTTGCATGATACATTACCCAACTTTGGTCTAGTAACACCTCTTTTTTCTAAAAATTATTTGAATTTTGGTATTCTGACCAATTTTGTTGCATCCCACCACTTACTATAACACAGTTGCTATAATAAGTACTTTTTGAGGTTGATTTTTGTCCTAAGATCCTTTATTTTCACTCCCCTTTTTGCACTCATTGTTGCATTAGGGTTTCGAGTTTTTTACATCACCACCTTACACTGAAAATTTTTAAAAAATATTTCTCACCATTGAGAATTTAAGATGATCTCGTCGTCTTCAGGGTGAACCCCCTCAGTTCAGTCTACTTGGCTCTCCACATCACCAACATAGAGCCTTATCCCTTGACTCGACACGTCATCGGCCAAACATAGAGTCATCCGATTCTAACACACCTCACTTCACATCTGATTCTGAGGCTGAATCCGAAAACCCTACTGAATTATCACCAACCAACCTCATGGTTGGACCACAATACGACCCACTTTTTACCAGTACTATATTGTAGATACATCCACAAACCCTTCTACTACTGTGCCATCTATGGTAACAACAACCCCTCTAGGCATGCCTAATATGGGGGACACTCCACCTTTAGGTATGCCCAACATAGGACTACCTCCTATTATGGGTATGCCAAACATAGGAATCACACCACCTGTCATTACCACAACCCAAATCCCAGGAATTCCTAGCACTATTCCTAACCCTGATGTAACCCATGTTGCACTTGGAAACGCTGGCGCATACCAAACCACAATGGTTGGAGGACACATACCTTCAATACCTATCATACCTTTAGGGGATACTAGACCAATACATAATGCCACCATGAATAGTTATGTTCCAGTCACTACGCCACACCCATCTGCTAGTTTACCTTACATGGCTAGTATGAACTTACCAGACTTAGCCAGGCTAACCAACGATCCTATCAGGCACAACCCTACATGGCCACCCATGCCTACAAAGCTCCCCTCGGACATACCCAAGTTTGAAGGAAAACCTGGGGAGGACCCTCAAAACCACATAATGTCTTTTCACCTATGGTGTTCATCTAACTCCATAGTGGATGACTCCATTTGTCTAAGACTGTTGCAACAAACTTTCACTGGCTCTGCAACCAAGTGGTACATCGAACAACCACATGGGACCCACCATAGTTTTACGTCTCTTGCCTCCACTTTCCTTCAGTTTTTTCAGCTACCTGTACGTTACGATGCAGGGGTTGAAATACTGTTGTCTTGCAGACAAAACACAGCTACCCACATCACTGACCACATCCATGAGTGGCGCAAGCGTCGTAGCCTCTGTAAGATTAAACTGGATGACCGTATATTTTTGGATTGGTTCCTTAAATCACTCCTACCCCTCATAGCAAAAGACGTCGCTTTCGAACAACCTCATTCAGAGGAAGAAGCTATCCTAAAAGCTCAGCAATTTGACCTGATTTATTCCCAGTCAGGCTATCTCTACACCATCATACCAGATGCCCCACGAGGCGATTCTTCACGCGGTGACGCTCCGGGGGCATCACATGTTGCTAATGGTATTATCGGCCAAGTCACACCGTAAATTAAACCTTTTAGCATGGTGAGCACCATAAATACCCCATACCTCTCTAGGGCTACATCTAATTCTGGAGCGACAACTTCGTATGCTCCAACAAATCAGACTCATCTCACTCATGGACCCTCTTGTCCACAACATTGCTATGGGAAAGTGCCATCGACATATGTACCACCCACATACTATAACCAACTGACCACCTAGAACCCAATTCATTTCCCGGCACAACCAATGTATTACCCACAACAAGCTACAACAGCTAACCCAACACCTCCAATAGCTCAGGGTTACCAACAACCCCAGTAGGCAACTGGACCACCTCCAGCCCCACCAGCTTATTATCCACCGCAACCTGCTCCCGCACCTGTGGCACCCCAATATCCTCCCACTACTCAAGGGCAAGTGTACACACAACACAATCAGCCCCAACATCAAAAAAACCAACGCAACCAGGGTGGACAACAAAACCGTGGAAGAGGACGTAATCGCGGCAACAACCAACAACATAATCAAGGTCCACCACCTCCCAATCCTCCAAATAATAACAATGCTGCTCCTCCCAACCAGAATCCTGATCGTCATCCCAAGCAGCCAAAAAAAAATAATCTGAGAACAAACCACCCATGTTCTATATGTAGAGTCTATGGACACTACACTCATAACTGCCCCCATTTAGAGAAAGCACATAAACTTTGGGCTGACGATGCTCAACGCTAGGGCCACGCTGGATAGCTAGCTCCACTTAACCAATCGTAACCCATGATATTACAAAACCCATTGCCAAACCAGGGAGTAGTAAATACTCGTCTTATGGATCCCCCACAAGGATCCGTTGCCCCCTAGCAGCAAATCACTTATGCCGCAACTGATTATCAGCATGCGGATCCAGGCACACACCATTTATTAATGATGTCATCCAATGACATCAACCTCCAAACTCGCAGAAATCAGTAAGGGCCACCCCCAGAAACTCCTCCCACTGACGCATCCACCTCCCTTCCACCAAATCAACCACTACGCATACCAAATATGTCGTTGGACGGAGGACCTAAAATCCCTCGCATCCCTTTGCGAAGGATTAACAACAATCCTAATGCTCGCGCAACATCCAATTATAACGTCGTGGAAGACCTAACACAATCCCCCGCTGCTATGTCTGCTTTAGAGGTACTAAAAACATGCCCTGCACAACGAAAACTACTACTATCCGCCATCGGAGGAGTAGACCCTGATGACACACACATGATGGCTTTTGAATTAGACCAAGCCGAACCTTGATTGCCATCAAATTTAGCTTTCCAAGTATCAGTAAACATTCGAAACCTTGTTGTGCATCGATGCATCATCGATGAAGGAGCTTCCACCTGCGTTATGTCCACCCTTGTGTGGCAGAAGCTTGGCTCCCCTGCTTTACAACCATCCACCACGGCATTACGAGCTTACAATGGACGCTCAGCTCAACCACAAGGCCTCTTAGAAAACATACCCGTAGAACTAGGCGGCAAATTAGTTCTTATCGACATCGAAGTGATCAATGCCCAGCTCGACCACAAACTCCTTCTTGGACGTAGTTATATGTACAAAATGAAAGCAGTGGCTTCATATGTTTTTTGCCTCATGATGTTCCCACATGAAGGATGCGTTATCAAGATCGATCAACTCACATATTATGATCCTAACACCCCCGCAGCTCCTCAAAATGTGCTACCAATGATTGAACAAACCATTCAAAATGCACCGACATCATTTGTGTCGTCGATTGGTCCTGGAATCTACACTAAGTCACCTATGACTTCCACATTTCCATCAATCTCACCACCATCACCGATAACAAAAACATCAGATTTGTGCACCCTGTCGCACACCACACAACATCCTTCGTCACTACCACAAACACCCATAGTGCCTACTCATATTGGCACAATGCCAATTCACACTATCCCATTCTTGTTCCCATTTTCTGGAGTTGTCAGTTAGCCAATAATGGCTACACTCAACCTTCATGGCTTAACATTAGGGATACCTGTCTGGTACTTACCTGCTCCGAGCCCCTTGCCGACTCCGACTGTTATTTTACAACCGGTACAACCTATCCCTACTACCAGCCACCCACCCCCTCCGGTCACTCATCTGCAAAACAGACCACCCCCAATAGTGACTACAGCATCAACATCCAGAAACGCCCCACCTCCGTTACGGAACACAGGGAGCAGAGGCCCACCAACTTATTACACTGGACTCATAACTCGCACCCCCCCAGCAACCCCTAAGGTAGTTAAAACCCCCCCAACTATTTGCATTCCCCCTAAGTTCTCATTGTGCGACGACGTAGGCCATGCCACTCATCAATGTCCACAATTACTGGCACTCCAAGAACACATGAATATGTTGGATGATGACACCGTAATTCCAATAGTAAGACTTGAGCCACCTCCTCAACCTCGCGACAAAATGCTTCGCACTAACCACCCTTGTGCGATATGCGGAATTTATGGCCATTATTCACACCACTACCCTGATCTCCTAGATTATAGAGAAGCCTTGTACGAGTTGAATAACGTCGACCTAGATATATCCCCTGATCTCATTGAGGAAATTAATCCCCCACCATCTTCCTCCTCGGAAGAAATTAACACCATTTACACGATTTCCACTGGATACCTCTCTATCCGGTCGGCCCCTTCCATTGATCCCTTTGACACACATGTTCAACCCTTTCAAATCGATGAGGAAACCACATGTTCACAACATGGGGGCAGGCCCAAAACCTTGCCTACTCATCATCATCGTGATTCTTGTCGGAGATACTAGGGGCATCCACCCCACAAGGGGAATCCCCCATCATCATATCATCACTTCAGTATGCCACCATGGCCCACAGCCTCATGGTACACTCCCTCGCCAACAGTTGCTCAATGCCTTATTGATCCCTCTCTGAGACAACATTTGCACCACATTGACACCTCTAAGTTAGAGGGCATAATAGATTACCTCGACCCTAGGATAGGGGGCATGATCAATCATTTTGAACCTTCCCCATCACATCTATCTCATTATTTCAATGACCCACTGTTCAAACCAACACATATGTGATCCACAATCATAAACCCCGTGCACATAGCATGGGGGCAGGTCATTAACCCTGCTCACTTTTTCACATGCGTGATCTTAACCATTTTTGAGGTCACATATCACTTGCATATTTGATTTGATTTGGTATACCTAGTATTTTTCCCCCATGGGTCATCATTTCCCCCACCAATGCATCCTTGGCTTGGTGGGCTCACCTTTATTTGTAGCCATTTTTTAACCTAGTTATTTCCTTTGACCATTTCGGAGTCGTTATGACCTCCGTTTTTCACACCATTTGCACTGCCAGATTCATATTTCCGTGCTCGTGATGATGCTTTCTCGCTCTCACCAAAAACTTTCGGGCATTTTTCCCATGCCCCTCGGAGCCTCGATTTGCATGGCACATCGACCGTGGTCCATTTTTGATAAGTCTTATATTGTCGGATTCAGTTTTCCGTGCTCGTGACGATGGTTGAGATCATTTCTTGCTCTCACCCCCATAATTTTTGGGCATTTCTCCAAAATGCCCCTCATTGCCTCGGTTTGTGTGCCACATCGACCATTGCCCTCTTTTCACGATCTTTATGTTGCCGGATTTAGTTTTCTGAACTTGTGCTGATGCTGGAGATAATTTCTCGCTCTCACGCCCCAATTTTTCGGGCATTTTTTCCTATGCCCCCTCGTCGCCTCGGTTTGCATGCCACATCGGTTGTTCTCCGTTTTCGACGAGTCTTATATCGCCGGATTCAGTTTTCTGCGCTCGTGATGATGCTTGAGATCATTTCTCGCTCTCACGCCCAGATTTTTAGGGCATTCTTTCTGATGCCCCCTCATCGCCTCGGGTTGTGTGCCACATCGGCCTTCGTCCATTTTTCAAAAGCTTGATATCATCGGATTTTGTTTTCTGCGCTCGTGATGATGCTTGAGATCATTTCTCGTCTTCACCCCATAATTTTTTGGGTATTGTTTCAAAATGCCACCCATCACCTCCGTTTGCGTGCCACATTGGCTATTGTCCCTTTTTGACAATCTTTATGTCACCGGATTCAGTATTCCGCACTCATGATGATGTTTGAGACCTTTTCTCACTCTCATCAATCCCTTCTTGTTCGGCATAATTTTACCCCTTTTTCGGGCCGAGCAATCCCTTTTACAAAAAAGGCACTTAGGGAGTGTCTGTTAAGCTCTTTTCTGACTCCTAAAATAATGAAAAGATCGCTGAGCAACCTTGATTCCTTTCATGCTCGCTAAACATATCTGAAAGGGTGTCTACCTGGTATAAGTTTACCCCTTTTCCGAACCTTGCAGACTAATTACGAAAAATGAATACTCTAGTCACATCGGCTAGAAGAGTTCTCCATTTGCATCATTTTATACTTTTTCGGGCCTTGGAGACTAACTTACGAAAAATAACACCAATGGAGTCCACTTATCGCTTTCAGACTCTCTAAAACATGAAAGCGACCATGAGCAATCACCATCCTGGGCTCGTAAACACCAACAGGACGATACTCACAACCACTGCAGAGTTTCTTATCATTTTCAGACTCCTTAAAAATGAAAGCACCCATGAGCACGAACAGTCCTGGGCTCACAAAATCCACAGGATAGTACCATTTCAGAGAACACTTTTAGCCCTTCTAGGATCTCATTAAAACTACGAAGAAGGACCCATTGGTGCTTCTCGGTGCCACAACAGATCACGTCTACTCATATGGCAGCTTCCCCCATTTTGGTCGCCTTTGTTCAGAGTTTTATGTAGTATGTCACCCTGAGAATCCCTCGACAGCACCCATCAGCTCGTTCCCCCCCCCCAGAGTCAATACATACCCTTCAGTCCTTAAAAGCTATGATCCCCGCATCTACAAGTCATTTCCCTACGCTTCCAGGTCAACCATGTCATCATGCTATGAACAAAGGAAGTTTGAGTCTACCCACTATATGACCTCAGTTACTTCCCATCCCCACAAGTATGTCAGTCCTACCATCAGTACTACCACACTTCAGTTCTACACCTCGCGCTCCTATCAAGGAAACATAATTGCCTTGTTAGTTGTTGGTCTTCCTCTGTCGACGACAACCAAATTTATTCTAGAGGATAGACCTAGAGGTCCCTGTGTCTTGGACTCATCACCATTTATGATGAGTGCCTACGAATCATTTCGAGAAGAGTCCTCAGCGCTTCTCTAAATGGTTGTTTCTCACATGCTCAACGTCAACACCTTGATCGCATCGTTGAGACTCGCACAGGGTATTGGTTCGTTCAGTTATTTGTTGAAGACCCCGGATACCACCTGAATCTTTCACATTTGAGAGTCTACCTATGGAAACAACCAGTTACATTTTTTCTATAGATATCCGGGTTGCCCATGGCGACAGTAGTCTGATGTACCCCAGTTTTATACTCCCTCGAGTATACAGTTACATGTACTTCTCAGAGATGACTCATAGTAATTGAGTCCCTATAGATGTTGGACACCTTCAGGTTCAGCAGTTCATCAACCCTTCTGAGACCTTATTCAAAACGGTTGTCACTTTATTCCAGTGTATCAGTTATTGAGATCAGTCATGTTATGATCATCAGTACATCCCAAAATAGTGTCCCCTTTGGACCATTACGATGTACCAGCATATTTTTTATGTCTTATTTAGGTCCCCCTTCTTGGGACTAATTGTTATGTAGATGTCTTGATACGAGCATGGGTATGCCCGCCTTGTCCATTATCAGAGATTATTCCTCATTCATATTGAGGCCATGTAATATTTTTTGTTTTTGCAGCTTCCAAGGGTCGTGGATCCAGTCTCCAACCGGTCTCTTCTCTTCCCCAAACCCTAGAAATAAAAAAGAAAAAGAAAAGAACTATGATGTCTATCAGCCATATGATGAGCTCCTGCCCTCACACATCAGGGGGCAATCTGTTAACACCCAAAAAGTGCTCACTAGCTCATTTCCTTATTCACATGACCCATTTGTCCACTTTTTCACCATTTGAGCCTCTAAAGCCATCAAAAGGTCACCAAAAGACCTTAATACACCCCTTTTTCCACTCAAAATGAATATTTTTCCTCAAAAAGCATAAAAAACCCTCAAAAAGGGTCCAAAATTCTCAAAAATATTAAAAAGGGAATAAAAATATTCAAAATATTCAAAAAAGGAAAAAGGAGGGAAAAGGTACCTAAACCATGTTGGTCAATACCATAGGTTTCCTAAAAACCATAATGGTATTCCCCACCACCAAAAACTATAAAAAGGTGGTAGGGGCTCCTCACTTTCCATCCATCCATCATCCTATCCTCATGCTGTCAAAATCTCTCATGAGTTCTTGACCATTGTAGCAATCTTGGAGAAGAGACCATTGGAGCTTGGAGCTACTCACCTTGGAGCTGCTCAACACCACAACATCCTCACCATTTGAGGTATCATAATACAAAAGTTATTTTTCATTTTATTTCTTGTTCTTTTTCTTCAATCTGTTCAAAGTTTATTGTTATATGCACATGTTAGTTTAGTTTTAGATTCAGATTTATAATTGTTTTTTGCTTTCAATATTTGAAACTGCTATCACTTGTTGATAGGTGCCCATTGCACAAAGCTTGGTTGCAAAACCAAGCCAACAACTATTTGGCACAGCTCAGTGGTATTTTTGACAAGTGTTTTTACGAAATCCCTTAACCAAATTACATAAGCAAATAAGCCAAAAAAATCAGCAGGATCTGATGGGGGTCATTACAGTTTGCTATCCAAAGCATATCCCCCTTGTATAAAATCGAACCCTCTCACTTCCTTTAGATAAAGCTTGTTCATTGGTCACTGTATCATCATGCTGAGTGGAGATGAGAACTGTGTGAATGCGCAGAGGAACCATGCACCACTATCATTTTTGTATTCAATGGTTACTTGTGTTTTTCCATCAGGCCTCAACTAGGAGTAGGTTCCATTCTTTCTGACCTCTGTGAGCTTTGCTCCCAGCTTGGTAGGAAACACATGGGTGAGAGGCATAACTCAGGGGTTTCATTAGTTGCACAACTAGTCCAATAAAGGGTAGCGACCCACGTACTAGACCTCACACAGACTGCCATCCATACTAACAAATCATGACCTAGTCAAGCAGTACATAATTAGGCTGCCAACACATTTACACAACCTCGCGACACCCTTAGTAACCCATAGTAGGTCATGGTACCTTCATACATAGGATTGGGACCCTTAATAGTCCTCAAGGAACTTTCAGCCAGTCACGACAGTCCTAGCAGGCTTAAGACATGTCACAACAGCCCTTAGCAGGCTCAAGACAGGTCATGGTTTTCTCTAGAAAGCATTATCAGAATTTACACATATGAAAATGACGCAAAGAGGAAACAAAAACTGAATATGAACACTATGATGAATCTTAGAAACTCAAAAAAAAACTTTTCATTAACACTTCCTAGAAAATATACAAAGCTACAATCCAAGCACAGAGGCTTCAAAAATGAAAGTCAAACCCTTCCTCCTCCGTTGAGGTTACATTTATAGTGCAATTTACCCCCGAGATGTATCTCGAAACAGGGAATCAAAATTAGTTACATTGACAAAATTAGTTACCACAAGACAACAGACTCTAGCAAAAACACAAAATGTTTTGGTAACTGCTCCTCCATTTGGCCTCTTCCACTATCTTTGATGGTTCATGCACTCAGCTTCAGTTTTTCCTTCCCATACTTTAAGATGAGTTTCCATTGCTTGGTGTTAACACCCAAAAAGTGTTCACTACCTCATCTACCACATTATATGGCTCATTTGTCCATTTTCCTACCATATTTCCCTTAAAAACCCAAAAAATCCCACTAAAAAGCCTCCAAAAGGCCTAAAATGCCTCCAAAAGGCCACAAAACTCTCAAAATAGCCTAAAAAAGGCTAAAAAACCCCCTTTTTCCTCCAAAAATAGCAAAAATCCCCTAAAAAGGGAATAAAAATATAAAATAATGAGGAAAAGGAGGAAAAAACCCTATACAACTGCCCAAAACCATGTGTTCCCTAAAACCATGGGTCAGCACTCCACCACCAAAAAAACTATAAATAGGTGATGGAGATCCCTTATTCCATATCCACAATCACAAGCACCCTTACTCTGCCAAAATCTCTCTCGAAACCCTAGTTCACCATTGAACTACTTTCACCTTGAGAGCCACTTTTTGCCCATTCCCATCATTGGAGAAGGAGAAGGAGCATATTGAAGCTTGGAGCATCCTCTTGGACACTGCAAAGGGCTTCATCAAACCTTCACATTGAAGGTAATATCAATACAAAAAGCCATTCTTTATATCTTCTGTTTATGTTTTATGCACAATGTCTAAAGTAGTTTTTATTTCTGTTTTAGCTTAGTTATTTACATTTACTGAACTGCTACTAAGGAGTCCATTCTCCTTAGTAGGTGCTCATTTGCACAAGCTAGGGGTAAAACCCTAGCTACAGTTTTGGCGACTCCCCTAGATTTCGAATTTCTGGTTTCCGTTTTTAAATTTTTTTTTTTTCCTTTCGGCTGTCCCTTTCGGCCGCCGCATACCGCGTATTTTCCCTCTGCAGTCGCGTCCCGACCGTGCCTTTCAGGCCTTTACTTGCGACCCGACCGCGGCTCTCAGACTGTTTCCGACGCTCCGCCGGCGGATTCAAGTCTGTTACCTGCGATCCGACCGCGGCTAATCAGCCTGTTTGCCGCGATCTGACAGCGCCTGTCGGCCTTTTTTGCCGCGACCCGACTGCATCTTTTTCCCTATTTCCCGCGTCCCGATCGCCGCTGTTGGCCCGAAAGCCGCGACCTGACCGCAACTGTTTCCCCCGAACCCGCGGTCGGCCTGTTATGTTTCGCCACAGACCCGCGGTCTGATTTCTGCAGTTTTCCTGTTTTGAGCCCAGCTCCTTTTGCTGCAATATTTTCTGCATCTGAACAGCCCTCTGTCCTACCTGCAGCCTCACTTCCTTACAGCCTTTCTGCAACATAATTTCTGTTCCCTTTACAGAATTCTTTTAAAATTTCAGTATTTTTAATTCAGAAAATTTTGCAAGTTAAACTTTCAATTTCAGCATTATTGATAGTTGGAAGTTGCCCCCCTTGTGGCACTTCTATTTTTTGGGTTCATCACCTCACGCGCACACACTCTGGCACATAAATCAAGTGAGCCTTAAAAAGTACCTAATTGAACCAACATTCTAACCCCACTTGGGGAACACAAAAGAATCATTGTAGTTAGGTAGGGTCGGGGGGATAGGCTTCCAATAACACCCCTCGGTCACTTTCACTTGAGACATAGTTGTTGTCCAAATAGGGAACCAAAATCCCCTAGTACTTTTTGGCACGGTCACGACCCGTTTGTCAGAGGGCCTCTCCCTTAGGAGGGTTGAAGTCGGGAGACTGGTTCCGGAGGCCTGAGTGGAATACCGCACTCCATTCAGTAATCGAAGGGCTACCTTTCGCGGTTCGCGGGATATCCCTGTATAGGGGTATTGCGGTCAACGAACTAAACGGCAGATTCACCTTTCTGGATGTGTCATGAACGGGGTATCTTAGTTGCCATTCTTCTAGGATTGACTACCCGGTGTCCCTCCCGGTAGGGGGATATCATAGCCACTTGGATTTTCTACTCATATTGTCTGACTTGGATTTCATCACCTTGCAGAGGATATGTTTAGTTGAGTCAGAATACTTTTAGTTAGGTGTTTGCATGCTCCTTTACCTCCCTTTGGTCTAGTGAGTCCACCATTTTTTCTTTTTAGGAAACCTGCTGCTTGTTGGTATTCTGACCATCTTTGTTGTTACTCCACCTATTGTAGCACAGCTGTTGCAGTGGGTGTTTTGAGTTGGTTGTTGGCCTGAGTGCCTTGCTTTTTAGCTCTCCTTATGCACACTCGGTTGCATTAGGCCTTTTTTGAGCTGTTTTTACTCACCTCAACCCACAGAGATTAGACACCATCTGTCACCATTGAGTCCCCGAGACATTCTCGGTGCCTCAGGGGCGAGCCCCCACAGCACGGTTCTCTTGACACCACCCGTCATAGATTCTGATCATTGTCCGTTGATACCACTCATCACAGATCTAGAGCCTTGTCACTTGACTCCACTCGTCAGCGACGTAGGACTCCGTCACCACATAGTGACGCTCCTTACTTTACCTCCGATTCTGACGAAGAGTCTGAGAACCCTATTTACACGGCCCCTACTAGCCCCATGGCTGGCATGACTTCCACTCCGTTTGTCATAGGGACCATTGGTGGCACATCCACCACTACACCAGTTACTACACCTGTTTTGGGTATGCCCTCCATGGGGCCCCCATCTACCGTTCCCCTCACGGTACCTATTCCCGCAGTGGGAATCCCTATCCCCACCACATCAGTGGCTCACACTACCCATGGTGGTGCTGGACCATCCTCCACCACCTCAGTTCCCCCACTTGGGGGCACCACCCCAAATCTTGTCCCTCCACTTGGGGGCACTGGCCCCAACTTGGTCCAACCCACTACTGTGTCACATCCTTCTTCCAGTTTGCCATTCATGGCTAGCCTCAACCTCCCTGACCTGGCCAGATTGACCAACGATCCTATTCGACATGACCCTACATGGCCTCATATGCCTACCAAGCTCCCCTCTGATATCCCTAAGTTCGAGGGGAAGGCCGGTGAGGACCCACAAAACCATATCATGTCTTTCCACCTATGGTGTTCCTCTAACTCCATAGTGGATGACTCTGTTCGCCTCCGTCTCTTACAGCGCACCTTCACTGGCTCTGCAGCCAAGTGGTATATCGAGCAACCTCATGGGACCCATGCCACCTTTGCTTCCCTGGCCTCGACCTTCCTGCAGTTCTTTCAGTTGCCTGTCCGCTATGACGCGGGCGTTGAGATCCTTCTATCTTGTAGACAAAATACGGCTACCCATATCACGGACCACATCCATGAGTGGCGTCGACGCCGTAGCTTATGCAAGATCAAACTTGACGACCGTATCTTCCTAGATTGGTTCCTCAAATCCCTTCTCCCTGTTATTGCTAAGGATGTGGCCTCAGAAAGACCCCAGTCTGAAGAAGAAGCCATCCTTAAGGCCCAACAGTTTGACCTCATTTACGCCCAATCGGGTTACCTTTATACCATTATACCTGACGCCCCTCGCGGCGAGTCCTCCCAGCATGATGCGCCGGGGGCATCCCACGCTGCAGATGGTATCATTGGCCGTGTTTCTTCGCATCCCCAACCATTTTCTATAGCACGTCCTACCCCTGGCCTCGACCTATCGCGGGCTACCTCACAGTCTGGAGCAACCAACTCATATGCTCCCATGACACACCACCATTCCCATGGACCCTCATGTCCACCTCAGTGCTTCGGGTATGCGACTTCTGCTTATGCTCCCCCAGTCGCCCCTCAGCCTTACTACCATCAGCAGACTGCCCCAGCTCCTGCGCCTTCACAAGCCCAACCCGCTTATTATCCGCCACAGGCAGCCCCTACGGCACACCCACAACCCGCTCCGCAGCCATATCAGCAACCCCCTCCGGTTGCTGTACCTGCTCAGCCTCAACCTGCATATCATCCACCGCAGCCTGCTCCCGCACCTGCGCAACCTCAGAATCCACCTGCTGCCCAAGGACAAGTTTATGCCCAACAAAACCCGCAGCAAAACCAGAATAACCAACGCAACCAGGGCCAACAGAACCGCGGTAAGGGCCGTAATCGGGGGATCAACCAACCTGCCGACCAAGCCGGTCAACCGGCTAATTCCCCCGACAACAACAATGCGGCCCCCGCTAATCAAAACCCTGATCGCCCGCCCAAGCAGGCTAAAAACCCGAATTTGCGAACGAACCACCCTTGTTCTATTTGCGGGGTCTATGGACATTACACACACGCTTGCCCACACTTGGAGCGAGCTCGGCAACTCTGGGTTGATGAGGCCCATCGCCAAGGGCATGCGGCTCCCCAAGCACCGCCCAACCCCCCCAACCTCAACAACCCCCTTTGGTGCTGCAAAACCCCTTACCAACCCAAGGCGTGGTGAACACTCAGCCGTTGGCCCCTCAAGCTAACGCGCAACCCCAACAACAACAGATCGCATACGCCGCTCCTGATCAACCCATGTTTGACTCAGGTACCTACCACTTGCTGATGATGTCATCTGCTGACGTCAACCTACAGACCCGTCGGAACCAATATGGCTCCACCTCTGAAGCCACTCCCATGGATAAACCTACTAACGCCCATCCCACAGATCAAGCGTTACGTATACCTCCGCCTCCCATAGATGACGCTGCGAAAGCCCCTCGTTTCCCACTTCGCCGAATCAACAATAACCCTAATGCACGCGCTGCGTCAAACTACAACATTGTAGACGACCTAGCCCAATCTCCCGCAGCCATGTCTGCGTTAGAGGTCTTGAAGAACTGCCCTTCCCAGCGCAAGACTTTACTTTCCGCCATTGGGGGGATTGACCCAAATGATTCGCATTTGATGGCATTTGATTTAGACCAGTCTGAACCACGCCTACCTTCCATCTTAGCATTCCAAGTTACTGTCTCCGTTAGGAATCTTGTCATCCACCGGTGCATCATCGATGAGGGTGCCTCCACATGCGTTATGTCTACATTCGTATGGCAGAAGCTAGGATCCCCTCCTCTCCAGCAGTCCACCACTGCATTACGCGCCTACGACGGTCGTTCTGCTCAGCCCCAAGGCCTCCTACCCAACGTACCCGTCCAGTTAGGTGGTAAAACCGTCCTTATTGACATAGAGGTAATCAATGCCCAATTGGATTACAACCTTTTACTTGGCCGCAGCTACATGTATGCCATGCGGGCGGTTGCCTCTTCCGTCTTTCGCACCATGATGTTCCCCCGTGAGGGACGCGTGGTTAAAATTGACCAGCTCACATACTATGATCCCAGTGCTCCCGCAGCACCTGAAAATGTTCTACCCATGGTCGAACAACCTGTTTCTCCTGCCACCACCTCGTTTGTTTCCTCTTCGGGGCCTGGAGTCTACTCAGACGCGCCGATGACCTCCACCTTTCAATCCATTCCTCCACCGTCATCTACGCCCGAAATGTCTGACTTATGTACCTTGTCACATGAAAACCTACCACCTAATACTCAACCACCCTTGTTGCCTAAACCACCATTGGTACCTAGCCACATTGGTGTTACACCGATCCATACGATCCCCTTCCTAGTCCCTCCATCGGGAGTATTAAGCGCCCCGGTCATGGCTACCCTTAGCCTCCCCGGGTTAACCTTGGGATTACCTGTATGGTATCTTTCGCCTCCCGTTCGCCCACCGACACCAGATGTCGTCCTCCAACCGATGCAACCCATGGCTACTACCACTCAGCCACCTCCCGGTGTCTCTACCCCTTCGTCCTCCATGACTCCCACTCCTCCTCCCAAACCCACTGGGGGCAGAGGCCCACAACCTTACACTGCTGTCCCACCTCCCAAGACAGTCAAAAACCCTCCAGTATTTCGTGCTCCTCCCAAATGCTCGCTGTGCGACGAGTTAGGCCATGCAACCCACCAATGCCCACAGTTACCAGCATTACAGAAGCACATGCAGATGCTCGACGATGACCCTAACATCCCAACTGTCGAACTCAACCCCACTCCCAATCCTAAAGATAAGTCCCTACGTACCAACCACTCCTGCGCCATATGCGGTGTTTACGGGCATTATTCACATCATTGTCCCGATCTCCCGGATTACAGAGCAGCTCTCTATGAGATGAACAATCTGGATCTTGAGACGGCACCACCTACCATTGAGGAGATCTACCCCCCAGACTCTTCACCTTCTGGAGAGATTAACACCATTTACATGATCTCTTCCACTACCATTCCCTCGTCAACCGATTTGACGACGCAAAATTTCCGTACCGATGAGGAAGTTCTTGAGGCCCTGACTGCCCCGGATTATCCCTGGGACGATATGCACCATCGTTCCTATTTCATCCTAGAAGAATCCTCCTCTAGCACAGCTAACCAATTCATAGTTGAGTCTAAAGACTTCCTCCCCACCAAGGTCGACTGGTTCAAGGACCCTATCCCTGCTCCTGATGCCTTTGAGGAAGGTAACATGGCCAACATCTCACCTGTCATCCAAGTTGATATCGCTGCCCCAGGACGTGCCCCTGAACTCATCACTTTAGGAGCATTCTGCAGTAAACAAGAGATTGAGGACTACATAAACCTTTTCAGAGAATTCCGTGATGTCTTTGCCTGGTCCTATACCGAAATGCCCGGTCTTGACCCCGCAATTATAGAGCACCACATTGACACATGGCCTGATGTACCCCCCGTTCGTCAGAAGCAGCGACCCATTCATCCCTCAAAGCTCCCAGCTGTTAAAGCCGAGATTGAGAAGCTACGCAAGGCAGGGTTCATTTATCCTATTGCCTATACCACTTGGGTTTCAAATCCCGTTCCCGTTAACAAAAAGCAAGGCACCATTCGAGTATGCACTGACTTCCGTGATTTAAACCGCGCTTGTCCCAAGGACAATTTCCCCACGCCATTTATTGACCAGCTCATTGATGCGTGTGCGGGGCATGAAGTCCTCTCCTTCATGGATGGTTTTTCCGGATACAACCAGATTCAGATCCGTAAGGAAGACCAGTACAAAACTGCCTTTACTACCCCATGGGGCACCTTTGCCTATCGCGTCATGCCGTTCGGCCTCAAAAATGCTGGTGCCACTTTCCAGCGGGCCATGACCTATTGCTTTCACGACTTGGTCCATATCCTGTTAGTCTACCTTGATGACCTTACAGCTCGTTCCCGGAAACGATCAGACCACCTTAACGACCTTCGGCAAGTTTTTCTGCGTTGTCGCAAATACCAAATCCGCTTGAACCCACACAAGTGTGTCTTTTGCGTTCCGGCAGGCCGATTGTTGGGTTTTATTGTTTCCCAGAAAGGAATTACTGTTGACCCTCTAAAAGTCCAAGCCATCTTAGACCTTCCCTCTCCTCGCACGCTCAGGCAACTCCAAAGTCTGCAGGGGCGATCCAACTTCCTTCGACGCTTCGTTCCTGATTACGCCACCTCGTTGCATTATTTTTACCCCGTCATTTTTTGCCCATTTTTCAGACGCCACTAGTCGCCTCGGTTTGCGTGCCACATTGGCCGCTCTCCATTTTTCGCATGCTTTATAGCATCAGATTCATTTTTCCGAGCTGGTGATGATGCTCGAGATCATTTCTCGCTCTCACCCCCCGATCTTTCGGGTAGTTTTCCAAAACGTCCCCGTCACCTCGGTTTGCGTGCCACATCGGCCGTTACCTGTTTTTGACATCCTTTATATCGTCGGATTCATTTTTTCGAGCTCGTGATGATGCTTGAGACCATTCCTCGCTCTCACTTGGTACACTTTCAACATTGTGTCCTGACACCTTGCTGCCTCGGTTTGCGTGCCACATCGGCCGCCATCGGATTGTTCCACTTTTTTACATGAGCCATTCACTCCTGTCATACTGCAAATGTCTCGTTATTTTGCCACCATCTCATTTACCCCGCAAGGAGGCCCATCAGTGTTCCCCCACACCCTCGTTCTTGGTCACCATTAATCTCCCTTGATTGAACACTTCCTCCTTGCCTGGCCATTCCTTTTGTTCGGTATAATTTTATCCCTTTTTCGGGCCGGACAAGTCCTTTACAAAAAAGGCACTTAGGGAGTTTCCGTTAAGCTCTTTTCTGACTCCTAAAAGAATGAAAAGATCGCCGAGCAATCTTGCTTCCTTTCATGCTCGCTAAAGTACCCGAAAGGGCGTCTATCTGGTATAAGTTTACCCCTTTTCCGGACCTGGTAGACTAATTACGAAAAATGAATACTCTAGTCACACCGGCTAGAAGAGTTCTTCATTGCATCCTTTTATGCTTCTTTGGGCCTTGGAGACTAAATCTACGAAAAAGCAACCCCCTGGAGTCTTCTTACTTGCTTTCAGACAATCTAAAATTGAAAGCAACCACGAGCATGAATTGTCCTGGGCTCGTAAAATCCACACGACAGTACCATTCCATCATTTCAGAGTCTTCTTATCGCTTTCAGACTCCTTAAAATTGAAAGCAACCACGAGCATGAACTGTCCTGGGCTCGTAAAATCCACACGACAGTATCATTTTACACAAACTTCTTCTAGTTCCTTAACCCATGAAGAAGTACCCTCCCGTGCCTCCTGGCACTATGATCGATCATCTCGGCAGCACCCCCAATAAGGTCGCCTTTGTTCAGAGTATTCTGCAGTCTCCTGCCATGTTACACCAGCTTGAGTCTCCCTCAGCCCAGTTACCCTCCCAGATCCATTACAGCTATGATCCCTTTCCCCTCAGTCAGTTTCATATGCTGCCAGATCATTCCCATTATCATACTCTGAACAAAGGAAGTTTGAGTCCACCCACTCTACTTGCCCAGTTATCCCCCTACAGTTCGGTCAGTCCTGCCATCAGTACTATCACATTTCGGTTCTTCACCTCACGCTCCTGTCAAGGAAACATCATTGCCTTGATAGTTGCAGGTCTCCCTCTGTCGACGACAGCTCCTCTATTCCAGAGGATAGGCCCAGAGGTCCCTACGCCTTGGACTTATCACCATCTGTGGTAAGTGCCTACGGGTCATTCTGAGAGGAGTCATCATTGCCTCTCCGAGTGGTTGTTCCTCACATGCTCGACTTCAGCACCTTGATCGCATCGTTGAGGATCGCGTAGGATTATATCCCATCAGTTTTTAGTCGAAGACCCCGGATTTCCCCCGACTCTAGCACATTGGTGAGTCACTTCGGAACGACCAGTTATATGTTCCCGTGGATGTCCGGGCTGCGTTGGCGTTTGTATTCGGAAGCCATCCAGTTACATGCTTCCTTGAGTACCCAGTTTCAGTTCCAGATCCGTTCCAGTTCCGTGTACCATTGTGAGTGTACCCCTTGTCACTCTGATCCAGCAGCTCATCAGCCCCTTTGGTACCACACTTAGTAGCACTGTTGATTGTTCCAGTGTATCAGTTTTTCAGTTCAGACATGGTCCGCCCAGCAGTATGTCCCAGATTTGTGTCCCCGCTGGACTCTTATGATGTACACAGTGGTCATGTATATTACAGGTCCCCCTTTTCGGGCCTCACAATTCTGTTTATGTATCTTGATACGAGCATGGGTATGCCCGCCTCGTCCACATATTGAGATTATTCCTCATTCAGTTTTTGAGGTCATGTATATTTCAGGTCCCCATTTTTTGGACCCCATTGTTATTATTATGTTATATCCTGATACGAGCATGGGAATGCCCGCCTCGTCCATATGATCAAATGATTCCTCATCCATTATTGAGGTTATGTACTTTCAGTTCTTGCAATTGTTCGGGATCGTTGTTCCGAGCTTCAGTTTGTTTCTTCTCTTCTCTCCACATCCCAGGAAAACCATTCATGACTTATGATGTCCATCGGCCATACGATGAGCTCCTGCCCTCGCACATCAGGGGGCAATCTGTTAACACCCAAAAAGTGTTCACTACCTCATCTACCACATTATATGGCTCATTTGTCCATTTTCCTACCATATTTCCCTTAAAAACCCAAAAAATCCCACTAAAAAGCCTCCAAAAGGCCTAAAATGCCTCCAAAAGGCCACAAAACCCTCAAAATAGCCTAAAAAAGGCTAAAAAACCCCCTTTTTCCTCCAAAAATAGCAAAAATCCCCTAAAAAGGGAATAAAAATATAAAATAATGAGGAAAAGGAGGAAAAAACCCTATACAGCTGCCCAAAACCATGTGTTCCCTAAAACCATGGGTCAGCACTCCACCACCAAAAAAACTATAAATAGGTGATGGAGATCCCTTATTCCATATCCACAATCACAAGCACCCTTACTCTGCCAAAATCTCTCTCGAAACCCTAGTTCACCATTGAACTACTTTCACCTTGAGAGCCACTTTTGGCCCATTCCCATCATTGGAGAAGGAGAAGGAGCATATTGAAGCTTGGAGCATCCTCTTGGACACTGCAAAGGGCTTCATCAAACCTTCACATTGAAGGTAATATCAATACAAAAAGCCATTCTTTATATCTTCTTTTTATGTTTTATGCACAATGTCTAAAGTAGTTTTTATTTCTGTTTTAGCTTAGTTATTTACATTTACTGAACTGCTACTAAGGAGTCCATTCTCCTTAGTAGGTGCTCATTTGCACAAGCTAGGGGTAAAACCCTAGCTACACTTGGATGCTAGTAAATCCAAGGCGGAAAGCTCTTTAAGATACACCCTCATTTCGGTATGCTCTTCGTATGAATAGCCTACGAGGAGTGTAAGAGCTTCCTTAAATGTAGAGACCAACTGAAAATACTTTGTCATTTTTTCCACCACCGTCTTGCCTGCCAGAGGATGCTCCATATCTGCAAAGCACTCCTGGTCTAACCTGCACTCCCATAGATTGCCATGATATCCCTCCTTTGTCCTCATGGCTCCATCTTCTTCCCAAAACATCGGAAGACCTTTCTTAAATAATGGATCAAATGCCTCCCTGAACAACTTCACTTGGTTAACCAGGACATCTATCCCTTCTTGGACAGTGCTCACTTGCTGGTGCTTGAGTATTACCTTCTTAGCACTGATGATTGTGGCCACTCTGTCCTTTATATTGGCTACTTCAACCTTCTCTTCAGACAGACCATTTAAGAACTCTATTTCATTTTGTGCATAATCCTTAGTCTTCTTGTTTAACTTCTCATTTGCCACTGTGATAGCTGACCTTGCTAGTTTGATTAAAACTTCCTTATATACCATGAAGTCCAAATATGGCCTTAGCTCCTCTGCCTATGCAATAACATCATCCCATATGATCTTCTTTGCCCCTTGCAATGCACTTTTCCCTATAACTTGCTGCTTCAGCTTGTCATAATCACCCTGCATCGCTTGGTACTTGGTTTCCCAAGCTTTCTTGTCTTTCTCTGCAGCCTCTTTGTCCCTTTCGGCATTATCCCGCATGGTCTTGAGGTTGGCATTCTGCTTTTTCAATCTTTCCATGTCTACATCATCCAAACTTGCCTTGGCTATTTTCTCTACAATAGAAAAATCTCTAGCCTCCACCGAGGGTGTGACCATGGCTTCTATCTCTTGTTCTTTGTCTTTCAACTTTTTCTCAAGCCCTTCAACTTTAGCCTTCAAAGCTTCCTCACTATCCATTATCAATTTCATATCTACTTGCCACATTTTCTCTCTTTCTTCAAACTCTACTAGCCTGGTTTTACAATCAGTCAACTTACCCTGCAACTCTTCTTTTTCCTCTTCTAGTTCTGCAATTTCTGGTGCATTCACCAGTTGGGCAGCTGGAATCTTCAATTTATTCGTTAGTGACATAATTTCTTGATCTTTTTCATCTAATAGCTTCTGAATGCTAGCCCTTTTATCTTCTTGAGCTTCAGTGTCCAATAGTGAATCCTGGAACTTTTTCACTTGTGCCTTCAGGCTCTTGTTCTCCACCTTTTCCAATCCCAACTGCTTTTTCACTTTGGTTTTGCTGGCCTACACTTTTGATAGCTCTATGGAAGCCCTCAACAACTTGTTATAGATAACTTCACCTGTCTCCTTATGCAGATTGATCACATCAGGTACTGGGATGTCTTCTAGATTTACTTTTAGTTATGTGGCCTTACTCTTAGTGGCTAAGGCAAGACTCAAGGTATTATGGGAAAGGTTCCTTCTTGCCACCAAGGCTACAACCTTCTTGGACTTTTTTCTTGCATCAGCATACAACTTAGCTTCTTCTGAGATTGTATCTAGGCTCTCCTCATATCCCTCCAGTAACTTAGCCCTGCTTAGGCTTGATGCTACAGCTCCAGTAGGTGTTATGTTGAACACATGTCGCTTAACCTCGAAGGATGGCACTGAGGATCTGACTTGCTTTTTCTTGGGTTGCTTTGCTTGTACTTGTACTAATTGCTGCTCAGGATCCTCTACATTTTTCCTCTTCGAGGTTCTCTCAACGTCACTGTCTACATACATGGGATCACTACCCCCTTCCTTTGTATATTTTTCTGGAGGAATGGTAAGGGACATGGCTACTGATATTGCTGGGGTTTTACTAGGTGACCCAAGCACTACTGATGTGCTACTTTGAAAAATGAATGCTAAAGATGAAGAATATTTTGGTGGGTCTACTTCCAACTGGCCTTTGTTAATGTATTCTAACCAATTTTCCATCTCAGCTAGACCTGTCAGTTCGAAGTGCTCATATCCTTTCCTGTTACTTTCCTTCCTTCTTTCTAAGATAATCTGGTGAGGATCATAGTTTATGGCCACTTTGGATGGGAATCCTAGATCACCCATCATTCGCTCAATAGTTGGGAGAGCTGTTTTGTTTTTGACAATGAAGAAGCCCAATGTCCATGGAAATATGATGTCTGAAGACTTCCTGTCATCCAAGAAATGTTCACACTCCACCTTCAATTTTTGTCTTATAAATTCCAAGGTGAGTACTCTGGGGGTTATGAAGGTAGGTAACACATAGGGGGCATGGAAGTAGCCATAAACTCTAATCACAGTCCCATGCTCCAGCAGGAACCAATTCCCAACCCTCTTCTCCATGGATGGCTACAGTAGGTCTTTCATCTCAGGCAGTACCCTAGGAAGTCTCTTCTGGAAAAGGATGAAATATATCACTTCCATAAGATCATTCATGAAGGTTTTGTAGTCTGAATACATCTCCTTAGTCAACTGCAGCTTTGGAGGTTGCAGGTTTTCTTCATTAGCTACCAAGAACATTTTTAACAAATAAGAATGGAACCTAAAAGTTCTTGTCTTAGGGAATTCTATGAGCTGGGAGTGGATGTTGTCTGTCAAGGCTTCATCAAACTGTAGGCATGCACATTGGGTAAGCAAATTTGGGCCTGCTAGCTCGATAGGACAAGTGCTTAGAACAAACATCAAACTTATCAGGGGCTCGGTTATGTATAGATCATTGTCTAAGCCTAAGAACTGGGCCAACATGGAGATAACAAACTTCGACTCTTCCCTAAAAAGGCTGGCCTCACAAGGAAAAGGTGCGCCCTGAGAGGAGGTATTTGGTAGTAGGGAAGCATGATAAAAGCTCTTTTTGAAGTCATTTGGGGCTTGACAGAAATGTTGGATCAGGGTTTCCATTCTATAACTTTGGGATTTTGGGAAGAATTCTTCTGGAATGGCCAAAGCTTTCCTAATAGTAGGGGCATCTACATAGCATGGGATTTTAGAGTTCGAGGCATCCATGATTGCTCTTCGGTCCGAGGAGTAATGGCCGACACACCAGTCTACAAATTCAGGGAAACTATGGGTTTGGTTGGTTGTAAACAAATGGAAAAAGGATTGATAAATCTCATGGATATCCACTTGTCTGGCCCTTATGGCCTCCAATATTTCTTTGGTAGTTTCTATGGTGCTATTTATCACCATGGGATCATAAACCTCACAGTATTTATCCTCTAATAGGTCAATTATCTTTGGAGGCTCAAATCCTGGGGGTACCATAGGTACAGTCATTTAAATAGTTTAGAGTGGAGGTGGATGGCCTACGTGGTTGGTTGACAACTGGGTGGAGCTTCTGGGTCTCTGGTTGGCTGGTCGGCTTTGAACGATTTGCTCCTTTCGCTTTCCAATGCACACAAGTCAACTGGGATGCGAATCTTTGTGCAGACGGGTGTTTTATAATATAAACATGCCATATCACCCTTACAGCTATGACATCGACGGAGTCATGTCAGCCGTCTATCCATATGATCAACTCTCATCCGTAGATCTCCTTGACCTTTACCTGACACATATCAAATCGATTCGCTCTCCTCCTGGATCTTTACCGTCCCCAGATGCGCCCTTTACTGAGTTCGCGAATTTTGGGTCTGTTGATTTCACACGCAAGTCATATTCGCGAACTAATCCTGAGCCGTCGATCTTCATCTCACTAGATTTGCACTATTGGGAGATGCCGAACTTTATCTAAAGTTCGCAGATTTGAATCATAACCCTTTTTGCGCATGTTTAAATCGCGAACAATTTTCTGACCGTTGATCTAAGCCTTTCGCCGTCGATCTTCCTTGACCTACCCGCAGGCTAGCACCCCGCCAACGTTTAAAAGACCTTCAACTTTTTCCACGAAGGAGGTTCATGATCGTTGATCTCCCCCGCTTTTGATCTAAACCATCTATAGGCGTTAATCAACGCTACAGGCACATTCGTTTATACTTAATCCTCCGATCAACATCAAGACTGTAGCTTCCCCAGAATTCTTATCTCGGCTCCACGTTAAAACAAAAATATTATATATTGATGTTTGGATTTGGTTATTATAAGGTGGAAGATTGTATGGTGTAATATATGGTTGCTATGTGCTGGTAAAGGCTATTTTGGAAAGCATATGGGTGTACTACAGGAATATTCGTAACCGTATATTGGAAGGAAGTTGAGAGGCCAACTCTCGAGGAGCCAATTCGAGAAATTGGGTTGTTTTATTTTCAAATGGCCAAAAAATGGATTGGAAAGATTTGAAAATGAGGTATACAAATTAGATTATTACTTGAATTTACCTTTCATGCATATGTTTTTTGTTTTGCTACTGTTTATGCATGGATCTTATCTGTTTTATTGTGTTATGTAACTTTAATTTATTTTTACAGTAGATAGATTGGGTGTGGGGAATTGAGAGTGATGTGAGGGGGGGAGGGGCCATATGAGCTTCAAACTTCACGCGGTTGGCCCTGTTTAGTAGAGAATAAGATATTCTTGAAACCAAGAGAAGCTCATTCAGGTATTTTCATTTCATTTTTTTAGAATTTCATATATGTTATGCATTTTTTTTACATATCTATCAATTTCTTATATGAAAATACCATTTTGTCATGATATATGAAGGTCTTTGCAATGGAAAGCAATATAATGACAATTCATATCGTTCTCTAATGCATATTTGTAAGTTATCACCATAACAAATTTGTCAATTAGATATGTTATTGTCGTTTCATTGCTTATAACGCGTTGATTTCTTCATTTTAAGTATAGTTGTACTTGTCTTTTTTATGAATTGATTTTGTTGCACATTTATTGAAGGAAAAAAGTTGATTGCGGGATAGCTATTGAGAACGGGCAGGTAATGTAATGAACAATATTGAAAGTATTTGATTACAACAAATTTAATTACAACACATTTATTACAACCATAAGTATACTAGATTGATGGTGTAACAATTAATTTGTGTGAAATATTTGTGTAAAGCACAGAGGATGCCAAGATCATCTGACGTATAGATCCTTGTTTCTTTTTTGGAAGTAAGAAGAGAGAAATTTATATTAAAAGAGAAAGATTTACAACTGAACCCAAAAAGCTCATAACCCTGCCATCACACTGAGTCACCTGACTGAACAAAATCACCTTCGAAGAGGACTTCGCCTGACCATACATACTACAGAGATGAATACTACAAATACTACAAAACTAAAACAAAACACATGCATGCAGGCCTTTTGACTCGCATTGTCACTCCTTTACACAACAAAACCATAAGCAACCGATAGCTTAGAAAATAGAAATGAAAACCATAAGCAGCCAATAGCTTAGAAAATAGACAATAAACAGACACCCAACAAACCAGACACTAAACATCCCCCACACCAGCCTAAAAAAGAATGTAGGGGAAATCAGGACAGTGCCCAGGAGGAGGAACCACATAATCCATTGGCTGCGTAGGAGCAGGTTGAAGCTGCATAGCATGAAGGAGAAAATCTAGATTATGGTGGACGGCCCTGGTTTCCTCCAAAATGCTTCTTTCATAGCTAAGCATCTCATTTACAAATGGATGCTCCATCCTATCCCGGAGAGCATAACCCATACGATTTTTCATTACCCAATAGAGCGCAATGGTGCACTCATACAGGCTGAAACAACCCGCGGTGTTTCCTGGGTCCATAACCCAGTTTGCAGTCTGATGACATTCTTAATCCAAAGTCGCCTTATCAAGTTGGTTCCAAATTTGTCGTTCTATAGTGCAAATCTCTTTCTGGAGATCTGGGGGAACATCTCGAACAAATGCACTGGATTCCCAACGGGCCTTTTGCTGGGCAAGAGTGAAATTCCCACCAGATTCACCCTGAGAAGTCTCACCCACCTGATAATGACGACGGCCTGCAGTGGCACTGCGTCTATCCCAATTACCATGATCGCCCATACCATCTAACAAGAAAACAATGGTGGTGCATGCAACTAAATCTCTGAACTCTACATTCATGTCTACCACCTTCCCTAGGTTTAAAAAGAGTTCTGCCACCCACTGTCCATTAATGGAAAATCGTACTGCAACTAAAGGTGGTGATCTTTCGCACAGTCCATTAATGGAAAATCTTATTGCAACTGAAGGTGGTGACCTTTCGCACTGTCCATTAATGGCAAATCATGCTTCACTTAAATCCTTCCCTCCTCTAATCATGGTAGAAGTACCTTTTCGAGTTAGTGAGAAGACAACAAACTCCACGGGAAAGGGATGAAAAGACTGCTCATCGATCACGTGGCAGTACGATCCTCCGCCTGATGTCGCCCTCCATCATCAACATGGTAACTCATCATATCGTGGGAAAGAATATCTGAATTCGATAGGTTTTCCCATGTTTTGGCGCTTAGGTCCAAGTGATTCACCGCCCCAAGGTTAGCGAGCAGGTACACCAGCTTGTTCCCATTGTGCTTAACATGGGAGAAAGAAATAGCCAGCCCCAGAGATAGTAGAGATGCTAAATTATCTAGCTTTCCCTCCAATCGCCACGACGTTTCCACCTTTGAGCTGCATTTGTCCATGTGGAGAATAATCCGGGCATCACCCTCCACAACAAGGGGAGTACAATTATGGGTGCAAGCTAGCTGGATTCCCTGAAGATGACCCTCCATCTCAGCTGCATTATTAGTTTCATGCCCCAGATGGCCAATTTTGAAGCTGACCATTACCCTTTTGTATCCCTGAGAATACACCCGTAGCTAGCCGGGTCGGGATTAAGAGGTATAGATCCCTATTATCAATACAATTTCAATATTATTTGGGAGTATCACCTATAGGTTTCCTTTTAGGCATTGGGAGTATCACCTATAGGTCTCTTGAAGCTGCCCTGACCACTATTAAAGAATTTTACGTAATGTAGTTAGCAATCCCATTGAATACTTTGTGTAAATGTCAATACTCAAGACATTTCTTCAGTCAACGTGGTCACAAGATATGATTCAAATGGGAAATTGCTTCCAAACTCAATCAATAAACTCAATTAAGCCAAAAATACAGGCATATGATCTTATTTCACAATGGTCCTTTATCTAAATCTAAATATAATGGATCGGTCATTACAAACAAAGACCTCTCTCTCTCTCTCTCTCTCTCTCTTTCTGTGTGTAAGATCCAAGAGTCAAAACTCTGAGCTTGTTCCTCTTGATCGAACCTTCCTTGAACTAACAAAGCTCCACTAAGCTACCTAAAAGCTTCTGCGAGCTAACAAGCTCTTTAAGCTAAAGCTAAGCTATCCATCTAAATGAATCAACTGGATTAAATATAACTCTTACTCTGTTTTACAGATCCTTCAAAGAAGGAACAAAGTCCTTATTCGACTCTACTATCCTCTATGACTTGCTATGCTTGATATCTGTTATTTTCTAGTATGGTAAACAAGCAGCTCATTTTATTTTTGCTTACTGTGGTTTTTTTACTTTTGGAAAATTATTGATGAAAATTGTCAAGGATTAGAGTGAAGGAGGAATATCTTGCATGTGGATCATTTCTACATTCAGAGTGACTT
The DNA here is from genome assembly GCA_027924585.1 of Larix kaempferi. NCBI lineage: Eukaryota > Viridiplantae > Streptophyta > Pinopsida > Pinales > Pinaceae > Larix > Larix kaempferi. The sequence continues at coordinate 1,033,279 of BSBM01001515.1, read as the reverse complement.
ATGAGAATCCTATACATTGGGTATTTTTCCCTGCATTATTAAGATTTGGTAAGCATTAACATTTTGTTGAAATCATGGTTGTGTAATAGTTAATTTATTGACCACCTTACAAATTGGGGTGATATAATATGATATTTGTATAAGATGTACTTTATAATTGTATAAATGGTAACTGAAAGGATATTTCTACTATTTATTTGTGCTACAACTTTTAGAATGGGAAACATATTAACTTTGATTTTGACTTTGGGTGCAGAGCAAAATCAGTGGATTATGCTCTTGCCTCTAGCAAAATATACGAGGGAGCAGGGTTTAAATACATTAAGGAGTCCTTTGAAAATGGCACACTTCATCTCATTGGACTTTTCAGTGATGGTCGTGTTAAGTCGCGATTAGATCAGTTGCAGGTATTCTATATCTATAAATGCATTATTATGAGTTGTTTATCTTAGAAAATCTTATAGATTTATCCGTGCTATGCAATTTTTAATCTTTGTTTTTTTCCGTCCTATAGTTGAATGTTATTTATATCACCAGACTCGATTGAGTTGAGTCTAAATATGTTATAATTGTAGAACCCTTTGATCTACTGGCATAAATTTTAAGAGAAGGCTACTCTTACATGGATCCATCAAGCAACCATTAGAAAAGATGCTCGTTTTTATCCATAAATACTTGAAATTCTAGTTAGATGTTCACTTTATGAGTATGTGTATGAACTTGAATGCCAACTTTGTCCTGCAAAATGTTTATGCATTACTATTTTCTTTATTGAATCAATGCTTCATATGAAACCTTTCAAGTTCAGCCAACTTATAAGGTCAGAGCCATTCAGACTACTTTCTTAGGTATCTCGAGTCAGAAACAATGTTGGGATTATTAGTCTTTTCTTAGAATTACAAATGATGCAATCTTGGTGTTAATATTGCCCCTTTCCCCAATTCTTAAAGGGTTCTAGCTCAATGGTAGAGTGCCTACTTTATAAGCAGGAGGTTGGAGGTTCGATTCCTTAATGCCCTAATAATATTGCAATATTGATGTTTTAAATAAAATATATTTTATTATGATTTATTATGGATACGAGGGGGGCTCTAAACTGACTTCATATGTCACTACGAGGTGGGTTCATAACCGCCCCCAAAGGTTTGTAAAAAGTTTTAGGGGGGGGTTCTGAACCGTCTCCATAGGTACATACGAGGGGGGTTCATAACCATCCCCAAATATTTGTAAAGAGTTTTAGCGGGGGTTCTGACTCGCCTCCATAGGTACCTACGAGGGGGGTTTATAACCACCCCCAAATGTTTGTAAACAGTTTTAGGGGGGGTTTTGAACCATCTTTGTAGGCACCTACGAAGGGGGTTTATAACTGCACCAAATGTTTGTAAAGCATTTTAGGGGGGGTTGTGAACCGCCTCCGAAGGTACCTAGGAGGGGGGTTTATAACCGCCCCCTAAGGGTTTTCATAAAGACTTTTAAGGGCGGTTTGAAACCACTCCCATAGGTATCTATGAGGGGGTTTATATCCGCTCGTAAAAGTCACTTTTGTGGGGGTTTAGAAACGCTGCCAACAGTCACTTTAGCGCCGGTTTTGATCTCTTCCATAACCACCCCTAGAAGTCAAACCTTTTAGCGTCGGTGTTATTAGGGGCGGTGTTCTAAAGACCGTCCCCAAAAGTAACCTTTGGAGGTGGAAGGCAACCGCCACCAACATTCCAAAAGTAAATTTTTTTGGAGGGGAGGCGGGTAGAACCGCCCCCAAAAGCCACGTTTAGGGGCAGTTCTAAACCCCCCCCTAAAGTGACTTTTGGCGGTGGTTGTGAACCGCCCCCAACTGTGACTTTAGGGGGGGTTTAGAGCCACCCCCAAAAGTGCATTTTGGGGGCGGGTATCAACCGCCGTTGAAACTCACTTTTGGGGGTGGTTTTGATCTCATCCAGAACCGCCCCTAAAAGTGAAAACTTTTAGCGTCGGTGCTATTAGGGGCGGTTTTGGAAAGAATGCCTCCAAATCCAAAACCGCCCCCAAAAGTTACTTTTGGAGGCAGAAAGGAACTACCCCTAAATGTCAAATTTGTTGTAGTGCCACAGATGTGTCCCCCTTTCTTCGCCATGCCATAACCCCTACACCATACCTCCATGTACACTCTTCACTTGATGATGATGTATCTAGTTTCTTTCTAACTCCAACAAACCCCCCAAACCTCCTCCTAATTCATTTTGACACTCACATATTCTCGCAACGAGATTGAATAACTCGGACACTTTAGCACAACCAAATCTAAAACCCAAACATCTTCCATTGAGTGGCCCCACATTGAACTTTCCCCAATTAATGAGTACAACATAGAAGGTCTCCTCTCTATGGAATTCCCAACCTTATTCCCCACAAGGGTTTCCATGCTAAAGCAACCACATGTTCAACAAATTAACATGCAAGAGTATGCTTTTCACTTGATGTGATACCATGATGATAGGTTCGACCAACACCCTCATTTTTTTTACTACTTATACAACCTTATGATATGCCATCGAAGTCAAGCAACTGCTGCTGTCTTTGTTAAACGCAACCTTGAAGACACCCTCCATGTAACTCTCTCATCTCTGCTCACACAAATCCAACAATTTCTAGATTCTCATATAGTTGACCATGCCATGCATTTTAGTGTTGCTCTTTTCGGTACATGCTCTTTTTGGAACAAAAGACAAGGTGAACTATATGATATGATCACTTAAATTGGTATCCAAAACTTTGTTTACTGTCAATGCAACTGAAACCAAATGACATGACCTTCACATGCTCATGCCTGAACAACCTCCAACTTATTTTCCTGCATAAATCCAATGGAGACTTCATAACATTATATATAGGTGATCCACATATTTCATCTCTATATATGCACCATCGATTTACCATATTCCTTGAACATGTCCTTCAAAACACATTCCATACAACAGATTACTGGTGCAGGTTTTCCCCTTATCATATTTTGAGTTGTTGACCTTTAGTATTTAACACTTTCAATTGTTTCCTCACTTTTATCTTCCCTTCTCTCTATAGGTATGAATGAAAATACATAGGTTCTACTCATGTACATGGTTTCCTTTGGTTGGAAAATGCTCCCTCTATGGACAACCTTGACTAAGAGGATGCTTTCGTCATGGAAGCTGCAAAAATTACTTCGACAACTTCTTAACTACATGGAACCCTCTACCCCCACCTTAACACCCCCGCATTCCATTGAGAAACTCATTAATATCCTTGCACAATTGGACCGTCATCCATACTTTTATAAATCCAAAGCGACGACTATGAATCCCTTGTCAATTTTGTTTAATGATACACAAAATGCAATGAGTTTTCCTGTCTCCACAAAAATGGGTCAACCCTTGTATGTCATTATGGTTTCCCCTTTGAGATGCATAATACATCTTCTATTTTCATTGATGAAAATGGGAAAAAAACATACATCCCAGCTAGAAATGATGAACTCTTAAACATACGCAACTCTGCCATGCTATGATGAACTCTTAAACATATGAAACTCTGCCATGCTCTAAATATGGAGAGAAAATGTTAAATTCCATATATGTTCTCTCACGACATGTTTTCCTCACATACATTTGAAAGTTACCATGGAATGCTATCATAGATTACACATGCTACCCCTGCAGATGAGGCAATCTTGCTTCCCATCCAGAAACTCATTCTAGAGACCATTGTTGATTAAGACATTGGTGCACAAGAGACCTGCCATATGTTGCAAAAAATCCCCATATCCCTTTCCAAGCATTCCTTTGTTTCCTTAAACATTTCCCGAACTATTTTGAAACATTTCTCAATAAACCTTCCAAACACCCCCCCACCAACCATCTTCATTTCCACATACATGCAAATAATTCCTTTACTTGAGGATTTTCCCCTTGTCAAAGTTGCATGCTCTTGGTCCTAATCTACTAATAAGCGTAAGTTCCAATGGAATCCCCCCAAAAAATCCAATACTATGTGTGTGCTTCCTCACTTCTTTGACATCCCTCCATCTACTTCCCCTCTTTATGTCACTTTCTGTTGGAGTGCACTCCTCCTTTACAAACCTTTTCACAACCTCCCAAATGAAATTGCTTGGACAGACTTGGAAATTGTCTCCACATGGGAACAAATTCATGCAACTTACACTTCCTAGCACGTTGAACGACATATTGCACCCCCCCAAATATTTAGGTTCACACTTCTTCCCATTATGAGTCTCATGGGACCTCCCCCATGGACATGTCTAAATGGGAAGTCCTGTCTCAACTCCACCCTGGAAACAACCTCAAACTTGATGATCTTGGAATTCTTAGGCATTATGACTTTGAAACCAACCACAATTGGGACCATACGTATATCCCTTTACACTTGCAAGAGTCATTGATCTCATTCATTGACTTGAATCGCTCATCCAACCAAGTACATCTTCACCCCTCTTCAACTTCCATTTATCTTAATTGCTTGTCTCCCACACAACCCACAACCTTCCAACTTGTTATGTCCCACTACACACAACACAAAAACACCAACCCATTGAGAATGGTCATCCAAGGACCTACAGGAACATCCAAGCCTTACTTGATTGGGTGCTTTCAATTTGCACTGCTTTCATCATCTAGAAATAATGCACCCCCCCTTCTCCTACTTGATTTGAGCGACATCGTGACATTTAACATAAATGAACTTACATTACATTCCAGTCTCTGCATACCAATAAATATGATGCAACCTCTTGAGGGTCATTCTTGGCCTCGCAAACCTCCAAGAACACCTTTGTCCTATATGTTACGTCCTTATTGATGATATAAGCTTCAATGGTCCAAACAATTTGGCCAACATTGATGATCGACTTCGTGGAGCATTCCCTTCCCGTCGAACCTACACTTTTGGCGGTTTCTCTGTCATCATCCTTGGTGACCTTGGCCAAATTCCCCCTATTAAATATATCCCCATGTATGTAGGAGCATCATGAGGAAACACACTATGGCATAGTTTCGAGACATTCACAATACTCTCCACAATTTTTCAACAACAAGGTGACAACCCTACTCAGGTTTAATTTCAAAGGCTCCTTAACAACCTCAGGAATGCAACACCAACTCATGTCGACTGGAAGCTTCAGATGTCAAGGATAGGCTCCTCCCTCTCACAACATGGGAACCAAGCATTTGAACATTCCACCCACTTTTTCTCAATTAACAACTCTGTCACCTTGCACAACAAACAAATGCTTAAAAAACTAAATGCCCTAATTGCACGTTGTTCTGCAAAAGTGAGGAAGAAATCATCAGTGTTGGCAACTGAAGATGAACAACTAGCAATAATTGTTCTACTTTTTATTGGAAAACAAGTTATGCTTACCAAAAACCTTTTGGTCGAGGCAGGCCTTTTTAATGGAGCGCTTGGACAAGTTGTTGCAATTCTCTACAAACACCGAGACTAATCCACTTAACCTTCCTTTGTTTGTTGTTGTTAATTTTATTCACTACATAGGGCTTCCATGGGATGATTCCAACCCAAATAGTGTGCCAATCCTTCATGTAACTAGGGGCTCTTGTAGAAAAATACAACTTTGCATGGCATGGGGTATGACAATCCATAAAGAACAAGGCATGACCTTATAGAAGGAAACAATCGACCTTGACAACATTGAATGGCAAGGCCTTACATTCACTGTTGTTTCTAGAGTCAGAATTCTCTTTGACCTTTGCATAACTCCAACATTCTCTTTTGTTCGATATGAATGTATAAAGGATAATTCTTTTGTTCAACATCGAAATCAAGAGGAAATTTTAATTGCCTTGAAATTAGTGGCACCACAATTCCATTAACAAATCCCGATTTGTTACTTGTATATGCCTACACCCAAACATCGCTTCCCCTTCTCTTCCTTCTACTTGAATGAAAGCATATGTGTACTCTTTGGTTTTATCTATAATTTGTTCCCAACTCTCATAGTTTAAATACAAAGGTAAAAAACACAAAAAAATGTATATACTCTTGCTTTGTACTTGCTAGAAAAATAAAACACACTTCCTTGCACATTGTTATTCCTTGTTTTCCAAAAAAAAAAAAAATTCTATTCTCATGGATATATTTCACTTTTAATAAAGTTTTCCTTCATTTGTTATTGCATCGAATTTCAATTAACTTGGTATGATTTACTACCTTCTAGTGTAACATTTAAGTTACATCGATGTGTTGCATATGCAAAAGAATAAAAAAAACGTTACACAAGTTTTCCATTTCTTTTATTTCATCTATGGTTTAAACATGTAAAGATTATAATTTTTTTCTGCACTTATAGCCCTTCCACAACAAACATGGATATGAAATATCTCAACATCCTAGTCGACTATTGATGATAGATCAAGGATTAACAAGCAACACTTCAACAATAAAAACACACTTCCAACTAAGTTCCACCCTCTTGTTGAATCACATCCTCCCAACTATTCAACTTCTCTTAGAATTGAAATCCCTCCTTCAACGCATTATCCATATGCATGAAAGGGACACTTTGTGTATGGACCGAGAAGAATTTCTAATTCGACACCTACATCTTGCTCCATACATACATCGTAAATGGTGCTGCCACTGTCATTCCCCCTCTTGCTTATATGATTGATGTCTCCTACTTGCTTGCAACTTACTATTGCATTTTCATCCACCCACTTTTTCCTGCATATGTGTCACTCACTTCCATTTGCACCCCAAAACCACTTTTTTTTTCTCACACCTTCTCCACCATCCATTTCTAGCATCTACCTTCATATCAACTACCATATATTTAACCTATGTTTCCTTTCAATTACCATATTGACACATCAAGCAAATCACAAACATTGTAAAAATGAAATGTTTCCACTAATATGAAATACATGTACATTTCTTAACTCTTTCTTTAAAATTTCATATATTGCATCTAACTAAAACACATACTATAGCAAAACAAATAATTATAAAATAAAAAACTTCAAAACCATGTTTGTTTTCATCTCTTAAACAATGTGAAGTTATTTTCTTCTATGAATCTACTTCAGTTATGTACAAATCAAAGCAGCGAATACAATCTCAACTTATGTTCTTTTTATTCAATTTTTTTCCATCAATACACTTCAACGCTAAGAAAATTACAGTTGTATGATATATATATATAGTATTTCTCACTTTTCCCTCTTACACATCTTCCTTTTTCAACATTGCTTTCCATGGTGCCTCTATGATTGGTTTCAAATGTAGTTATCTCATGTCATTGTCTAAGTTATACAAACACATACTCTATTTTTGTAATTATTACTTCTACATGTAACTGGGTTGATTGATTTATGAAAATACAATGTTACTATTCATACTTTTATTTGGTTTCAAATGCTCTCTAGAAAAAAACCAAATGTTTTGTAAATAATAGTTGTTAAGACAATTCGTTGGTCTTTTGTTTTGGTCATTGGTACCACACTGGCCTCAGCTGACCTTAACATCTTATTTTTCCGCCAATGCATCACTTGCTCTGGTTGTACAAAGAGCATACAAATTCCACTAGAAATGGTACTAAAATCACCGCCATGCCTTTTTATACTAAATGGTCATCATCTAGAAAGAGACAAACCTTTTGATTATGGCCTTTTACATAACATGTGTTGCAGTTCAGATTCAAAATCATAAGAAAATACATGCCGAGCTTGACACATTGGAATCCCTTGACAACTGTAATCCTTCATCACTTTCTTACATTCAAGAAACCCCTTTTACCGGTGCCAATATATACCCCAACCAAATCATAGTAAAAAACAATGTAGGTAATATTCTATGAATTTGACCATCATACCATGCATTATGGCTATATATGTTTTCTGTTCTTTTTTGTAACATGAACATAATAATAAACTTCCATCCTTTATGTTGTGCATATCATCATAGAAGACGAATCCATGCAAGGATAATATTATATACCGTCACAATATTTCCTTCATGTACTTCCAGCAAGAAACTATGTGAAAATTCATGGAAAATTAAGCCTCATCAGGAATCTACTGCCTCAAGAGATCAATGAGTATGAACTTCTTAATCCGGTTGACATATTGGCTCCTTCACAAAAATATGCCCTTTTTAATGGCGTGGTATGTCATTTCTCCTTTTCTTTTATCTCTCTCCTTGCTGCAATTCTCTGACTCTTTGCGTATATTTACTAAATTCCTAGAGTTGAGCATTTCAATATTTTAATTATGCTTCTTTTGTTAAAAAATTGTCTCATTTTTTTTCTCAATGTTCAAATGCTATCAAATTCTTTTATATGCTTTTGTAAATTTTGTATAAATCTACAAAATGATTTGAAAGGAGGAATGGAGTTTCAGAACTTGGAAACTTTTCCTCAACCAAGAAGTTCCTCCACGTGATTTTCCTGAACTGTGTAGAGCATTGCAAAAAGTAATTGTTCGAAATTTAGAGTCCAGGCATTGTTTAGGCTTTTCCTTTCTCAAACATTTAACCAACACCAATAAGCTACTCATTTGTTATCATTGTTTTTATTATTCGGGAATATATCTAACTTGTTTTGTAGACATCTTCATATGGGGAAACATACCCATAAGTTACTGGCTTGCCACACCATGATGCTACAAAATTACAGAAGTTGCATGATTGTCTCACATTTGAATCTAGTAACCAGCCTCCAGTATTTGTGCAAAAACAAAGAATATCGAGGGATAGGTACATGTGACACATGTCATGTGATTTCACCTAGAAATACTTGGAGCAAAGCTAAGTGTTTGCAGTCCCCCATGATATTGTTAGCATAGGCATCCAAACAGAGTCAGGAGGACTTTTGGGAATGTTTTTCTAAAGGATTTTCATAGCCATTTCCCCATTCCGCAAAGATATATATCTTGTTTCTGAAAAAAACTGATAATTATAGACTAAATAGTCAATAGTTGTGTTGCATCCGATAAAAAATGTGCAAATTAACAAAGTAATATACATACCTTGCTTTTGATTTTGATGTTTATACTTCACAGCAATAAGAACAATGTTGTCAATGTTATGGAAACCATTTGAAATTCTAATGATTGCCATTTGAAATATATCCTTCCACTTTACTCTTGGGATGCAGCAGATATATGCACAGGTTTCACACAAAGAGTGCTTTCTCTGAAGTCAGTATAGGTAGTTTAATGGGGTAGGTATTTGCAAAATCTATACCTACCAACCGAATAAGTTAGCTTCATGATAGTAAATCCTACTCTTTGCCATCGATTAGTACTCTTTTACATTTAAAACACTTACTCAAAATATATAATCTCTTTAAGGTAATTGTAAACCAAGATAGTGTATGTATTATTATCTTTCCTTAATAAATTTTCATAACATATTAGTTGTTGATTTATTATTAGAGGACACAACTTCATTCCCTCACAATTGATTCATCTTAACTAACATCCCTTTAGTTAATGTTAACATCATTCAACAACCAAAATATGTTAGCTTCATTGTTCTCGTTACATTATAATCATAAAAAATATTCCTATAATATTACATATATAGATTATAATCATCATTTAATCAATCAATTAAGTTAACCTCAATAATAATATATAAATTATGTTACCAAAGTATTGTCTTATAATCATAACTTCAGCTTCAAAAGCATAATCAACTAATATAAGTTTGTTCATTATTTATGCTTAACATAAGAAGCGTGTTTAATCCATGTTAGTAAAATTTCTTTACAAATCAAACTAATACTTATTCTTTAAATCAGTTAAATGTACCTGTTATATCAAGTGCACAAGTACGATATAAATCTTTGCTAGTAGGATTCTAAACATAATCGTTAACATCTTACTATCATGCAATCACGTCAACCTATCTAAACGTCAATTACACTTGTATGCACAAGGTGTATACCATTCTCTTAGTTAAATCATTCTTAATAATATTGTATTCACTTCTTTATCGTGAAGGATTTGACATCTAAGTTATAGTGTTTAAATATAACTCTATATAATTTGCATTTCCATATATAAGATTACGGTCAAGCCTATACTTCATTTAACCATTTCATAATTGATAGTATTATTCTTCAACTAAGATCAACTTCATGAAATACTTATGTATTTTATTAACTTCATTTAACCATTTCATAATTGATAGTATTATACTTCAACTAAGATCAATTTCATGGAATACTTATGTATTTTATTAATTTCACATTTATGCATATCAAGATGGGAGTTAAATAATATTTCACATTAATAATTTCTAATATATTCTTCTTTCACATCATACCAATCATACTTGAGTATAAAAGCCTTAAACAAAGAGTGAGAACGTATTGCCATGAAGGTAAGAACTCTTAAATATTCTATCTATAATCACCGTCCCTTATTTAGAAATACAAGATTATTTGATTAACTTGTGAAAGCTGAGAACGACAATTAAATTAGTTTGCATACTATTCATTGCATATAATTAAGGAGGCTTAACAATAACTTTTCTTACCTTCTTAAATGATATAAAAGTACGTTTGTTTTTTTTAACAGTAACAGAGTAAAGGATTATATTTATAAAAGCTGTGCACAGCTATTCATTACAAACTTTCAAAATGAGTTTTAACAATGCAGAAAATGTCTGGGCATACTAACATTGTATATTCTATCTGCATTACATTACAAGCTCTGAGCTTTGTTTTCCTGAAACTATCCAGCATAGAGTTGGAATAAACCTTGACAAACTGTCTGCAAAGGATTATACAAAAATGCATTGACCAAAATGAACAAAATTTTTGAAACCTGGGCTGTGCTGTATCCTATCCATACTTCTTTGGCCGAGCAGAAGAAACATCTGCCATAACCTGATTGATTTCCTGGTTGACCGTGGGGTTTTCATGTACCCAACTCCCTTGAGTTGCTCCAGTAAAAACGGCCATATCTTCCTGCAACTTGTCAACTTTACCCATTAATTCGAATAAATTCCTTTCCAAGTCGTCTATCCTGGAGTCCTGACAGGAGAGCTGTGAGCACACATGTGTAATGTCCGATGCCATCTCTGCATTTTGATTAACACTGGAGCAAACCGCTTCATAGGTATTACGAACTGCAAACTTAATGTCCACCAGTGTTCTGCTCAGAGCGGCTATGGCCGCCATCACGGACTGCATGATTTCCAAATTACACGCCTGAACCCGCAAGAGACGGGGGGGAGGGGTGTCGAGCTCGCCGAGGGAGAGGCGGCTCAGAGCGTCAGGCAAATGAGGAGGGCGAGCCATCGCAGAGGAAGGAATAGAGAGGGCGGGTGGGAGAGTTAATAGAGTCCCGTGGGAGCTGACAACGAGGGGGAGGACGAAGTGACAGATGGAGGGGTGATCGGGGAGACGTGTGAATGAAGAATCGGAGGAGGGAGGAGAGATATAACCTAAGTTTATGTAAAGGAAGGGGTGGTCCCTCATGACCATGGACCTAACCATAAAACCAACCATGTAATTGATGATCCTAGGCATTAAACTTAAGGGATGAAATGATACCCCAAAACTCCATTGAGATCCTTGACGCGCCCGATTTCGAGCAAAATTCCTTGGTTAGCCGCTATATCAGCAATCCTATTGTTCTCTCGACGGATGTGGAAAAAGGATGCCTTAGAGAGGATAGCATTGGTTTTAATTCTTTGCATGTATCTGTCGGCTTTTGAGCCTGGCGAGGCATACCCTCTGCGCATGATTTGAATGACATGCCTGGAGTCTCCATAGATTCTGAGATTGTCTATGCTGTAATTGGAGGCCATATCTAAAGAGAGAATGAAAGCTAACCATTCTGCCTCATTATTAGTTTTGCTACCAAGTCCCCACGAGAATGCTGCAATTTTATTTCCTCCGGGATCAAAAAGTATCCCACCCGCACCTGCCACCCCAGATACAAAGGTACGTTTATACATATGTAACAATTCTATTTAAGAATTGACTGCTTCACCCAATTTTTTGGTTTTTTATCCAATGTATGTTCTTTCCACAAAGAGGTCACCCCCGAGTCGGGAAATGAATCCACTAGGGTTAAGTTATTAAAAACCTCATATTGAGATTCCTCTCTTCGATTCATAAGAATTTCATAACACTTTGCTTAGTATCTTAGAAATTTCAGTAGCCAAAGACTGCTACATATCTCTATGTTCCAATTACTTAAATTCTTACCAATAAAACAATAACCTTCCTGCTATCAAACTAACATCTTAATCCAGATGAGAAAGATCGAATCTCAAGGACTAAATATATTACTTGAATATAAAAGAGATGGGACGACCCTCATTAGAAGTCGCCCTCGCTACAGTCGACTAAGCGTTACCATCCTCTTGTTAATCAACAACATCTTAGATGTAAGGATAGGGTTTGTCTTATCCAAAAGGGCTCCGACAGAGTTAGAAGAGGGAGATGGCTGATCTAAACCTTTTGACGGAGAGAAGTTCGAGCTCCCAAGATGAACAATGGAAAATACGTATAATCATTTCTAAGGAACGAAAAACACATCCTCCCAAGAGGCTTGCTTTCTTCATCTATGCAATCAAAATTAATTATATATATATATATATATATAAACAATTTGAAGTGAATTGGAGGTCTGTCCTCCCAAGAGTGTCTTCCTCTCTATCTATGCATCCAACACTAAGAGTCAACTATGTTTAAAGGGGATGCACCTGAGAAAATTTAAGGTCTAAAATAGGTCTTCTAAGGAAAATAATAAAATAATATTTATGAATTTTGGAGTAAAAGAGAAAAAACTACTTTTTTTCTTTGTATTTTCAACATATATCCCTGTCGTTTTACTCAATTTTCGAGCGAGGGAAGTCGTTGGATGCGGAATTAAATTCTGCATGCAACGAGTACCCACACTGCAGTACCGCAAAAGTATGCAATGTGGGTACTCGTTGCATACATAATTTAATTCCGCATTCAACGAGTGCCCCCACTCGAAAATTGAGTAAAACTACAAGGAAAGTATGTAGTGTGGGTACTCGTTGCATGCATAATTTAATTCCACATCCAACGAGTGCTCCGACTCAAAAATTGAGTAAAACGACAGGGAAATATGTTGAAAATACAAACAAAAAAAAGGTTTTTTCTCTTTTCTTCCAAAATTCATAAATATTATTTTATTATTTTAACTATTATTTTATGTCAAATATGCCATGTCAACCATTATGGTTGACTCTTTTCTTGAAATTCTATTGGTTTTTGAATTCGATGGCTCTTTTTCTTATGAGGTGGCTTGTTTTCTTACGAGGTGGCTCATATTCTTATAAAGCCCATTTTAGACCCCAAATTTGCTCTAATGTACTCATTGCATAGCGAGATTACAAAAACAAAAATAAAAACAATTTACGTGAACAATCAATCAATCAATCCCTAGAGAAGATCTGCTTCTCCTCTTGTACGGGTTAACCAAGGCAAACAATTAATCCAGAGTTGTGCACTTACCTCCCTTTCATTAGTCGACATTTGATCAATTGCGTTCTCCCAATAGAAATGATTCTTTCTTTGCTAAGGAAGAGATATGAAATCTCCTCAATGCAGTAGTAAAATATAAAATAAAGAATGGAGTATGTCCCCTCGTAGAGGGAGACCTCTCCTGTCACCACCCTTCTCTTGCAAATTGCCCCTCTTTTCCAAGACGTAGACCGTCAATCTCTCCCCCATAATGGAGAGTTTTTCTTCCAAACAAAACACGCTCCCCCCGAGAGAGAACAAACTGTCCCTTCTTTCTCCTTTTTACCATAACGTGTCAATTCCAAGAAAATGACGAACCGACCCCTTTGCCTGCCATCGGTCATAGTAGAAAAGAATTTGCTTCTAACCGCCATCCCCTTCTTTGCTTCTAACCGCCATCCCCTTCTTTTGAGATACGTGTTATATTGAATAACTGTAAATGGGGATTTGGTTAAGGGAAAACCTAACCGTCCTCAAAGTTCCAAGTTTGTTTACTCATAGGTTTACAAATCCCAATGTGTAATTCCCAACACCATTGGAGCCTTATATATTATTTTAAGCATCTGTTTATTAATATTGTATTTTTGTTATCATCCATAATAATACATTATTTGTAGTAATACCTTGTACTTGAGACCACGGGTTTAGCCTTTCAAAAGTCCTCACTTATTTCTCTTCTAATTAATATAATATTAATAAAATAATAATGATCTTTATTATAGATCTTAAGCTCGGTTGTAATAAGACTAAGTCATGCATTATGCATATTTTATCCTTAATGGGGGTATTTAAACTTATATTTCTTTTAAATAAATCTTCCCCAATTAATAACATTTTTATTTATTTATAGAAATCATTTGATTTCTTGTACTCTTTTATATATATAATTGCTACTTCATCATAATATTAGTCTATGTTAAGATAATCACTCTAATTTGATTTTTAGAGCGATTTATTTTCTCTAGATTGTTAGAGAATAACAATCTTCCTTTTATACACTTAGTTTATAATTGCTTAATTAAAAATAATGTTTTATTTACCTTATTTAGTTCAAAGGTGTATTCTTCCAATGCTTAAAGTTTATAGTAGGCGTTGTGGTTATATTTAGTAGTTTCTCCTTCGGCTAATAGGTAGTAAAATCATATAGGTTTGCTAAATGCTCACGGTGAATAGCCATTGTCCTCAACTGAGGAAGACACTTAAAAAATTTTAGGCGTTCAAGGGAAACATTCATGTTTCTTTTCTTTTGGTGACCATGACATCAAGATGACACTCGTCATCCAATTCATGACTTCTCAACCAACTAACTAGACTCCCCCTAGCGATTCATTGCCCCCATCGTTTAGTTGTGTCAATCCTTCAACGTCCTAAGTATACATTATCAAAATTGAAAATAACTTAGGAAATCGTAACATTACTTACAAAGTTTATTGGCGAGGCCTTAGCCATGAGCTCTTCGCCAGGAACTGATACATTGTACATTTACATTTGCATGTCCATTACAGAAAAATGTAGGGTTCATAGAGGATATTATGTAGTTATGGTTGGTAAATCAGTTGAATTCCTACTGCATTAATAATCATTTTCTTTTCTCCAGAAGTGGAATCAGTGCCACCCGTTCCTGATCTAGATTCAAACCATGAGATTCCAGATTCTAAATGTGAAATACTCCCTCACATTGATTTATTGGAATAAATAGAGAATGTCAAACTGCACTGCTTGGAGTTTTCTTTGTCATTAAAATATATTTGTATTTCTTGAAATCATTTATTATGATGAATCTGCTTCTTTCATCTAAGTATCAACAAGATATCATCAAGAAGACCCTACATGCTATGTTATGCTCTTGCATATACAAGTAAGTAGTGTGTGCATCCTTGCAGCATTAGACAACTTCTTCGAGGATATGGGCATGTTTGAATTTGATGATACTTGCTTGAGCAAACCTATGGAAGAAACAAATGGCGACCATAAATGTATATTGAATACAGAAGATAGAATAAATTTATGTAGAGGAGATGATAAAAATAACGTAATTTGTAGAAGCATTGACATAGTGCATGGTATCATTAACACCAACTACATTCAACATTGTTGTCCAATTCTCATGGTAAAAATGATTTCTAGTTCTTATGATGGATTTTGACTAGTAATAAAATAAATTAGGGATGGCTTTGAGATAATATTTTTTTGGTTTTATTTTATTCTATGTTCATTCTATCATGAATATTTTAAATGCTCGGCAAGGTATGATATCTATTCTTGTTGTGGTCAATAAAGGAGGAAAAATTTCAGCCAGGATGTCCACAAACATATCATGTCACTTCTATTCATAAAATTACACCAATGTAAAACATAAGGAGGGTTAGTATGTCCATGTGTCTATCATCACACTTGAATCTAATGTCATGAAAGATATAGTTGATACTGATATGAATAAGCTTAAGCTAAAGCTTTATGTTTTGATAGGAACCCGTGTCAACCCTTCTTTTTACTTTGTTAGTATATTGTTGTTGGACGCATATGCTTTGTAAGTCGTCCTATAGTATTATATGTTCCATGGTATTGTTCCATAGTTTGTATTAGCCCGTAGTATTATATGTTCCATGCTATTGATCCATAGTATTGAACGCATATGCTTTGTAAGTCGTCCTTTAGTATTATATGTTCCATGGTATTGATCCATAGTATTGGCGCATAGACTTAGTATATAAGTATGTGTTGAGGCCAATGAAAGAATCCATGATTTATTTGTATTGAGCTTGCTCAAAGGAGGTTTCCCCCACGAAGTGGTCCGCGATCAATAAATCTCATATGTGTTCTGTTATATTGTGCATCTTCATTAATTAGTTGTTGGAGGTTCCTCTCATCTAGTATCAGAGCACTTTCTTAGGCTCGTTGGGTGGAATTTCTACTAAAAAAAATTCGCATATGTATTGTTCCTTTCAATTGCAGGTTCAGATTCGAGAATAATCCCTATTCGCTTAACTATGTGAAGTAATTGGGCATATTCCTAAAACTCATTGTGAGGAGTACCAAAGGAACCCCGAATTAGCTGGCCCATTGAGAGGACCTTCCAGTGAAAAGGGAAATGACTCCTACCTGATTGACTAGTTCCCACCCGTGAGGTAAACCAAGAGCTGTCATTTGTGGAAAAACGGTTATCAGTTTTGCCTGATCCGTGGAGTGAGGGGTACTGCCCCAATACGCAAGCCGTTAGACAAAATTGGTGGCTAAGTGAATCCACTGAAGCTTTAGAAAGTCGCGCATACCCGGGGTCCATATCTATTTTCAGCTGATAAATTGCAGATTACATGTCCAGAACAATTGCAGATCAATTCCGAGCACCATATCTTCTTTGTTTTAACTCCGTTTCCCTTGAAAACTCGCTGACACCCCTACAATTCCATTATGCATATTTCATTCCTGAGGACCCTATCCCAAATTCCACTTCCCAAAGCCAAAAATCCCACATCTGTCTATTTTTAGGGTTTGCCATAACTTCTTCAATTTTCACCCAATCACCTTCAAATTTTACCACGGTGTTCATTTCCTATTTCTGCTTCTTTGTCCCTCTTTGACAAATTTTCTCATTCTTTCACCCCGCTTCTGAAATCCCCTTTGTCTGCTTCCCTGTCCATCATAAAGTGTCCAAAACCTAGTCAAACCCCAATTACCCATTAGAGTTTTTCCCAAATCCAATGACCTCCCATCATGCCAGCTCCTCAAACAACTCCTATTAATCATTTGTCTGAAGCAGATATGCGGGCACACAGAGAAAAAAGGGATTTGTTATAATTGTGATGATAAATTCACTCGAGGACATAGATGTGTTGAGCAAAATCTCTATCTCTTGGATGTGGATTCTACGCCTGCCTCTGAACTTGGTGAATGTTAGGAACCCATGTCTTTACTTTGTTAGTATATTGTTGTTGGATGCATATGCTTTGTAAGTCGTCCCGTAGTATTTGTTGATCCATAGTTTATATTAGCCCATAGTATTGGACGCATATGCTTTGTAAGTCGTCCCATAGTATTATATGTCCCATGGTTTTGACTCATAGTATTGGCGCCTAGACTTAGCCCATGGTTTGTATTGACACATAGTATTGACTCATGGTATTGGCGCCTATACTTAGTATATAAGTGTGTGTTGAGGCCTATGAAGGCACCGTGAAGTTAATTGTATTGAGCTTGCTCAAAAGAGGTTGCCCCCTCAAAGTGGCCCGTGATCAATATAAAAGTGATTCTGAGTTCTGTTATTTCTGATATCTCGTGTATTTGCATTAATTAATTATTGCAGGTTCTTCACATCTGGTATCAGAGCACTTTCTTGGGCTCGTTGGGTGGAATTTCTGCCAATTTTTTTTTTGCATCTGTTGCAGTTTCGGATTTGGGAATAATCCCTATCCACTTAACTGTGGGAAGTACTTGGGCATAAGCCCTAAAATGCATTGTGAGGAGTACCACAGGAACCCCAAAGTTGCTGGCCCATTGAGAGGACCTGCCAATGAAAAGGGCAACGACCCCTACCTGATTGACTAGTTCCCACCCGTGAGGTAAACCAAGAGCTGTCGTTTGTGGCAAAGCGGTTATCAGTTTTACTTGAGTCGTGGAGTGAGGAGTACTGCCTCAATATGCAAGCCGTCAGACAACATTGGTGGCCGAGTGAAACACCTGAACTGTTAGGAAGCCGTACATACCTGGGGTCCATATCTATTTTCAGTTGAACTGTTGCCGATCACTTCCACTCCAGATCCAACCGTTTCATATCTATTCTGAAGGGAGGATTGCATGGAAGGCTGTAGACGAAGAAGAATCATATTAGCAATGTGAAAAGTGCGCTCAGAACGGTGGAAAAAGTTAGATTTAATTTGGTGAGGTGGAAAAAGTTAGAAAAAGCTTTGTCCTCAAAGCTTTAGTTGTAGAATTTGAAGGAGTGGCCCCCCTATAGCATCCTCGGGCTGCATTCCGGGCCACTGATGCCTTTGGATTTTCAAGGAGGATTGCTTGGAAGGTTGTAGACGAAGAAGGACCATATCAACTATGTGAAAAGTGCGCTAAGAACGGTGTTGAGCGGCTAGTTGGTTCAGTCGAATTCTGGCCATGTGAAGATTGTCCTGCAGAATGAGAAGAATCTGATCGCGGTTTCGAAGAACCGATTCAATTGCCTGAACTGTGGAGTTACTGAGGGTGTATGGAAGAAGAACTGGCGGTGTCTGTCCATAGATTGCTTCATATGGTGTTCTTGTAGATGTGGTATTGGACCACCAAAGCGCTTCTAGGAAATCCATAGAAATAGTTGGCCAAATCTGTGTAGGGAT
Source organism: Larix kaempferi (assembly GCA_027924585.1). Classification (NCBI taxonomy): domain Eukaryota; kingdom Viridiplantae; phylum Streptophyta; class Pinopsida; order Pinales; family Pinaceae; genus Larix; species Larix kaempferi. The sequence goes on along the minus strand of BSBM01001515.1, from coordinate 1,014,460 downwards.
GGGAAAGGGTTCAAGTAGTCCCAAAAGGAGTGTCGTTTCACCCTTATTGACCTAACAAGTATCACAGTCATCCACCATTCATTGAATTGTCATTTTCAGTCCCTGCCAAAAGAAGTTACATGGTTTCCTGTGATACATTTTGAGGAACCCAGAGTGCCTTGCTGATGAATAAGCATGGAGTTCATAGAAGAGAGAGCCCTGCTGAACAGATTGCAACCAATTTGGAACAAGCAGAGAAATAGTTGTAAGAGAAACTGGTTCATCAAATGTGTGAGAAGGAGCAACTGTAACCATATTGTCCTTACCCTTCTGGTAAGTGATCGCATAGTCATAACCCATGAGTTGGATAACCCATTTCAGGTGTGCTGGGGAGGAGAACCGTTGTTCCAGGAAAATTTCCAGACTCTAGAGATCAGTCTTGATGCAGAAATAATTCCCCAATAGGGATGGTTTCCACTTCTGTACTGCATGCAAAATAGCCAGCATGTCCTGCTGAGATGTAGATGCGGTGAAATGCTTACCGAAAAGGTCTCTTGAAGGCGGCATGCCCACTGGTGCAGTAAAGACACCTGCATATCTATCCAAGGAAGTAGTGGAGGCCATTAGTGGGTGCATCTGAATGGAATGGAGATGAGCGATGAAACCATGTCAATTCCTCTTAAGGATCTTTTCTAGTTGATGTGAACTGATGATACGGAGAGACCCTGGTTGTAAGCCCGTAAATTTGTGTTGTGTCCCATTAACTGAAAACTACATCCAAAGTTCAGCAAAATCCCATAAGATGGGGCCAAGTGTGCGTAACCATTGAACACCCAAAACCACATCACATCCGCCTAATGAAAAGGCAAACATGTCAGAGCGCAGGTTATAGTCTTCCAGAGAGATACGCACATTGTGACACTTTCCCTTGCAAGGTAAGGTGCCCCCATTGGCAACCATGACTTCAAAGTTGGAGCAAGGATGGATTAAAAAATCAGCCTGTTTGGCGATTCGAGGCTCAATGAAGTTATGAGTGCTGCCAGAATCAATGAGTATTGTAAGAGGAAGCTTCTTGAAGTAACCCCTGACCCGCATTGTTTGGGGGGTGGTGACGCCGGATAAAGCATTGAGAGATATCTTTGGTTGGTCGTCCTGAGATGGGGGGTCAATAGGCGGCTCATGAATGTCAATCTGATCATCCATTGTATCTAGTGCTTCTTCACCAATTTTGGAGGTAGGCGGAGAATCCATATCCAAGAGATAGAGCTTTTGTTGCACACATTTATGTCCCCGAGTGAATTTCTCATCACAATTATAACAAAGCTCTTTTTCTTTGCTTGCCTGCATCTCTATTTCAGACAATTGCTTGATAGGAGTTGGTCGAGGAGTTGGCGGGATGGGAGGTCATTGAGAACCCATATTTTGGAAGGGAACAAAAGTGGGTTTGGAGCATTGTTGGGCCGCAATCTTGTCTTTTTCCAACATAACCAACCCTAGGGCTTCCATCATTGTGTTGGGACAAAACATTTTGACCTCTAGGCGGATTTCATCCTTAAGACCACTTATAAAACAACTCTTGTAAAAGTCATCATACAATCCTTCTGTGTGGTTGGCTAGTTTCTCAAATTATGTTTAATACTCTCTCACAGGGCCAATTTGACGAAGTTTAGTGAGTGCTCCAGTGAAGTCATCAAAAGAACTAGGACCAAATCGTTGCAAAAGGAGTTGGCAAAAATCTGTCCATTTTGGCTCATCATGAGCCTTGATGTACCAATGGTACCATTGAAGGGCTTCTTATTCCAAATGAAAGGATGCAAGTGGAACTTTTTGGACATCAAAAGTGTTATGCAGATTGAAATACTATTCTACACGATAGATCCATCCAGTTGGATCAGTTCCATTGAAGCGAGGAAAATCAAGCTTCGGACCACGAAAATTGCTGGAAGAAGAGAACCCATTGGTTGCAGAAGCTTCTTGTTGTCGGTTATTGTTCATGGATGAATGCTAAAGATGGAGGCTGAGAAATTTTTCATCCAGATCTTCGAGTTTGGTTTGGATGGCTGCAAGTGCTTCCTCCATGGTTTTTGCTTCTGTGCGGGTGACAACAATAACCATGAGGCTTTTCTTTTTTGGGGGGAGGGAATGGATAGAAAAACACAAACAAAAGCTTATTTAGTAAAGGAAAATTTGGATTTGGGAAAAAATCGGATGGTTAATTGGGGTTTAACTAGGGTTGGATAGGGAAGCAGAAAATGAGGATTTTAGAAGCAGGGTGAAAGAATGAGAAAATTTGTCAAAGAGGGACAAAGAAGCAGAATTATGAAAGGAACACGGTGGCAAAATTTGAAGGCATTTGGGTGCAAATCGAAGGATTTACGAAAAACCCTAAAAATAGACAAATGTGGTATTTCGGGTCTTGGGAAGTGGAATTTGGGATAGGGTCTTCAGGAATGAAATATGCAGAATGGGATTGCAGGGGTGTCAGTGAAGTTTCATGGAAAACAGAGTTGAAACAAGGGAGATATGGCCAATGGATATGCAATGGAGCGGAAGGGATCGGAAATAGATAGATCCGCGGAAGGGATCAGCAACAGATGGATCTGAAACGACACTGAACGGATAAAAAATGACTGGATCGGAAACAGATTTCAGAATATATATGAAATTACTAGAGCTGGAACGACTGTCAGAATGGATCTGAAACAGTTCGAAATGGATCTGAAACGGCTCGGAAGTGATCGGCAATAGTTCAGCTGAAAAATAGATATGGACCCCAGGTATGTGCAGCTTCCTATCGGTTCAGGGGATTCACTCGGCCACCAATGTTGTCTAACGACTTGCGTATTGGAGCAATACCCCTCACTCCATGGCTCAGGTAAAACTGATAACCGCTTTGCCACAAATGACAGCTCTTGGTTTACTTCACGGGGGGAACTAGTCAATCAGGTAGGGGTCATTGCCCTTTTCGCTGGTAGGTCCTCTCAATGGGCCAACTACTTCAGGGTTACTGCGGTACTCCTCACAATGAGTTTTAGGGATTATGCCCAAGTACTTCCCACAGTTAAGCAGATAGGGATTATTCCCAGATCCGAAGCTGCGATAGATGCGAAAAAAAAATTTGAAAGAAATTTCACCTAGCGAGCCCAAGAAAGTGCTCTGATACCAGATGTGGAGAACCTGCAATAATTAATTAATGCAAATACACAAGATATCAGAAATAACAGAACTCGGAATCACTTTTATATTGATGACGGGCCACTTCGATGGGGCAACTTCCTTTGAGCAAGCTCAATACAATTAACTTAATGGTACCTTCATTGGCCTCAACACACACTTATATACTAATTCTATGCCCAATACTATGGGTCAAAACCATGCGACATATAATACTACGGGGCGACTTACAAAGCATATGCGTCCCATACTATGGCTCAATACTATAGGCTAATATTAACTATGGATCAACAAATAATATGGGATGACTTACAAAGCATATGCGTCCAACAACAATATACTAACAAAGTAAAGAGAAGGGTTGACACAGGTTCCTAACACATAAATGATTAATTAATTTTATCCTAATTCTAGAATGACATAGTGGGTTTTTAAAATGTTCCAACACCCCCCCTTAAGCCCAACTTTATGTGATGGGAATAAAAAAAATATCAAAAATATAGGCCCCAAGCAACAAGGCTTATGGTCACCCCAATACAAAAATAACTAGTCCATGTAAACCAAGGAAACAGGGAAAACCTCATGGGAACAAAACCCTCCCCAAAAAATCAACATACTTGATGTCTTCATACTATCATGTTGCTCATTTGAATGAGTTGAATGAGCTGAATGGGCTACTTCTGAGTAACTGACTTAATGAAGAGATTGTGGATGTCATGATCATGCATCAGTGCATCAATGTTATGTACACAAGAACCATGTGCTGAAGCTCTATGAAGTTCATCTTCTGATGATGGAGGAGCATTAAATGAATTTTTCTTGTTTCTCTAACATACATAATCAGATCTAAAAACATAATCAATGATGGAAAGAAGATCTATGCATACTCCTTCCCAAGAAGAAACAATGAACTGAACAGGATCAATTTCTTCTGTAGCTGCAATGTGGTGTACTAGTCCTTGTACTTTCTTCTCAAACTGATGTAGAACCTTTCTAATATTTAAAATGAGATTATGCAGATCTAAAATATCAGAATGTGAGTCATATGGAGCAGCAACCAGTAAATATGTGGAGTCTCCATGATCGAACAGAGTTTCAGTAGGAAAAGTGTGAGAAACTAGATCACCCTAACAGTTGAGCAAGCTTGGAGAGCGCGAGGACTTGACTTTTGAACCATGAATGATGGGGTCAGGTCCAAATGTGTGGAATATTAATCCAAATAATTCCAAAAACATGGCTATCCAACCAATGAAATATATGAAAGACAAAAATGCAACAGAGGCAAGTGACACAGTGTAGGAAAACATAGAATTATGTAGTTTCTTAACTGGAGAACTTGGGGTTTGTGGGGTATTTTGTGAATCCAAAGGTTGGGAATATGATGTGAGATATGTAATGAACTGAATATCAGATTGTAAATAATCTTCTAAATCGGAATCTAAAATATTTGAATGGTGGTGGAAAGACCTTTCAGAAGACAAGTCAGAAGCTAGTAAAAAATGACTAGTTTTGAGAGTAGACTTGGATGAACTGACTGAAGACTGTTCCAAAGAAGAAGTGGAGGTTTCTAATTCTGATATATCAGAATGTGAATCCATATCAGATACATTAGAATCATATTTTACTCTAGCACTCAAAGCATAAACATTATTACCCTTGGGAGAGGCTTGGAGACAGAGTTCTTGTTCTACAGCAAGCTTGCCTTGTTCTTTCTTTGCAAAGTCAGGAACATCTATGTTATGTTCTTCACGCATTTTGGCAATGATGTCTAATTTATTCTTGAAGCAAGATTTCTCAGGATGAGTGCCTTTGCAGCAATAAGAACACTTGGGATTCTCCTTCTTCATCTTCTTGGATTTGGAATCTCCATCAGAATCCTCTTCATCTGGCAATATCTTTTGTTTGGATTTGTTATTCTTGAAACTATTTTCTCCATGAGAGACAAGCGCAAAGCCTTTGGAGGGTGATTGATCCCTCATTTGGACCAGCTTGTCCTTCTTCTAAGTGAGCGAATCAATGAATGCATCCAAGGTTGGCATCTTCCACTTGAGAATTGCAAGTCTTGTAGAATGAAAAGTAGACACAAATACTGAGTATTCTGAACTCAGTTTTGACAGAATGGCGAGGATTAATTGCTCATCCTTCTTCTCTATGCCACATTGCTTGAGTTGAAGCACTAGGTTCTTGAATTTTGAGATGAAGTCCTCCATAGAATCGAAATTACTTGGACTAAGAGATATTAGCTCAATCTCCAACAAATGACCTCTGAGCTCGTCTTGTTTTCCAAAGAGAGATTCTAGTTTTGTCCACACTTCATTTGGAGTGGATAGAGAATCAATATGGAATAGAAGATCTGGAGATACAGAGAGACAAAGTAACCCACAAGCTTCATCAAGCCTATTAAACCATTTGGATTTTAATGCAACAGCTCTTGGCCTAGTTTTAAGCCCCATAGTGACTCTATACAATCCTTTGCTCCAAAGCTAGATGATCATATGTGCCTTCGAGTCAAAGAAATTGAAGGGAGTGAGAGTCACAGCTTTGGCTTGATTTTGCTCCATACTGATGTGCTCTTGGTGATGAAAATACCTACAAAAAAAACTCTTGGAAATTGCTTTGAATCAAGCTAGCTCTGATGCCATGCGATATTTTCAATTACGAGGAACTAGATTCATAAGACAATTTCACCATGGAATATTTCAGACAATGAGAGAAGAAGAATAGAGAAGATAAATTGTGGAAATCACTCTGTATATTATTCATTGATATGATAACAATATATAATACATCCTCCATGGAGAAAATCGAATTCCTTTGAGGCAATATGGAAAGAGAAAAAAGAAAAGGCTTAGAAAAGGCAAAAAAACCCCTAGGTGTCAAAAACTGTCCTAGAGGCTCATGAATTTAGTAAGTATCATATGGAAGCTCATGAGTGAGGTAAATGGAATGTAATGATTGATTTAGAAGTTTAGATATGATGTGGAGGTCGAATTCGTCAAGTGGCAAAATATTCCAAGTAAACTAACTTTATCTTTTCCACTAGAAAGTAGAAGAAACAGGAAAAAGCTATTTAAATCAAGATAGTGTCTTTCTAATTCAGGAATGGAATAGAATCATACAAAATCCAAGGAAATATTATCTAGAATCTATCCAATTTCATTTTTGTGAATGAGGATAGCATGTGGTCCATTAAAAGACAAAACTGGCCTATTCTACCTAGCAAAACTCAAGAAATTAATCATAAATGATTAATTAATTTTATCCTAAGTCTAGAATGACATAGTGGGTTTTTTAAATGTTCCAACATTTAGCAGTTTCTATAATATGTGATAAGATGCAGTTCAGTTCACCTAATATAATTAAAATAGTATGTGATCAGGTTTTTTTGTGCCATGCGTCAAGCACCTAAAAAATGTGTTTTGCATTCTCATATGAATAAAAAATACAGTTTTTTCATTGGATAGAACAAAAAATATAAAGAAAGAAACAATTTTAAAAAAGAGAGCAATATTTGGATATTTGGTATCTAATGGTTTTAATTTTCATTAATGTACAGTAAAATATAATTTTAATTAAAATTAAAACATTTTATGTATTTTATACGGATTATTTCGTTCCAGTCCAGTTCAAAATTTTGTTTTTTTTTAGTTCAGTTCTAGTTTAATATTTTGATAACATTGGTTTCACTTACTATGCCAGCCCCATCATCATCATCAAAATCGGCAGCATTAGCCCCAAACTCCTGCATTTCAACTTGATCAGACACTACTGAAACCTGTATAAAAACATCCAATGCATAAATCAATTGATAATCTGACCTTGGGAAAATAATACTTTCATATATGACAATCAAGATGAAATGTAGGTTGAAAGGTTATTAAAACCTTTATGTTTCGACCAACAATTTCTAGCTATCCAATTAGGTTATGTGCAGCTCGAGCATCTTCAAGTTTTGTAAACTACAATCATGGGACAATTTTAACTAACTTAATCTTAGTTTACAACAAAACAAAAAGCACATCAGAATACACTTATTAATTTAAAATAGCACTGACTTGAACAAATCCAAAACCCTTGCAATGACCAGTCTCTGGATCAGTAGGCAATTGAACAAGCTCGACAACACCAAATGGCTCAAACACCTGTAAATACCATGATCCACCGTAAAGAAACAATAGGTCAACAAGTAAAAATATAAAGCAAGAATTTTGTTTTACTAGTTTCATTCACTCTAAAATTTCATTGAATTAATGATTTAAATGTGTACCGGCTGAAGCTAATCCTCTGTTATGTATCTTATGGCTCCACCAGAATAGGGCCCAATAAAACCACCTGCAGCTCTAGCAACATTTGATTGGACTAGATTTTTTTCAACCTCTGAAGGTTTTACCATTAGAGGATGACCAAGCAATAGCTCAGAAGATAATGGTATTTCCATTGGAACTGACATGGCATCATAAAACTCACTGTACCTACAAATTAACTATTTGTATTAAAAACTCAACCCCACATCCAATTCCCTTATTAATCCACATCTTAATCACCCGAAGCACCTTTTGCTTTAGGGGCGATAACATATCTTACCTTGCTTGTTTGTTGATGAAGGCCAGCAGGGTGGAGATCAACCGGTGAGGTGAGAAACAATAAGGAAGATTCCCGAATCCATTCATCCACTAAATTAAATGGTATTGCAAAAAGGTAAAGAAGGTTATCAACAAGAATAGTGTCTGTTATATATATAAGGTTTGGTGGATCTTCCCATTTTAAGATTAAACGATGTGGAAGTGGATATGGCAGGTGTTAAAATGTACGTAGACTTTTAGGTCATCAAGATCATGGATGAGAAGGACTCGTATGCATCTTTGTTAGTTTTTTTATTCCTTCTAAGCAAGTAAGAAGTGTGATTCCAAAAATTACGTAAATTACCTATATAGAGGGTAAATAAGCTAATGTGTGGAAAGGTCTATGCGGTGTATAAAATGGTTTGTGTGAAGTTGGGTAGTAATAAAGGTAAGGGTTGAACCTGCAGTCTTCAAGTCATGGGACTGATGAGTTGACCAATTACTCTACCCCGCTATAGGTCTACCTGCTATGAGGTCTGCAGGGCAGGTTAGGTCCAACCCAGCTAGGTCTTACTAGTCTCCCATCAATACCAAGACCCCAGTCAAGAGTAGTATGTACCCAATAATTGTTGAGATATTGTAACTTGTAAGAATATTATATTTATAGTTTATTATTCCGGAGATGTTTCATTCGTCCTATTAACACCCAAAAAGTGCTCACTAGCTCATTTCCATATTCACATGACCCATTTGTCCATTTTTTCCACCATTTGAGCCTTTAGAACCAACAAAAGGTCACCAAAAGACCACAAAGTACCTTTTGCACCTCAAAAAATACAAAAAAACCTCAAAAGGGGTCTAAAATTCCCAAAAATATTAAAAGGGAATAAAAATATTCAAGGAGGAGAAAACAAGGAAAAGAGACCTAAACCATGTTGGCCAATACCATTGGTTTCCCCAAAACCACAAAAGGTATTCCCCTTCACCAAAAGCTATAAAAAGGTGATAGGGGCTCCTCACTATTCATCCACATTCATCCTATCCTTATGCTGCCCATTTCTTCTTGAGAGCCATTGCCTCCCATCTAGAATTTGAAGATTCCCATTTCAGCATCTTGGAGAAGAGACTATTGGAGCTTGGAGCACCTCACCTTGGAGTTGCTCAACACCACAAATCCTCATCATTTGAGATATTATAATACAAAAACCATTCTTTGATATCTATTTTGTTCTTTTAGTTTATTTTCTTGAATCTATTTCTATATGCACATGTTAAGGTTAGATTAGTTTACTTGCATAGTTTACAATTGTTTTTACTTCATTTGAAACTGCTATTACATTGTTTATAGGTGTACCATTGCACATGCTTGAGAGAAATCTCAAGCAACAGTTTTTGGCGACTCCGCTGGCTTTTGAATCTTTAATTTTTAATTTAAATTTTAGTTCTTAGCTTGCTTTTACCTCTAGAATAGCAGATCTGTCATACTAGGCAACAGACATATTGTTGCCCTAGCCATTGGCCATCTTTGCCCCCTTAGACAGCCCGAAATTTTGATTTTCGGGTTCGTTTTCGGACGATTTTTGTCATTTTTTGCCTCGCTGTTTTTGGCCTGACAGTCGCATGGCTCGTCGCAACTTATCGGCCTTTTCCCGCGCGGTGCGCCGCAGCTTCGCGGAATTTTCCCGCACTGCACCGCGTGGCTTTGTGGCCATTTCCCATGCTGCACCCCGCGGCTTCGTGGCCATTTCCTGCGCTGCACCCCACGAATTCGCGGTCATTTTCCGTGCGGCACCTCGCGGCTTCGCGGCCATTTCCCATGCTGCACACTGTGGCTTCGCGGCCATTTCCCGTGCTGCACAGCGAGGCTTTGCGGCCGAAACCCACGATGCTGTGATTTTATAATCCAGCTCAAAATTTTGAAAATTTGCTATCTTTTTTCATTTTTTGCCTTTTTTCGCCAACAACTTTTTTCATTCCTACAAAATTTACGGCATTATTGTTTAGTATTTGCAACAGTATTTAATCTCTTCTTTATTATATGCTCCTTTTAAATATTTTAAAAAAAAATTCAATAAAAGTGAAAGAAATATTTGTAGCATATTGTTTAGACCACTGATTTTTGCTTTTTGTTATCAATTTCTATTACATATGCCCAAGTAGAATCTTCTTAAAAATTTTCAGTTTAGTGAAAGGAAGCCTTCTTTAGCATATTGTTTAGATCTTATATTTCATCATTTTAAGCAAACATAGAGAAATCCAGTTGTTTCTTTACCATTATTGATGCTATTTGCTTCCCTTTAAAAAATCTCCTCAAAAGTAATTATCTTTTTTTTTCCTTTTTTTTTTTGAAGCATTTAGATTAGAGAAAAGCCTTTTAATTTTTTCGCAAAAATTGAAATCGCATTGTTTTTCATTTTGTGATTAATCGGCCAAGCGAGGCACTCTCTTTTTTGGTTCATAACCACACTAGCACACAACCAGTCATATTAATCAAGTGAGCCTTAAAATTTACCCTAACTCAACAAACATTCTTAACCCCACTTGGGGAACACAAGAGAATTTTTGTAGCTAGCTAGGATTGGGGGGATAGGTGTTCCAATAACACCCCTCAATCACTTTCATTTGAGACATAGTGTTCTGAATTTTAGGGAACCAAAATCCCTTAGTATTTGTTGGCACGGTTTACAACCAATTCGACGGGAAGGCCTCTCCCCTAGGAGGGTTAAAGTAACCAGACTGGTTCTGGAAGCCTGGGTGGAATACCGCAATCCATTCAGTAACCGAAGGATACCTTTTGAATTTCTTAGTGTACACTCGTAGAGGTGTACATCGACGATAGAACCAAACTGCAGATTCACCTAACCGAACGTGTCTTGAATGGGGTATCTTAGTGACCACTCTATAGGATTGTCTACCCGGTGTCCCTCCCGGTAGGGGGATATCTAGCCTTTGGTTGCATAACTGATATTGTCTAACTTGGATTTCATCACCTTGCAGAGGATACGTTTTCTGTAAGCATAATACCATTTTTTACCTAGGTGTTTGCATGCTCAACTACCCCCTTGGTCTAGTAGTACACCACTTTTTTGCTAGGAGCCTTGTTGGATGTTGGTATTCTGACCACCTTTTTTCGATTACTCCACTTTCTATAGCACAACTGCTATAGTAAGTGCTTTTGAGGTTGATAGTTGGCCTGAGAGCCATTGCGTTTTTACTCCCCTTTTGCACACATTATTACACTAGGGCTTTGATTTTTTCTCTCACCACCATACATTTATACCTTTAAACAAATCTCATTATAGAGTACCCTCGAAGATCCCGTTGTTGTAGGGGTGAACCCCCTTAATATGGTTTACTAGACTCTCCTCGTCATCGACGTAGAGCTTTGTCCCTTGACTCCACACGTCATCGACATACAACCCCATCATCCGATTCTGACACACCTCATTTCACATCTGACTCTGAGGTCGAATCCGAAAATCCTTTACCAACATCACCATCTAGCCCCATGGTTGGATCATCTTTTGATGCCCTTTTCAAAGCACTGTCAATGCCACATCATCAAATCCTGACACCACAATGGCCACAACCCTAGCCATAAATACCACCACCCCCATAGGTATGCCTAATATGGGACCTACTCCTAGTTTAGGCATGCCCCAAACAGGATTTACACCTACTATGGGTATACCCAACACCAGACATATACCTACTTTTGGTATGCCTAACCCTGGACTCATGACTACTTTAGGTATACCAAACATTGGACTCACGCCCAGCATGATCACCACTACTCAAATTCCAGTAATTACTGGAACTGTTCCAAACCTATTTGTTACCCATGTTGCACTTGGAGGCGTAGGCACTTCACATACACCCTTTGTTGGGGGACACATCCCTTTGACATCTACCATACCCTTGGGGGGCACTGGCCCAATTTCCAATGCTACTTTTAGCACTTATAACCCAGTGACTATGTCACATCCATTGGATAGTTTTCCATATATGGCTAGCCTGAACTTACCTGAATTGGCCAGGTTAACCAACGACCCCATTAGGCATGATCCTACATGACCCCCTATGCCCATGAAGCGCCCCTCAGACATCCCTAAGTTTGAAGGGAAGGCTGGAGAGGACCCACAAAACCACATCAGGTCTTTTCATTTATGGTGTTCATCCAACTCCATAGTCGACAATTCTCTCCAACTTAGACTTCTGCAAAGAACTTTCACTGGCTCTACAGCCAAGTGGTATATTGAGCAACTTCATGGGACCCATCCCACATTCACATCCCTTGCCTCAACCTTTTTACAGTTCTTTCAACTACCTATGCGCTACGACGCTGGAGTAGAAATCCTATTATCTTGTCAACAAAATACAGCCACCCACATCACGGACCATATCCATGAGTGGCGCAAATGCCGCAGCCTTTGCAAGATCAAACTAGACGACCGAATCTTTTTAGATTGGTTTTTGAAGTCCCTACTCCCCCTCATAGCTAAGGATGTGGTTGCCGAGTGACCCCAGTCAGAAGAGGAAGCCATCCCGAAGGCTCAACAATTTGATTTAATCTATGCCCAGTCGGGTTACCTAGACACGATCTTACCTGACGCCCCCGAGGCGATCCTTCTAGAACTGATGCACCAGGGGCATCTCATGCCGTGGATGGTATTATTAGTCAGGTTGTGCAACAAAACAAACCCTTTTCCATCATGAGCACCACGAACACCCCAGATTTATCTAGGGCTACCTCTCATTCCGGAGCTACAACTTCATATGCTCCCATGACACAAACTCACCATACACATGGACCCACATATCCACCCCAATGTTATGGTCAACCACAATTGAATTATGTACCTCCTACATACTACAACCAATAGGTTAGTCAACCTCAAAGTCAGGCCCAACTAGTGTTCTACCCACATCAGGTAGCACCAACAAACCCACCACTTCCAATAGCTCAGGGTTATCAACCACCACAGTAGCTACTTGGACCTCCTCCAGCACCATTACCGTATTATCCACCGCAACATGCTCAAGCACCTGCGGAACCACAAAATCCTCCAACTAACCAAGGGCAAGTCTACGCCCAACATAATCAGCCTCCAAATCAAAACAACCAAAGAAACCAGGGAGGACAACAAAACCGCAGCAAAGGACGTAACCGCGGAAACAACCAACAACACAACCAAGGCGGTCAACCACATAACCCACCCAATAACAACAACATTGCTCCAGCAAACCAGAATCCTCATCGTCCACCCAAACAGGCCAAAAATCCGAATTTACAGACTAATCACCCATGCTCATTCTATTCAGTATATGGACATTAAACGCACAATTGTCCCCACTTGGAGAAAGCGCGTAAGATTTGGGCCGATGACGCCCAACGCCAAGGTCACGCTGACCAGCCAGCTCCCACTAACCAAGCACAACCCATGATACTACAGAATCCTTTTCCCAACCAGGGAGTAATAAATACTCACCCTATGGATGCCCAACAAGGACCTATTGCACCATAGCAGCAGATTACCTATGCTGCAACTGAATATCAACATCCAGATGCAGGCACTCACCATTTACTAATGATGTCATCAAATGATGTCCACCTTCAAACCTGAAGGAATCAGTATGGTCCGAACCCTGAAATTCCACCTACTGATTCATCAACAAATACCTTTCCAACAGAACAACCATTACATATACCCCCTATGCCTTTGGATAGAGGCTCAAAATCCCCTCGCATACCCCTCCAACAAATCAACAATAATATCAAAGCTCAAGAAACATCTAATCATAATGTTGTTGAATATTTAGCATAGTCCCCCGCCGCTATGTCTGCTTCGGAAGTTCTGAAAACCTATCCTACACAATGCAAACTATTGCTATCCTCCATCGGAGAAGTATATCCTAATGATTCTAGGATGATGTCGTTCGACTTAGACCAAGCTGAACCTCGCCTTCCTTCAACATTAGCATTTCAAGTATCTGTCAACATCCGAAACCTTGTTGTTCATCGATGCATCATTGATGAAGGTGCCTCAACATGTGTCATGTCCACACTTGTGTGGCAGAAACTTGGGTCCCCTACCTTGCAACCATCTTCTACAGTGTTACGATCCTATGATGGCTACTCCACTCAACCACAGGGCCTTTTAGCTAACGTACCTGTAGAATTAGGTAGAAAGACAGTACTTATCGATATCGAAGTGATAAACGCTCAACTCGACTACAACCTCCTACTTGGACGTAGTTATATGTACAAAATATCAACTATTGCATCATCTGTCTTCTGCCTTATGATGTTTCCTCACGAAGGACGCGTAGTAAAAATTGACCAAATCACTTACTACGATCCCAAAGCCCCCGCTACCCCTCAAAACGTTCTACCCATGGTCGAACAAAGTGTCCAGAACACAACGACATCATTAGTTTCTTCAGTCGGACCTGGTCTCTACACATAGTCTACTATGACTTCTGCATTCCCCTCCATTCCACTGCCATTACAGATAACACAAGTATTTGACTTGTGCACCCTTTCATACAACACACATCAAACTCCTCAACAACCCCCTTTACTACCACAACCACCCATAGTGTCGAGTCATATTGGGGCAAAAACGATCCACACAATCCCATTTTTATTCTGCCCTTCAGGAGCCATCAGTACACCTGTAATGGTGACACTTAATCTCCTAGGATTGACGTTAGGGTTACCTGTATGGTACCTTCCTGCACCGATTCCCCCCCCAACACCAAATGTTATATTACAATCGGTACAACCCATTAGTACTTCTAACCAACCACCTCCCAACTTGGCCAATATCCCGTACCGACCAACCCCTGTAGCACCTCCAGCAGTAGCGACTACTTCGGCATCCAGGAACTTTCCCCCTCCAGCCCGCTACACTGGGGGCAGAGGCCCCCAACCTTATACAACTGCACCCACAATTCACACCCCCCCAGCAATCCCTAAAGCCAAGAATCCCCCAACTTTCCGTGCACCACCCAAGTGCACACTGTGCGACGACATAGGCCATGCCACCCATCAATGTCCACAACTTCCTTCTCTCCAAGAACACATGAACTTGTTGGACGACAACATTGGCACCCCCGTAGTACACCTTGAACTACCTCCTCACGCTCGCGATAAAACTTTGCGTACCAACCACCCTTGCACGATATGCGGTATCTACAGCCATTATTCACATCACTACCCTGATCTACCAGATTATAGAGCAGCCTTATATGAGATGAATAATGTCGATCTTGAGGTATCCATTACTACCATGGAAGAGATCTACCCACCAGAACCCCATCTTTCAGAAGAAATCAATACCATTTATATGATTTCCACAACCTACAAACCCGAACCCATCGACCTAATGTCACACTACTTCCATAGTGACGAGGAAATATTGGAAACACTTCTTGCACCCTAATCACTTTTGTTCGGTATTATTTT
This sequence comes from Larix kaempferi, assembly GCA_027924585.1. Classification (NCBI taxonomy): domain Eukaryota; kingdom Viridiplantae; phylum Streptophyta; class Pinopsida; order Pinales; family Pinaceae; genus Larix; species Larix kaempferi. Next base: position 999,277 of record BSBM01001515.1, on the reverse strand, counting down.
ACCTCTTTTTCGGGCCGATCAATTCCTTTACGAAAAAAGGCACTTAGGGTGTTTCTGTTAAGATTTTTTTTGACTCCTAAAAAAATGAAAAGATCGTCGAGCAATCTTTCTTCCTTTCATGCTCGTTAAACGTATTTGAAAGGGCGTCTACCTGGTATAAATTTACCCCTTTTTCAAACCTTGTAGACTAATTACGAAAAATGTATACTCTAGTCACATCGGCTAGAAGAGTTCTTCATGGAATAGTTTTACACTTTTTACAGTGCTTAAAGACTAACTCACGAAAAAGAACCCCCTTGGAGCCTACTTACCACTTTCAGACTCTCTACCACTTTCAGACTCTCTAAAATTGAAAGCCATTTCGAGCACGAACAGTCCTGGGCTTGCTAAAATTCCATAGGACAGTACCATTATGAGCAGACTTCTTCACTTTCTTTAAGCTCGTTAAACCATAAAGAAGGCCCTAATGGTGCCTCTCGGTGCCACAACAGATCATGTACAGTCAAACTACCATGGCAGCTTCCCCCCTTTTTTGGTCGCCTTTGTTCAGAGTATCCTGCAAAATGTCACCTTGAGAAAGTCTTGATACCATACTTCAGAGTACCCCTTTCCAACTTCTACAATAAATACCCCTAAACACCGTCTACTATGATACCCACACCAACAGTTCGTTTCATATGCTGCTCGATCACCCAACCCATCATACTCTGAACAAAGGAAGTTTGAGTCCACTTACTCTATCACCCTAATTACACCCCATTCCCCCACAGTCAGTCCCACTTTCAGTACTATCACCTTTTGGTCGTACACCTCGCGCTCCTATTAAGGAAACATCATTGCCTTAATAGTTGCAAGTCTCCCTCTGTCGACGCCAACAAATCTATTCCAGAGGATAGACCTAGAGGTCCCCTGTGCCTTGGACTCATTACCATTAATAATGAGTGCCTACGTATCATTTTGAAAGGAACCATTATTGCCTCTCAGAATGATTGTTTCTCACATGCTCGACGTCAACACCTTGATCGCATCGTTGAGACTCGTACAGGGTATTGTTCCATACAGTTAGTTGATGAAGACCCCGGATATCAAGAGACTCTACCACACTTTTTGAGTCTAGTTCAAGAATCTACCAGTTACAGATTCCTACGGATATCCAGGCTACATTTGATAACAATATTTGGAAGCACCCCAGATAAATGCTTCCTTGGAAAAACAGCCGTTGGATACCTTCAGATCCAGCATATGATCCATCTTTTTGGTACCACAGTCAGAATGATAATAGTTTTTTTCCAGTGTATCAGTTCTTTGAGATCAGTCATGACATGATCATGAGTACGTCCTAGCATTGTGTCCCCTCTAGACCATTATGATGTACCAACATATCTTCTATGTATGTTTCAGGTCCCCCTTCTTAGGACTAATTTTTTATGTATATATCTTGATACGAGGCTCGGTATTCCCACCTCGTCCATTATTAGAGATTATCCCTCATTCATATTGAGGCAATGTAATATTTATTGTTTCTTGTAGCTTCCAAGGGGTCATTGTTCTAGTCTCCAATCGGTCTCTCCACTTCTCCAAACCCTAGGAAAATTGCACTATGATGTCTATCGGCCATACGATGAGCTCCTGCCCTCACACATCAGGGGGCAATCTGTTAACACCCAAAAAGTGATCACTAGCTCATTTCCATATTCACATGACCCATTTGTCCATTTTTTCCACCATTTGAGCCTCTAGAACCAACAAAAGGTCACCAAAAGACCACAAAGTACCTTTTCCACCTCAAAAAATGATTTTCTCCTCAAAAAATACAAAAAACCCTCAAAAGGGGTCTAAATTACCAAAAATATTAAAAGGGCATAAAAATATTAAAAATATTCAAGGAGGGGAAAACAAGGAAAAGAGACCTAAACCATGCTGGCCAATACCATTGGTTTCTTCAAAACCACAAAAGGTATTCCCCTTCACCAAAAGCTATAAAAAGGTGATAGGGGCTCCTCACTATTCATCCACATTCATCCTATCCTTATGCTGCCCATTTCTTCTTGAGAGCCATTGCCTCCCATGTAGAATTTGAAGATCCTCATTTCAACATCTTGGAGAAGAGACCAATTGAACTTGGAGCATGTCACCTTGGAGTTTCTCAACACCACAAATCCTCATCATTTGAGGTATTATAATACAAAAACCATTCTTTGATATCTATTTTTTTCTTTCAGTTTATTTTCCTGAATCTATTTCTATATGCACATGTTAAGGTTAGATTAGTTTACTTGCATAGTTTACAATTGTTTTTACTTCATTTGAAACTGCTATTACATTGTTAATAGGTGCACCATTGCACATGCTTGAGAGAAATCTCAAGCAACACCTCCGTGAAGACCTTATTGTATATACAGAGATGTTTATTCCTCCGTCGGATTGTGGTGACTTGGGTTATTAGACTTCCCTAGTGGGGGTCGGCCTTGTATGTGTTATGTGGGTCAAAGGGTTATTAGACCATGCTAGAGGGGCCGACCAAGTCAGTTGTAATGGGGTGTTTAACCCAGTGGTTAAGTTGGGGCCGACCTAGTTAATGTAAAAGACAAGTCGGAGATGTGTATAAATAGAGGAGGTATGTTCCTCATTTACCACACATTCACTCACTTGAGAGTGGCGCATAGGTGAGAGAGAGATCTGTTATGGAGGAGAAGGAGATTATGTTTAGGGTTACACATTTTGTATTTGCTGGTCATCTATATTGAGGAAGCTTTGTTGGGTTTTCTACCCCATGAGGGTTTCCCAAGATAAATCTGTGTCTCTTGTGTTTATGTTGTGCTTGTTGTTCTTTCAGTGATCCTGTATATGCTATTGTTGTGAAATAGAATTCAATGCTAATATTTTATGTCTTACAATATTAAATCTTAACATGGTTTCATAGATAACCTGAAGGAAGGCAATGTATGGCACTTACGACACTTGATTCACTTACGAAAATTTGAAGGTTAGGGTTTTATATAGAAAAAACCAGTCATCGTGGAACTTTCGCTATAAATCCATTTTGGCGAAGGTTCAGGATCAGAAAATTTTACAAGTAGTAGATAACATCCCCATATACCTTGTGTCAGAAGCACAACTTCTAATTCATTGTACTTTGTGATTTATGATCAGTACAAGTTAGGGTTTCTGCCTCTTCTAGATCTCAGTCATAAATAGGTGACCTACAAAAAAAGGTCATATCTCGGGATAGGAAGCTCCAAATGAAATTTAGTAAAAATTAGCAGGTAGTGCATGGGCTGTACTTTCACAGGTACGATTTTCATAGGCCGAAGGTTTACCAATGACACGTGGCACTCTGTACAATTCACTCTCTTGTTTTATCCCATAAACAGGTCACGTTGCGACACTTGGCATAACTCTCTCTAAGAGAATCCAATTGAGGTCAGACCTATGGGGTTGTAAATATGATAGGTCAGGCTACCATAGGCCGAAGTTTCAGACCCTATGGATTAATAACTTCAGATATGTACCAGAAACAATCGGGTGCATATTTATGTAAAAAATGGAATTAATTTCTGAGCACCTTCATTCTTGGATCGTCACTGCTGTGGGAAATTAGGGTTTCAGATAAAGTTGGAATTCTTTGAATTTGAGTCCATGGCTGAATGCTACTTATCAAAATCAAAATTTAGAGACCAAGATCAAATTTTTTGGTTGGGCAGAAGACCGGGCTTGATCAAACCCTTGTTCGGGATCTTGTTCGAAAGATCCAGAAGTTTCAATGGCAATTTTGGGGGGTCAAATTTTGGAGATTTCAAAATTGAACTATGCTAGCTTGATCAGCTCAACAAGGCGCATCTTTACATCCATTTAGAAGTTTGAAATTCAAAGTTTGAATTTTTAGGGTTTCTCTGACAAACCCTATTCTAGCTCCAGATCCAGTTTCAGCAAGTCAAAGTGGATTGGGTTAATCCTAGAAGAGAATGAGTTGGACACCTGCATAAGTGAATAAGTTCCAGTTTCAAGGGGAGATGAGGCTAAGTTCTTGCATAATAAGACTACATGAAATCTCGACAAGTATGACTTGAGGAGATATAGGTATGTGTTGAAATATGTTCATGATTAAGTTTATGTTTGTCTTCATATTATTTAGGTTAGTACAATCTTGATTAATGTTAGACTTGTCTTATTACCCTGGTAAAAGTAAGAATGCATTGGAATGATAGAATACATTTACTGATTAGGGTTATGACACTTATGATTGTACTAATGCACCCGTGGTGTTGTATGAGGATGATGTTTTCTGCTATCAAGATACAGGTACATCAAGAAATACAAATCAAGTTCTATGGCTATAATGACATGAAGACAAAGACTCATCCATAATGTTTGACCATATAGAATCTCTACTTACGAGGTATGTATAACTTTGTTCTACTATGCTTGACTAATGCGATATGCAGGTTCTAGCACAAGGTCTATAAATCATTGAAGAGAACAAAGAAGATATTGCTTAGGTATGTTAGACATAACTAAGCATGTTTACTAATCCAGGTATGTTTTCCTATGACAAGTTAGAATCCTACTTTGTGCTAGGATCTTCGTATACCCATGTATTGAATGATCATGACCATACATATTCAAGATTACTTAGATTCATAATATTGAGCTTATACTAATGAATGTATGATTATGTATGAGATCATGATGATGACACTAGTGCACACTTAAGCATGCATAGTGGTCAAGGATGGATAGAATCTCAAGACATGGAAGGGAAGTAGAGACCAAGAAGGAAGCAACCTCACAAGACATAAAAAGATAAGTATTTGAATTACTTCTTGAATCTCTGAATATACAATGATATTGCATATTTGTATTCCTAGATATATCATGCTGAGTATAAGTATTCATATAGGATTGAACAGTATACTACTAATATGCATATGATTGGTAAGTTGGACAAACATTCCATTGTTGCTTGTCTAAGATGAAACCTCTTTGCTAACATGCCAAGAGCTGTGCATGCTCTTGATAGTATGTTCTAGTAGAGATGGAAGGCATTTAGATAACCACTGTATGCATACAGGATATGGAAAAGTGTTGTGCCAAAGTATTGGTCAAGATAGTTGCATAACCATGTGAATCATATTTGTATGCATAATAGGTTATCATGTCAACATGATTTGATGATTATGAAGTATTACTAATCATGTAATTAACTTTGATTTGTAGGAAATATCATGAAGAATGATGAACACCGCACAAGTGATGGATGTTCAATAAGAAGACTTATAAATCAAACATACTATAGAAGGCTCGTGGCTAGAAGATTCTCTTAGAAAGAAGAAGAGGATCATGACGAGATGCTTTCTCCAAGTGGCTAGATAAGACCATTCTCTTAAAGGTGTAATTGAAGAAAGCTCTGTACGGACACCTAGGATCGATAGTCATTTGATGAGCTTAATGATCACCATGGGTGATGCAGATTTCAACCTTTGCTACAAGGTTGAGGATGGTGTCTATATACAGATGAAATTCTTCTCTTCGATGTATGCAAGAAGGAACTCACCACAGAGTTCGAATGATCTTGAGGCTCATATCAGTAGACCCATCTGACGGGAGATGGGACGGATAGATATGTAGAAGAACACTCACTGCAGAGTGTAGATGATGTTCAGTCACAGAAGGAGAGCTGATAGCTTCTTGAAAAGCTTGGGCATTACTAGAAGTAAAATTGATCCTAACCTATACCTTAAGGTTATGGATGATACTATTACTGTATGTGGATGATTTCTTTCTGATAGGGAATGAGAAACAGATCATGGAAAGCAAGGAGAAGCTAGCTACAGAATTTGAGATGAAAGATCTCAGATTGATGCATTATTTCCTAAGTCTGGAAGTATGGTATGGCTTAGAAGGAATCTTTCTCAACCAGGGAAAGTATGCTGTGGAAATCCTGAAAATATTTGATATGTTGGAATGTACAACCATGGCCACTCCCATGGATTCCAACTTGAAGCTGTTAGCTGATGACTCATCAAAGTTAGTGTATGTGACTCTGTACAGACAGATTATTGGGTCATTGATGTATCTGACGAATACCAAGCTAGATATATGCTTTGCTGTGAAATCCTTGTTAGTATCTAGTGGAACCTAGGTGAGTTCACCTGATAGCTACAAAGCATGTGATGAGGTACCTAAAGGGTACGATAGAATTTGGTCTATGTTATCTTGGATATCATGACTTCATATTGTATGGCTACACAGATGTTGATTGGGCAGGAAGTGTATCAAACAGGAAGAGCACATCGGTAGGATGTTATTGTCTGGGACCTGCCATGATCTCGTGGTTTAGCAGGAAGCAGTCTAGTATGGCTCTCCGTACAACAATTGGATAGTTGGGGGGAGATGTTGGGTCCAGGAATTGTACGTTTTTGGCCATCCTTCTTACATCATTTTTCCCTGATTACATCCTATTTTCACAAGCTATATATATGTCTTTTCTCCAGAACAACCAATAATATTGACAGGTATAATTCATTATTGCTTTATTCATTTCATGCCTAAGATTGTTAAGGTTCTGGATTCTAGTCTTCGATTTATGCTAACTTGTGTGGTTTCATTTAGTCAAACTCTGAAACACAGGTGTATCAGCCAAATGGTGCCAGCTGTTACTCTTCCAGGCCCGATTCGTTATATTCCAAGGAATAGCGCATCCCTCCATGTGAGTTGTAACAGATCCTCACTGAAACAGAACCTAGTTGCGATAGACAAGTCGCATTCCAGTTTGCTAAGTCTGTTGATCCATTGATTGCTAGAGTAACAACATCCTTCATGATTAATAGCCTCATTCAATACGATTGTAACAGTTAGTTGTAACTCTGCAGCATGAAGATCATAGATCTTCATTGCTGCATGATTTTAGTGGTCTGGAACTGTACACTCCATGTATAAATTCGAGAAGGCTCTCGTAGCCTGGGGTTGGACAATTACTGTTTTGTATAAGCTACAACAAAGACTGTCGATTTCTATCATTAATATAAGAGCAAAGTTCTTCATTCCTGTGTCTTAATTTGTGTTGATTCATGGCGTCTTTGTCAAAAGGCCAAGGCTTGCCTTCTCATAGAGATAGCCGATTTAAGTAGGTAGATTAATTTAGTTTCCTTTCTGTTGTGTGGTGTGGAATTATTGTAGATGTTACTATTAGCTGCAACAGAGAATTCATACTTGCATCTCTTTTGGTTGTTTATGATTGCACTAGAGTGGTGTGATAGTCGACTGTGTAGGATAGTTCAATTTAATGCATGTGTGTTTTAATCAGCTGTAATAGCCAAGCTCAGCTCCAATATCTTTCATTTGTTTATACTTTCTATGATTTCCAGTAATTATTAGTTTAGAGTTCAAGCTTATGTTTAAGTTCTGGTGGTTGTTGTATCTTCATTGAATTCATATATTAGGTAGATCATGATTGAGTTACAGTAGTTTCTAGATGGATCATTTTGGTAAAGATTGAATATCGTAGTTTGATAATTATAGGTTTTAACTTCTTGCAAAAGTAATCTAGTTTATTTCCATTCTTAGATCAGTAACTGTTCGGTTGATTTCTGTAGGAGGATATCTACACTTTGAATTCCTAGATGTGTGAGTAGATTAGTTTTCTTTAAGGAATGAGTTTGGCTAAGTAGATAGGTAGGATTATTGTCTCCATTTAGTTAATCAACTGCTTGACATGTATATGCATAGATTGTGCTTATTTCTATTGGAATAAAAAGACCTCACTGGGTTTCACAATTTATATTGCTCATCCTATGTGCTGGTTGTAATCAATTGACATATAGGGTGCCCAACATTTTGGCACCATTATTGGGGATGGTAATTGATAGACATAGTTAGTATTTGGTTTCATTTGATTTCATTTTAGTCTAATCATTTATAGCATGCATGAATACAAGAAAAAAAAAATCAGGAACCCCCTTCGAATACTAACATTGCAGGTGGAAGAGGTCGAGGTCGTAATACAAGTCAGGGAAGAGACACATACATTGACGAAATAATTGCTAGAGCTGATTCTTCCACTAGACCACCATGGACATCTGCAGTCAGGGGAAATTTTGTTCCTCCCAAACTTGAGAATTCGACATCAACAATGGAGAATACAACAGGACCTTCAACTCTTGTTGCAAAAAATAAACCTCCTGAAGATAAGGGAAGTGTTGTGGGTATACCAGATAGAGAGGAGATTTATCATATCAATGGAACCAGAGTTACTAAGGAAGTGTGGTTGAAGACTCGCTAAGAAGAAGAGGAAGAAAGAAGGCGAAAAGAAGAGAGGTGGAAAGAAGAAGAAGCAAGGTCACAGGAAGAACGAATAAGGGAAGCCGTCAAATTTTGGACTAACCAAATGGCTAATAGGGAACAGGAAGGCGAGAATGAGCATAGAGAGAACTGGGAAGAATAAGTGGAAGAAAATCAACCTGGTAATACTATGGCCACATTAGAATTCCTTATTCTCTAGACACCTGGAGCAGCTCCTATGAAAAACATCTCACCATTAGTTCTCCAGAATTTTCATGGTAAGTCTTCTGAGGATCCTGATGAATTTCTTTTTGAGTTCGACATCCTCTGTCGCAGTTATGATTACACCTCCAGTGCCCAGAAGCTAAAATTATTCCCAACCACCTTAAAAGGAAATGCTTTGCGATAGTTCATGAGTCTAGGTTGTGAGACCATTACTACCCGGGACCAAATGAAACATACCTTTCTTTCTAAATATCAGGACTATTGCAGAACTAGAGATAGAAAGGAAGAATTGTTTAAAATGGTTCAGAAGGAATAAGAGAGCTGGGAAGATTTTGTGGAAAGGTTGTTGTACAATTAACAAAGGTCTAGACACACTAAGATTGGAAAGGATGTACACAAGATCATTTTTCTACGAGGAATTAGAGAAGACTACCTTGATATGTTAAATTTGCTGGGAAAAGGGGATATCTCAAAGGAACCCTTCGAGAAGATTGTTGAATTATGTCGAAGGTACTCAAGGGGATCCTCTAGAACTAACAAACGAGACAAAGATCGAGATCAAGATGTCTTCACTAGGATGCAGAAGTCAGCTAGTGGAGGAGCCACTCGAGCAGAAATAGGAAACTTACTGGAGAATTTTAAAACAGACATGATGAGCTCCATTTCCTCAAAGATAGATGTTTTTAGAGCAACGCAGAGGCAAGTAGTAGAAGACCCTACGCTTGATGTATTCTGTCCTATATGTAGGAAAAAACACCAACTGAAAGAATGCCCGCTGGACAAGGTAGAGATGTGTAGGATATGCGAACTGGAGCATGATACCAAGGAATGTCCTTCATTACCTAAGGTCAAAGTAGTCCTACAGGCCTCCATTCTAGATGTGGAGTCAGCTTACTTTATTGCACAGAAGAAACCTTGGCAGCCTCGCAATCAAGGTATGAATCAAGACCCATTTTTCTTTCCGAATAATATGAATACACAATTCCCTTCACATTATTCTAATAATCAGTGGCATCCATCTCAGAACCCAATACATAATCCTAATTCATGGACACCATGGTCACAGCAGTCAAACAATCAAGCTCCCTAGAATTCCAACTGGAGAAATTCTTACCAAGGAAATAACTTTCCCCATAATCAGACTCAGTATCAACAGTACCCTCCTCAATAGTATCAACATCAACAGTATCAGCAACCACAACTCCCATTTCAAAACAATGCCGCACCTGTGAATGCACCACTTCAACCGTAGCTACTTGCACAACCTAACCCGAACCCAAACAATAAAGCAATGCATCAATTTGAGACTGCCAACATGCCTATGTATTCCATCACCTAGATTCCCTGCAATGATATACAATTACGATTAGGGAGGGTAGTGGAACCTATTACCACTGAGGATGTTTCATCCCCAGTGATTGAAACTAGAGTGAATTAGCACTATGGGGATATGGTTAAATTAGCAAGCCCCATCATTGAGGATGTTGATACTCCTACCGAAACAGTCGCTGAAACTCAGAGAGTAACACACGATGAATCATAGCCTACACATTTGATGAGAGAACTACCATACCTTGAACGATTGGCCCTGCAAAAAATAGTGGAACAACCTCGATTCAACCTCTTGGGAGAATTGAAAAAATTTGTATGTCAAATTTCCACTTTTACAATCCCTCCATGATGTGCCCATTTATGTTAAGACTGTTAGAGATCTATGTGTCAAGAAAGCAGGAAGAAGGCCCAAGGATCCTCCCACTGTCCACGTATTGGGAAAACTTTCTGAATTAATAATGGGGAAGAATCTATGGAAAAATATGATGACCCTGGAAACCCGACTATTACAGTTAACATAGGGAACACACAAATCCCCAATGTCTAGGTAGATTTAGGCGCAGCTATTAACGTTATGACCATAGAAACTGTGAAGAAACTTGGACTCACTAAGAGGAACTGCCTCTACCCACCTGGTGAAGTATTCTATGGCTTTCAGGATGTATCTTTGTTTCAAGGAGGAGGCAGGGGTAATAGGACCAACAAAATATACGCCCCATTGTTGGAAAGGGAACTCAACAGTGACTGGCTGAAGGGGAAAGGAAGGCTTCTTGACTTTTCCAGCACATTTTTAACATGCTTCACATTTCCTGGTAAAGGCATATGCATCTCTAAATAGAGTTGGCCAGTAATAACTCTCTCTCAAGATCTTATGGGCAGTAGTTTCCCTTGAAAAGTGTCCCCCTACGGGTCCTGCATGAAATTCCAACAAGATGTTGTTAGTTTCAGTTTTTTCCAAACATCTAAGAAAAATTCCATCATAATTTTTCCTAAAAAGCACAGCATCAATAAACTGATATGGTGCATCTTTCAATCTTAAATACCTACGCTTTTTAAAATCCAGTGCTTGTAGAGCAAACCCATGTGTTAGAAAAAACTTGATGTCGTCATACCATTCATATTTTGGTGTAGAAATAACATTTATAGAACTTTCAGGTATACTTTCTTCCTGATTCCACTTGAGTTGTTCCTGTACAAGGTCATTAGACTGGTCCGTAAGTAAGCACAAACCTTGTCCCTTTACGATTTTAGTAGGTTTAATTTCAAGGTCGTATTCCTAAAGCGCTATCATCTAGTGAGCACGTTTTTCACCAAGATCCTTTTGAATTAACATATTCCTTATTGTTGCATAGGGGACAATAATTTTAGTCTTAGATTTCAAAAGATATGGTCTGAAAAGCTTTACCGACTTATAGACTGCATAAGCTTGTTTATCAATTTGGGAATAATTCAGCTCAACCCCTTTGAACGTGGAGCTCATGAAGGAGATAGGAATCTCAACATCATCCTCATGTTTCTATGTAAGAACATCACCATAAGAGAAATCAGTAGAAAAAGTATACAAACTAAAATCTTTAGTGAATCGGGAGACATTAGAGAAGGAGCTTCTATGATGGCTTTGCGAATTTGTGCAAAAGCATCCCTTTGCACATCAGACCATTAGAATTTTTCATCCTTCTTGATCAGCTCTTGTAAGGGTTTAACAATCTGTGCGAAATTAGGTACAAACTTCTAACAAAGTTAATATTACCTAAGAATGACTGCATGGATTTTCTGGAGCTGGGAAGCCCAATTTTGGCTATGGCATCTGTCCTTTCGGTGTCAATTACCATACCATGCTTTGAAAAAATAAATCCCAAAAGCTTACCCTTTGTAACAGCAAAAATGGATTTCTTTGGATTCAGTGAGATCCCATACTTCCTGCATTGTTCAAATACTTGTTTAAGAGAAAACAGATTATCATGCCTCTTTTTTGAATAGCTTGTAATATCATCTGGATAAACAACAATAGAGCTATGCATTAACCCCCTTAAAGCTATGTCGATAGCCCTCTAGAAAGTGGCACCATAATTTATCAACCCAAAAGGCATTCTTCTGTAGGAAAATATTCCCCAAGGTGTTCGTAAAGTAGTTTTCAGTTGGTTAGCAGGGGCAACTAATACCTGATTATACCCCGAAAAACCATCTAACAATGAAAACATTTCAGCACCTGAAAATTTCTGTAATATCTATTCCATAGGAGGGACATGATAGTTATCCTTTTCAGATGTTTTACTGAGATTTCTGAAATCTACACACAATCTAATTTCCCCATTCTTTTTCCGAATAGGGACTAGATTTGCAATCCATTCGATGTGTCTCACTGGAAATACAATTCTAGATGCTAACAATTTCTCCAATTATTTTTTGACAGATGGTTCCAAAATGGGATGCATCCTTCTTAATTTTTGTTGGTAGGGTTTTGCATCAGGTTTCATGGGAATATTGTGTTGCATGATGTGAGTATCAAAAGTCTTGAGATCGTCATAAGTCCAGGCGAACACATATTTAAACTCTTTGCACAGTTTTATGAAAGCTTTTCTCTCATCAGTAGAGCAATCAATCCCCAAATTAATTAAATGAGGGTGTTGATCAGTTCTTAGATTAACCTATTGGTAGTTCAGAGATGAACTATGTGTCTTATAATTGGTTTTATGCTTAAATTTGTCCTGCAAGTCATAGTACTTCTCCAAATTAATGACTGACTTAGGGATAAGGTTGGAGGGAAAATCAGGATCAGACAAGGATTTTTCGTGATCAGCTTCATCTCTGGCCACATCTTTGAAAGTATCTTAAGCAATGAGGAAGTCTAAGATCTGTTGATCATCATTAAAAACTTTCCAACTTGTGACGTTATTAGCAATGGAAGGTCTGTACACTAACTCAATAGAGAAAGTATCAGGAGACAGGCCTTTAGGAGGTATCAGTCTGGAGGCATTGTTGGATAATAAATATTCATCAAAGTTTTGGGATCTAGGGACAAATTTAATATTGAACGCACTGAAGGAATTAGTCATATCCCTAGCAAGTTTCTGGTACTTTATTAAATGGGGAGATATACAATGAATTTTATTCCTTACCTGCTTCACAATAATTTCTAAATCCCCGTAGTACTCTATTACTTGAGCTCCTAGATTGATTTCCTTCCTGAGTCCCTGAACTAGAGCCTCATATTCAACAATATTGTTAGTGCACTCAAACTCTATTATGCAGGCAATCATTATCTTGGTGCCCTTTGGGTCTATTAACACACATCCTGCACCAGCTCCATCTTTATATTTTGACCCATCAAAGAAGAAAGTCCATCCATTTGAATCAACTCTAAAATTAGTATTCACATTATAAACATTATGTACAATAGAACCAAAGAATGGGACAGAAGTAAAATTGAAAATTTCAGATTGATTTTGCACATTCTCGATAGGTGATGAATCAGTAGGTAAATCCCCAAAGAATGTATCAAAAGTGTAGTGTTCAACATGTGTGAGATAAAGTAAGCAGCAGGTTCACTAGAATCATTTAGATTAGTGATTGTTTGTTTCATGTACGTCTCTTTGCTAATCTTGATTTTATTAGGTCTTCCATTGTAGGGGAGCCATAAATGGGACCAGTTAGTAGCAAAATAACCTTTAAGCGTTTATGACCAATATCTACTTAGCCACATTCCATATGCCTCAAGGATATCGGCAACAACTATGTCAATGGTTTGGTGGATTCTTGGATCAACAGATAATTTCAAAATAACATTCTTCAACTCTCCTACTACCCTAACTCTTGATCGGTAAAGTTGGACTTTTTGGGTAGGACGGGGTTCCCAAGAGGCATTCAGTTTCTTGCAGACAGATAGTGACATTACCTTCGATAAAGCACCTGAGTCTATCATGTAGTTATGTACATTCCTATTGGAAATCTTGAAGGTGAGCAAGAAAGGAGGTGTTTTCTTTCCACCAGGATTTTGGCCAACAGGTTTAGAATAAGTCTCTAAATTGTTGTTTTGAAATTATCTATGTCTGTTCACAATCATGCTTTTTGGAAAACTGTCTCTCGTGGAAGGAATTTTCAAGAGTTCAAAAAGAGATATGTTAGCCTTTACCCTTTTCAAGTCATCAACTAAACTATATTCAATCTGAGGGATGATAGTCTCTTTCTGTGTTACTATTTTTTCTTTGTTGGGGTAGATGTTGAAGGTGAGGATTCTTGTGATGATTGTCCTTTGCTTCTAGTGTTATAAGGGTGTTGGACATTAAAAAAAGTCTCAGTCTCATCTTCTTCATCATCCATGGGGAGTTCTGAAAAATAGCTAATGGTGTTGACCTGTTGGTCCTCTTCTTCATTAGGTGGTTCAGGATCCTGGTTCTATTTAGGGTTTTCATCAGGGTGATTAGGAGCATTCTGAGATTCAGTAGCCAGGGCTTTAAAAATGGAATATATTTCTTTAGAAGTTAACCCTTCATCATGATTAGGTGGATTTTGATTCTGAGGGGGTTGGTAAGGTATTCTAAAAGGTGGTCTTACAAATACTCTATTATTAGTTTTATTTTCACTATTAATCTTGTTCAAATCCACCATTTCATTTGAGATATTCTCCATAAAAAATTTCATGTCACTCATTTCTAAAGGATCTTTACTTTGCATAGTAGGTTTAGGAGGGTTCTCTTGATTCTTGCGGGAGGTATAAGGTTGATCAGATTGAGTGTCAGGATTATCTTTGAAACAAAACATGTCCTTTTCTACCTGGATTGCTTCGGCAAGAGCCTCTTGCAAGTTATCCTTATGAGCTCTCTTGACTCACATGGCAATAGTTATAGGAATTCCTTTAATGTAATATGCAACTAATAATTCTTCTGCAGGAAGAACATTGGTTGAGATTCTGGTTTTCAGGTAGGAGAACCTCTGGTTAAAATACTTAACCCTTTCTTTTCCCTTTATTTTCATTGAGGATAGATCAATGACCAGATCCTCAGGAGTTTTATCATCTCCAAATTTTTGGATAAATTTGGCTTCAAAATCATCCCAAGAAGAGATAGATCTAGCTTCCAGGGAAAAATACCAGGTAGATGATTTTCCTTCAAAGGTATAAGGGAACAACCTATAGACTACATCTTCATGTATCACACTTCTTAGCCTAATAGCTTGCATGAAGGTTTTAATATGGTATTCCGTAGGATATTTATCATCTGGATTAAATTTAGGGAGCCATTTTTCTGTATTTTTGGGAAGTCTGTTGGTCCCCAACAATGAATACAACATCCCGATATAGCCAAGGTCTGTTTTGTTGCTCTCCCATTGGTCTATCTTCTGAAGAAGAAGAACTTGTGGATGATTCATTGTCTGATGATTCCTTAGATGAGGATGATGATGAAGAAGGAGGTGTTGGTGGTGGTCCACCTGATGCTATGTTGGCCTGCGGGGTATTATGATCTTGATCTATGTATTGAAATAATGAATCAATTTGGATGTCAGGAAACAGTTCTTGTCGAGTTTTGTTCAGATCATCTAAGTTCTAGTTATCCAAATTTTGATTGTCGATGTCAGTCTATGAATTGTTGGCTTGACATTATTGGGATAATATTTGTCTCAGGTTCTGATTGAATTCAATCCTTTTCCCAACCCAAGCAGTAATATCATGAGTACTTTTCCTTAATTGCTCAAGGGTTAGAGGCCCTCTAGTAGGTCATAGAAAGATAATTTCAGGCCTAGGTGTTTCTTGTCCTGTTACAAGAGTAGCAGGGACTACTATTGGATCTTGAACTAGTTGTTCCACAGATGTGGGTGCTTGAGTGTGGCTCCTGGTAACAACTGGTATCCTTGCTGGAGGATGTCTAATAGTGTTTTGTTTAGGCATGAATGATCATGGCCCTCCTTCTAGTGCCATTTGTTGAAGCCTCGGATGTGACACTGGAATATTTTCCAAGGAAATCAATAGAAGGTAACATCCCAAACTAAAAGGATTCAAACAACCCTACGCAAGAGTGGTTCTATCCCCAAATTATTTGGTGTGACTGACTCCTACGGATATTAGGTCTCTGTTGGAATTTATGTGAATGGATCAAAATGGATCTGTCTTCCTAACAAGGAAGATTGAAAGGTGTTCTATGTCTAAGGGGTAAGTAGTGTTAGCTTGAGAAATATCTAATTAAGTGAGATCTAAATTGAAAAATGTGACTGGGTTTGCAGAACAATCAAATATTGATTATTTGACAAGTATGTTACCAATTAATAAACATATGAATTGGATCTGTACTTATCAGCTTTAGACAAAACCAGACATTAAAAATTGAATAATTTTACCCAAAGAATTAAAACATAGATAGGACTATTCTGTTATGATATGCTAATTGAAAAGTTAGCATCAATTTAAATGTGTGACTTGTTATCAGTTGAAGAAATAGATAAAAGGAGTTAAACAAATAAATTCATTTAACACATAATAACAAGTGAATCGTAAGTTAAGATAAATCCAGCCTACAGATCTATGCATTCATTAAGTTTGCAACATAAAACAAAGCTTATCCAATGATTGACATGAGAAATATGAGCCTATCAAAGAAATTTGACAAATTATGCAAAAGAGATGGCCAAGAGAAGCTAACTGAATTTCATTAAGTCTGGAAAAAATTACAATGGCTGAAGGAAACAGAGCATTTCTAGTTCTCCTTTGGTGATTTTATCCTCCCCCTCTCCTACGAGATCTAATCCCCTTTAATAATTATTACATGAAGTTACAAGGGACATATTTCCCATAAAGACAGGGATTAAAAAATATTTCTAATCTAATACTTGCCAAGGGAAATTCGCCACTTGGCCCATACATCTAACAAATATTCCACATCCTGATATTTGGCCAGTTCGAGTGCCAGTTGGGTATTACAAGTGAGAGACTCAATATCGCTTTTCTTCACTTTATGCCATGCACATAGAAAAAAGGTTGATCTTTATCCCCAAACTGATGGGTTCCTTAATTAAATCTTTAACCTTGAAAATATGAATGTACTCCAGCTGTTGAATTCGCTCTTTGGACTGTGAACATCACTCATCAACCTACTCAATCATAATCCTAGGTGGACAAGCCTTTTCAATAAGTTCCAAGGTTTGAAATTCCAATGAGATCAATAAACTATCAGCTGCATACCACCTTCTACCACAAATTTCTTGTGCTTCCTGGATGGTAGCCTCAACCGATTCACAAGCATGCCCCCATGCTTCCAAAGAGATTATGATTCTTATGAACTTGATGTTGTCCAGAACAAGGATATCCTTGGACTTATCTTTAATGTATTTCTTCCAATATACCACATATTCAATAGCCTTGGTGGCTTCTTCCCTTCTCTCATTATGTTTTTCAAGGACATCATAATGATGCTAAAAAACATTGTATGTCTCTTGAATGTCATTTAGGAACACAAAAAAATCAACCAGGAGATTCTTATGTTCTTCATTTATTTTGAGGGCTAGATTCTTAAAATATTCCTTAGAAAAACTGGAGAAAGAAGAGATAGCATCCATTGCCATTGAATCTTTCAGTTGCTGCTCTATCCCTGTGATATTTTCAGCATAACCTGTATTTAGAAGTTGGGATTCCTGTAGCTGTTGCTGAAGAGATTCATTCTGTTCCTACAAGTCTTTCAACTGATTGTCATGCTCACCTTTCAACACTTGAAGTTGAGCTTGATGTTGTTTATCAACTTCAATCTGCTGTTGCCTAAGCTTCTGCAATTCCTGCTTCTTTTCCTCAATTTCTTTGTTCAATGAGGTGACAGAGTCATAATTTGCCCCTGCAAACGCCCCCATTGCTGTAGCAGGTTCAAGTGCTTCTTGTTGTACATCTGTAGATGTTTTCCTCCAGATGACTTGGATGGGGACCGGGCCTTGCATAATAGTTCCTTCCCTATTTCTTTTAGCACCCTTTTTCACTACTGCCCTCTCTAATCTGCTGTAGAAATTTCTCCCAGGGAAACCACAACATCATCTCCAAAATCTACCACTATGTCCAATGTGGATGTAGACACATCAGATGTAGCTACCAGAGGTACAGTTTGGGATAAAACAAAAGTTGGAATGGGCATTGTGATTTGGGTGGTGAAGATGGAAGAAGATATAGTGTTGGAGGTTGATGGTAAAGAGAAGGGAGAAGATGTAAGAGAAACAACCTATGGGAGTGAAAGAAGAATTGGGATCAAATGTGTTTCTAAAGGTGTGGTCGGAAATGGGTTTCAACATCCTATGTAAGTGTGACAATAATTGGGACCACAACTAGCTCTTATGAAGTCACCACATGGATTACCAATGGTTCAGTTGATGTGAGTATAGGAGTTATGATATCAGAAAATGAGATGGAAGGTGAAATGATTGCAATATCTAATGACATAGGAGATGTTGTAGCTATTGCAATGATAACCTCTAGAAATTGGAAATCAGGAATAGAGGCATCAACATTTATGTCCTCCAAGGGGTCAGAAGAGACTAGGGTGACCGAAATAACCTCAGGCAGAGTGATAGGAAAGACAATGGGACATGAAAAATTAGAGGGAAGAGTTTCATCTTCCTCATCACTGTCTTCTATATGGAGCATAGTCACCTTGGGAACAGGCCCTTCAATATTTTTATTCTTTGTTGGAGTGGTTGCAGCAACTTTCTGAGTTTCCACCACTGAGGTTAGTGCTGCCAATTCCCTTTCCATCTCAATAGCCTACTAAATCAGAGCATTGATATTTTCTGAAGGCCTGGGCTACGGTGTGTCTTCAACAGGGGCCTTGCCCTTATCATCAGCATGGTAGGTTAGCATCAAGGGAGCACTTGCTTTCTGAGATTATTTTTCTGCCTTGTCTTTCTGAACCTTATCATCAAGTGAGAACTCAAATTTTCTGTACTGCAAGACCTTAGTCTTGAGTTATTGTTGATACTGAAAAATGAAGCTTTGTTCTTCCAGGGAAGAATTTTTGTTCATGACTTCAGAAAATGAGTCAACACGTTGGTAGATAGAATCATTTGGTTCGGTCTGGTGAGCATATTCACTTTTCATGTGCTCCTGTGCAAAATTATTTAGCAAAAATGACTTGGGATCATGCATTCTCTTGGGAGCTTTCCCAAGATTCAGGGTTGCAATCTTCTTTCAAGTAATCTAGCATGAGTTGAATTCTGGATTATTAGATGCCCAAGATGAAGTGGGAACTTAGGCCCAGCTAGAATATTCCAATCAAAGGAAATGATCCTAGAGATTGGTAGGGGTTTACTCGACACAGATGTAGTGCCCCCATTTTCAGAGACATCCAAACTGGTAATGCAGAAAACTTTAGGGACATGTGCATCAATCTTTGAAGGACTAATGGGATTGATCGAAGATTGCATCGATTTGATCACTTCACTCTCCAAAGAAAGAGTGGGGTTGACCAAAGATTGCATTGGTTTAAGCACTTCATCAACCAAAGGTTGATCAGGCTGTTGGGAATCTATAGACAATTCAAGAGCAGAGGATCCATCAGACATGGACCACACTCTCCGCACCTCTGGAATAGCAGGGCACCGGTGAGTAAGGTGATCTCCCTTACAAAGGTGACAAGAGAACTTTGGCTTGCATCCTATACGCTTAGATTCTTTTACAACAATAGTACTGTCAACATGACTAGCATTGGCTAACAGTTTGCCCCAAGCGTAACTTGCAGTGGCTAGTTGCTCAGAAGCAAAAGACTTTTGAACTATGGAGCACACTCTTTGCACCTTTGGAATAGAAGGGAATCGATGAGTAAGGTGATATCCCTCGCAAAACTTACAAGGGAACTTAATCTTCTATTTTTTAGGTTTGTCGATAATGTCAACGTTCTCAGCATGACTTGCAGTGGCTGATTCAGTGTCTCCAGTATGACTGACAGTAACTGGTGACTTGTGAATAATATGACTAGCAGTGATCAATGAGGTGTCCTCAACATGAGCAACAGTGGTTGAAGACTTGCTTTCAGTATGATTTGAAGTGACTGAAATTTTTCTTCCAGCATGATCTCTAGAGGCTGGGTAGGTTCCCTCAACATGATTTTCAGAGGCTGGGTGGCAAGGTTCAGTATGATTTGCAGTGACTGAACGAGTTCTCCCAACATGACCACTAGAGGTTGGGTAGGTTCCCTCGGCATGAAAATGGAGAGAGATCTAACTCACCTTTAATTCAAACGTTTGCTCCGCTCGTTACACCGATCCAAAGGTCCTCATGAGTGAACCTGTTAAGATCAACCAAGAAACAAGCATATACAATTCTCCCAGCAACTTGAAACATATGTTAGAATCTAATTTGGAAACCTGAAGTAGAAACAAACCATATCATTGAAAAAACATTAACATATACGATTTGGGAAACAAGACAAGTTATTGTATTGGGAATCTCGATAGTACTTACAAAGTTTGCTTGATGTCCAAGCCAACTTCCATCTCCAAGCCTCTCCTCTAGCTATCTCTACAAATGCTCTGATATCATAGGTTTGATGCCCAAGTAGTTCTCCCTTTTTTTCATGGAAGGGCTCTCTCTTATAGTGTGTAGGATGACTAACCAACAAGAGAGAAGAATGGATCTTGGGAGTGATTAGTGGATCAGAACCCCTGATCAGAGAAGATGTTAGGATTGAATCGAGGTGTCAATCCCCAAACAATATCTCGAAAATCAAGATCCCACAGTCGATGGAAAAAGGCTAAAAAGAAACTACCGCACCCCCAAGCTTGAGCATAACGCGGTAGTACCACGCCCAAGACAAGGAGCATCACATGGGAGTACGGACTACCGTGCCCCTGAAGAGGTGTAGGGAGCGGTAGTGGTGAAAAGTAAGGTCTCAGAAAAGTTGCCAGATGGCATGAGAGGTTTGCCTTTATGGGTCAATCATTACTTTTCTCTTTTGGGTGTTTTAGGCAGTAGGGGAAGTGTCGTCAAATGTGTTTATTGTGAAGATGTGACACTATGAAATATTGAGATATAACAGATGCCCCCTAAAGTGTGAGGTCAGAAGAAACTGATGGCCGAAAGACTTTACCAATACTGTGCAGAGATAGCATCGAGGAGAGCAACAAGGAGCTAAAACAAAAACAAAATGTCAGATATACCACCGAGGCGGGCATTCCCATGCTCGGAAACAATTGACTCAAAGCATGGATGCCGACCAATACAATGCAGATCCTTGGGTACTGAGATGATATAGACTATAGACAAATCATGGCTACTAGGAACAATCGTAGATCCATGAGACAATAATTACACAGCCACGACCAATACATAAGTGGATCTGTGTGACAATACAAGAGTGAGGTTTTTCACGTGATGACTAGGTGGAAACTAGACCAACATACGCCATCACAACCTGGACGTAATCAGAATACAAAAAGGTGTCCAGGGTCTTCTACCCAAAAGTAAACGATATGAATCTTTCCATGTGATTACAAGGTGTTGAAGTCGAACATGGTAGAAACCATTTCATTATCGGTTAATGATGTGAACTGTTAACAAATGCGAGGGAAATCACCAATGATGTCAATGATCCCCAAGGTATCTATAGTACATCTCAACGGAATGCAAATAAATAAGTTGATGTCAAGCACTTGAGAGATTATTCGATCAGAGGTCAATTGATGGAAACCTACTGTCGAATACGAGGAAACCTGCCATTGAGGCATGCAGGTACCAAGGTACTGATGGTTGACTCCTAAGCCTAATTCCTGGATAGTGATTTGGTGTCGACAAGAATAGACTCGTCGAAGGTGGGCCATAATGATTCCCACATCAACGACATGAAATCAAAATGAGAGATAGTGTGAAATAATGGAACGATGGAACATGTACTGACACAGCAGAAGTCTTGACACAATGGATGACTTAGAACAATGCAAACCCTTTGAACATATAACGGCATGCAGCAGAACTTGGCAGCAGGGATTAGTGATGGTAGAGGACATACATATGACGAGTAGGCTCATGGTCAAGGCGATGACTCAAGATGATGACTATGACTCAGCAAGAACATATATCAGATACATACCCAAAAGTAGACAAGGGACAGATGCATGCCATGTTCAAAGGTAATGACTAATAAGCTGCCAACCAAATAAACTTGGCTCATTTCAAATTTTCCCCCGACATGATGGACGAGTACCTCTTTGTTGTTTTACGAGCTTGAGGAGGATAACAGATGCTCAATATAGCTCATCTCATAGATGAGTCTGATCTCACATGTTTTACGAACCTGAGAAAGGAGGGATTCGTCCCAAAGTGGGTCCTTCGATGTATAAATTTTAACGACTCCAAGGAAGGAAAACTCGACATCATTTCATGTTTAGAGAGTCTGAAAAGAACTAAAGGAGACTCCAAAAGGTCCTTTTTCATGAAATTAGTCTCTCTGCTCGAAAAAGGGTAAAATAATGCTAGAGAGAACTCTTCCAGCCATGATTGGCTGGAGTATTCCTTTTTCGTAAATAGTGCCCCCTGGTCCAAAAAAGGGGTAAACTATCACCAAGGAGACGATTATTCAAATACTTTTACAAGCGTGAATGTATCAAGTTCACTTGGCGATATTTTCCTATTTAGGGAGTCTGAAAAGAGCTTAAAGAGGACTCCATTTACAACTTTGTCATGGTTGATGAGCTAGTACGACAAAGGAAAAGTAAACTCGGTACAGTTCGTTTTCCGTAAATAGTCTAGTGAGGCTGGATAAAGTGATAAACTTATACTCATTAGACACACCTTTTCACTCAGAATTTTAATGAGCATGATAATGATATCAAAAGCACTCAGAATCTTTTTCATATTTGAACCAAAGCACGAAAAAGTAGAAACTAAGCTCAAACCACTTTTCATATTTTTAACCAGAGCATGAAAAAGGTTAAAAGTAAGCTCAAATACCATCTTACTATTTTTAATGAGCTCGAAGGTAGGTTGGAAGAATGCTCATGGTATAAAGCAGGATGTACTAACTCTAAACTAAGACAAAAAGGAAACAAATGCTACCTTGAATTCCTAGATCTAGACAAGTATTTCAAGATTACAATGCTAGAGAATGGAGAGAGATCTAACTCACCTTTAATTCATACGTTTGCTCCGCTCGTTACCTCGATCCAAAGGTCCTCATGAGTGAACCTGTTAAGATCAACCAAGAAACAAGCATATACAATTCTCCCAGCAACTTGAAACATATGTTAGAATCTAATTCTGAAACCTGAAGCAGAAACAAACCATATCATTGAAACAACATCAACAGATACAATTTGGGAAACAAGACAAGTTATTGTATTAGGAAGCTCGATAGTACTTACAAAGCTTGCTTGATGTCCAAGCTAATTTCCAGCTCCAAGCCTCTCCTCTAGCTATCTCTGCAAATGCTCTGATATCATAGGTTTGATGCCCAAGTAGTCCTCCCTTTTGATCATGGAAGGGCTCTCTCTTATAGTGTGTAGGATGACTAACCAACAAGATAGAAGAATGGATCTTGGTAGTGATTAGTGGATCAGACCCCCTAATCACAGAAGGTGTTAGGATCGAATCAAGGTGTCAATCCCCAAAGAATATCTCAAAAATTAGGATCCCACAATCAATGGCAAAAGGATAAAAAGAGACTACCGTGCCCCCAGGCCTGAGCATAACGCGGTAGTACCACGCCCAAGACAAGGAGCACCACATGGTAGTACAAACTACCGTGCCCTTGAAGAGGTGTAGGGAGCTGTAGTGGTGAAAATTAAGGTCTCAGAAAAGTTGCCAGATGGCATGAGAGGTTTGCCTTTATGGGTCAATCATTACTTTTCTCTTCTGGGTGTTTTAGGCAGTAGGGGAAATGTCGTCAAATGTGTTTATTGTTAAGATGCGACACTGTGAAATATTGAGGTATAACACTAAAGGACTTCAACTTACTTGAATTGAAACTGACAAAGCAATCAGAAAGTGTCTAGACTCAAAAAGCTTTCGAAAACACCCTAAGAACTCCACAAAAGGGCCAAACGCTAAATCAAAGGACAAGACACCGACAGGGTATACTAGTGTTGCAAGAAACAACGAATGTTATACATAAAGGTTTGTATACCTGCAACACAAAACTAGGGTATGGACGAGCAGCTATGTCCGCCAAGGAACAAAGCACAGTCTTCAAAAGAGTCACAAACAAGCAAGACACCTCAAAAGTACTCAAGCAAGCAAAAGATGACCTAAGGGACTTAGGAGAGGCTAACGAGACTCAACGAAGGCTTACAAAGCTCAAGGACCAGTTAAGAATGCCAAGTACAATGCAGGAAATCAAACCAAAGAGGTGGAAATCAAATCCCCACATCAAACAGAGAGTTACAGGAATGTGCTCTATTGTGCAGTAGACAAACTAGTGCATATTGGGAGATGTGCCCTACTGTACATTAGGGAAAGTATCGCACAGGATCAGGTATGCGCTATTGTATGTACAGAGGACTAGCGCACATGTCAGGGGAGGTCAAAATCACGCCTTGCAAAGGTGAACTGGGATGAGTCAGGAAAAGGAAAGCAGGTAAAAGTGACCTACAGGGCCTCTCAGAGGATCAAAAAGATCAAAAGTACCGGAAAGAAAACAAAATAGGTTTCTTAGAGAAGAAAAACAACCGATTCCCCAGCAGAGTCACCAATCTGTTGTTCAGGAATTCTACCTTATAGCGAGGAAAGGGACACTACCAGTTTCTAGGGTTACAGGTAAACACATTGATCATATTAGATAAGCTTCTATGATGGGAAATAGATCAAGGATCTTGAAGATATACCTTATTAACGACGTTCGATCCTAGCTTTGGCTTGATCTTGCGCTCAATCTTCCACTTGATCTTCCGCTTGATAGACCTACAATACAAAGATACCTTCTTCAACGTATCTTAATTGATATAACAATGATGAAATTGAAATACAATTTAGACATAAAAAACAATCAAGCATTTAACCAAACAAATATGCAATCCATTAGACATTTGATTGGGACAGGAAGGATGTTTCAACCTTTATTGTCAAAAGCAAATAATCAGCACAATTATACTTGATCATTTAGAGAGCTTGTGCAACCAGATTCTAGGCTCCTGCTCTTCTCTCTAACTTTGGAATTCCTCCAGCATAACAACCCTTAATACTAGTTTCTCCTCTTGTGAGTATGAGTCTATGTGTAAGTAACCCCTCTCATGAATCCTCCTTGTATTTATGGGACAAGGTAGGCAGTTTAGATCGAGAGGTGGTTGAATTGGGAGGTTGGGGAAGTTGCAAAACCAACTTCATCTAATCCCAATTCATTAAATTAATATATTTTTTATTACATTTTAAGATGTGCGCGAGTTTTTCACAGTAGAGTAGCGCACAATATGCAACTTCAGTGCTTAACAACTAGTGTTCGCAAGGTTTTTTAAGGTGTGCACTTGTTTGCTAAAGTAGAGTAGGGCATACTAGCTGGTGTGCATGCCTTTCATGCTTGTAGAGTAGCACACATGTCCTGATGTGCGCTAGTTTGCTATACAAAGAGTAGGGAACATGTCAAAATATCAGATAAAACATGATTTTGTCAATTGTAGAGGGGTAAGTCTGATCCATACATCATCTAGGGCAATCTTGCTCTTCAATCCAAGTTGTTCTTTTGTGTGATCAACAGCTAAAGGTGATCATGGACGGAGAAGTGCAGATTTGACCTATAATAGATGCCCCCTAATGTGTGAGGTCAGAGGGAAGCGATGGCCAAAATACATTATAATTCCAAGTCAGAGGAGGAGTAAGAAACCGCAGAACCAAGTCACAAAAGTACCTGAAATAACGATCAAGGTCAGCGAGCAATTACAATCTTGACATCATATAGATGTGTAGCATGATACAACATGATCTCCGATACATAACTAGGAGATGTATATATAGCATGGCCACTGAAATACAAGCATGGATCCATGTCAAAAATGAGAGATCATAGCCATAACAACAAACTGGATCTATGTCTCCTGGAGAGCCAAAAATGAGTGAGGCTCAGTCTTGCGCAGCTTGGGAGATAACATAATGAGGTAATGCTATCAACATACCAAGTTCTTCATCCAAAACAACCCAAGGTAAAAACCCTAACCATGTGAATAAATGAGCTGAAAGTCGAACATGGGGGGTATCGTTTGATTACCGATCATTGAAGTATACCATTAACAAATGCGAGGGATTCCACCAATAATGATAATGGGTCCCTGTTGGCACCCCAACAACTCCCCTTGATTTGTACAGAATAAAGGGGCCCCCATGTAAATTTTGTAAATACATAGTTTTTGATTTGATTTTCTTGTTTGGATTGATAGATGATTTCATGACTTCTATTTCTTTGGCTTGGTTTTCAATTCATGAGATTTTGACGTTTGGTGAATTAGTTGCTTGAATCTCTTGGCCTTTTTAGTTTCTCAATCATGCTTTCATCCTCTTATCTAAGCTCGGTCAAATTGGTTACATACTTTGGTTTGACTTAACTACATTGATATCATTTCCTTTTAATAAGATACACAAAGTTCCAGGTCTTTAATACTTTAATTTGTTAAGAGCACATTTTGACGGATCAATGCATGTCTTAAAAGAATTTACATCGAAGTTGGATGACAAGGTGATGTTTTTCATTCTCATATGACATTTTTCTTAAACTACTTTTCATTAAAATTAATAAAAGTGTCAAAGAAACAATGTTTAGACATTACAAGTTTAGACATTGCAAGCTTAGATTGAATGACCATAATATTATTGTTACTTCAACTTAAAGAAAGAGATCATATATTTTCATATATCTAAACTCTTTTGTTTAAGTATCTTTCTATAATACTATAAAGTTACTTTATGAGTGATCCTTCAAACAATGAAATTCCAATAATTACTTTATAAATATTTTTGAGGATTGTTTAATAGTGAATGTAGCTTTATGATTTTAACTTTAAACAAAAGAGTTTTATTCATTTAGTGATTTCTTTTTTCATTTTGAAGGGTAGTAATACTCATCCTTTCTTATACGATCCCTTATTTTGATAACTTTTTCAAAACATGGATTGTTATAACTTATATAGAATATGGATAATTTTTTATTTCTTCCATACTTTTGGAATTGACGTTTCATTTTTTTTTGCAGGTGTATAAAATATATACCATCTTTCAAAGAAAGGCCGTAGCCATCTTGCATGGTTTGAAAATATCACGTGTTTACATGATCAAATCTTTATATAAGTGGTTGGTCTATATAAAAGATGAAAGATGGTAGCATGACGTGCTATATTGAATAATGGGAAAGTCAATTAAATCAATAAGTCTGAAGACATTTCAAAGAAATTATTCGATTCTGCCACAAAGAAAAGAATGCTAGCACGTTGAAGTGTCATTATATCAAATTGCATCGTATATCACTATTTGTTGTAGATCTCACACAAAAAAAAACGGATTGCATGGAGATATTTACTGCTATCCGTTAAAAGATTACACGTCTCATTCACCAGAAAAGATGGTTACATGACAGAGTTTGCTGGCCGAGTCACCATGGTCTATTGATATGTCATCGGTGGTTGTTCTGGTTACCATAAATAATACTCACGCAAAAGAAGGAGAACTTGCCACCATTGTAAAAGGAAACCAGCTCAACGGTCTTAATAAAATCTCAGGATATATTCATAATGTTGCAAAATTTGCCACGATGCATCCTAAAATCCAGCTGGCTATATATTTTTTCCATTCCATATTGATATGTATAGCCAGGTGTAGATCGCATTTCCACTTGTCCTTAGAAAACGAAGGCTGCTTAGAACCACCGAAGTTACATTTAAGAGGATCGCAGTTATGTTCTGATGGATAATTACAATACATAGCGCTGGCAAACAGTCGCGTGGATTAGGGCGATGAAATTGCAGGGATACCAGAACATTGCAATCGAGAATATATCGTGGATTCACGAAGTGAAAAAGGGAAAATTCTTGTTCATTTTATCTTTAACCAGAATATTGATATTAATGCAGCGCACACTATATCTTTCTCTTGGTTATTTGGTATATCTTCGACGTGTAAATTTGACAAGACTTAAGATATGGTTTTCACTGAAATTGCAGGGATTTCCTTCTGCGAGATTAAATTATTCACAATCTTGGCAATTAGTCATTACATGCAACACCGATAATGCAGAGGTTAAACATACCAGCCGATGAATGAAATGGTTACGGTTATTTTGAATTTATACCATGTGTTCTGAGCTGGATTAAAGAGATTAGCCAAGATGCACCAATATTAAGGGGAAGTCTCATGTTCTTCATCATTTATCTTCCACAATAATTCTGTTATTTGATCGTACAGGTTAGGCGTGGAGAATGATATAATTAATCTCAGTTATTGTTATTTTGGCAGGGATTTACTCGGACTGGAACAGACAACGAGCATGTCCATCGCAAATATTCATTTTTTACCAGAGATATTTTTTTACTGAGGCTGTTTTCTAACTCACCTATAGTTAAGACGAGATATGACTCCAGAAATCAAGAAGAGAAGAAGATCACGGATTCGCGTCAATATTCAGGCAGCGATTTTCAGCAGCAAACTGCGGATAAACAAAGGCAATTGATGTGTTCTCATGATTTAATAGCGAGGAAATTTGCCACTGGTGGCTGCAATCTCCAAGGTACTAACCGAAACTCTAAACTTCGTTCCCAGAGAAAAATGAGTTGATGTCGATGGGAAGAAGTTCGTTGGAAAGGAGGCCTTAAGGCATCCTCCATCATCCAACACGAGGAACACTCAACTGGTATGAGTTGATGTGGAGTAAGACATGTAACACGACTGACACTAGGATGGTCGACACATGAGGTCAAGGTAAACTGCAGAATGGCCGACACATGAGGTCAAGGTAAACTGCAGAATGGCCGACACAAAGTGAGTTAGGCAGTTTTCAACATAATGGGGAAATGATATAAGCCTATAATGTAGGAGACATTAGCAAACCCTCCATATGGTTGGAAGAATAACCAACCGGGGGAGTAAACAACTCGGAGATCAGGTTCAACCTAAGGTCGAAAAACTAAACCCAACTGAAATGATAGACTCAAATAGGTGCTGTGTTCAAGGGTAGAACTGACTGAACTACCTTTGAAACTAAAATATGTGATATATCTTTCTTATCCCTTATTCTTTTTAAATAAAAGAATACCCTTCTTGTTATTTTAATGAGTCCAAGAAAGAATGATAACTAATTAAGTCCAACCATGTAAAAAGTTTAACGAGCCCATGGGAGGAAGACTGAGGACCTTCTTCATTGTTTACAGAGTTCGAACAAGAGATAGAAGATTACTCTATAGTATTGATCTCTAGATTTTAATATCGAGCCGAGATCTGTTCTTACTCGTCTGTGTTTTCAATTTTAAGGAGTCTGAAAAATTTAAACAATAAATCCATACACCTACTTGTGGATTTTAATATCGAGCTCAAGTAGGTTAATGCTCGCCGGTGTTTTTCTGTTTATAGAGTCTGAAAAACTTAAACAATCCTCTATTTACCTTCTCGTGGATTTCACATCGAGCCCGAGTAAGTGAGTGCTCGCTTGGTGTTTTCATATTTAGAGAGCCCGAAAACCCTAAAGACGGCTCCAAAAAGGTCCTTTTTTGTAAAGTTAGTCTCCTCCCTCGAAAAAGTATAAAACAAAGGAAGAAGAACTCTTCTAGGCACGAATGACCAGAGTATTCCTTTTTCGTAAGTAATTCGCAAAAATCCGGAAAATGGTTAAACTTATACTTAAGCGGATGGGCCTTCAATTCCTTTAACGAGCTTGAAGAGGACAAGTCTGCTCGGTAATCTTGTCATGTTTAAAGAGGCTAACAAGAGCTTAGAGAGAACTCCATAAAAATCTTTTTTCGTAAAAATTTAACGAGCCCGAAAAAGTAAACTCGTGACCTCCTTATTGTTTTTAACGAGCTGAAAGGAGAGATGGAAGAATGCTCATAGCCTTCTTACTGTTTTTAACGAGCTCAAAGTGAAGGTAGAAGAATGGTCGTAGGTGGATCAAATGTCCAAATAAATGACAGACCGCATTATAGACTCTAGGAAAGCTTCATCAGAAGGAAGCACATCATCCCAGATTGAACGCATGTCTAAACATTCAGACGAAGTCATCACCTGGTTAATTGCTGGAACCCAGTCCCGAGAAGGTAAGCATGAATTCAGAGGCTTCTTCTCAGTAGCAATTGGACTCAAGGAACAATATGCCACAATATTTGATTGTGACATGGTAGTGCCTACTGACAGGTGTTATAGATTAAAATAACACCTCTCCATTTGTGACGACACTTGTTTCCCTTGGTCGCATGACGACACTTCTTGAGATCAAGTTTAGTCACACAATAGGACACTTGTGGATTGAGGGGTCATTTGGGACACTA
This sequence comes from Larix kaempferi, assembly GCA_027924585.1. Taxonomy (NCBI): domain Eukaryota; kingdom Viridiplantae; phylum Streptophyta; class Pinopsida; order Pinales; family Pinaceae; genus Larix; species Larix kaempferi. Next base: position 969,037 of record BSBM01001515.1, on the reverse strand, counting down.
AAAATGGTTGAAATTACCTCACTCTTGGCCCATTTGATGTTTATGACCCTTGGGAACATTTTTCCAGACCAAACCATCTCCTAAAAAAGAGTAGAAAAGCCTGTCTTTGGCCATTTTTTAACATGTGCGCTGGTACACAGGCATGATAGTAGGGCCTTTTGCTGGTTTCCTTCATTAAAGTAGCGCCCACCTCTACATGTGCACTAGTTTGTCTACTGTAAAGTAGAGCACGCCCTTGTTCTAGTCAAAATCTCAAAATTTGGGTAAGTTAAGTTGGTTGGGGAACCTCCTACTCGGTTATAACTTATTTTCCTCTCTTTCACTGACTATATAAGGAGCGTAGAAGGGCCATGTGAGGAGAGGAAGCCCATAATAAAGTTATGCTGGACGAATGGAGATCCTCATCCCCTTCTCTTGTGCCTCAGTTTTTGATAAACCCTAGCAGAGCTAATTAGAGGTTAGGATCCTTGGAGAATAAAAGTAGGAGACCTTGAATCTAGGTTTCATGACGTGCCAAGCTTGAAGGAAGGTATAACTTTATGTACTTGCTTCATTCATTAATAAAGATAAGATGTTCTTTCCTTTCCAAATATGACTCATTCATGTGTGTCTCAGATTTGATTATAGTTTGATTATGGTTTAATGTCTTATTATGTCATGGATATCAGTTTTATATATGTAGTCAAATGTGTTTGAGAAAGGTATGAAGTTGTTTTGCGGGTCTGGGCATTGCGATACTAGATAGCATTGAAGAGCAAGGAAGAGAAAGCTAGGATCAACCTTCTGAATAAGGTTCATATATCTCTAAACCCTAATCTCTTCACTTATTTGTTTTACTTGCAGAATATTTGTAAGTCTATCTTTATCACCGTAAGTTGCTAGTTTCTCCCTTGAACTATAGGTGCATTTTCCCCACAACAGAATGGCGACTCCGTTGGGGAAATCCTAACTGCTTAGGGGTATCCAAGGTCATTTCTTTAGTTTTGTTTGATGGTATTTGTTCATTTTCGTGTTTAGGATCAGTTAGTAAGCTCTATTTGACCCTCCTTGGTTGTTACAGACCCTTCCTAGCCCTTCTAGACCGTTGTGGACCCATGTTGGGGGGTTTTAACCCCATTTTTTCAACTTTCCACACATGGGCGCTACTACTATACAACACAGTAGCGCTCTGGGTGCTGGTTTCTTTCATACACAGTAGCACCCACCTCCTGGATTTGAATTTTTTGAGCTTTGATATGTTTGGGAGAGCTGTGACTATAATTTTTGGGGTCCCCGATCACCCTAGGTATGAGTTAAACCACTGTAAGTGGTCTCCCATTCTTGTACTGATCCTACATTCATGATTTGAACCTCTTTTGATCATTTTGGACTTGTTTGGAAAGTTTTGGGGCTTGTTGACCCAAGATGGGGGGTTGTGGACTAGTTTGGTGTTTTGTACCCTAATTTGAGTCTGACTGAACCTGCTTGCTCCATTTCCACTGGATTGAAACCTATTTTGTCTACTTGACCCTGTTTGTATCTATTTCAGTGAAATTTCTCTTTAGATTGGTTTCTTATCCTCCCTTATGCTTTTAGTTTTCTTTTTGTAGTGAAAGCTCAAGTGTTTTGGCTGTTGTTCAAAACCTTGTTTGCACTGTTTATGTGCAGACCTGACTTTACCAAACCTTACTTCTTTGTAGGTCATTTGCTTCGTTTGGGTCTAAAAGTAGTTTTCATACTCTTTTCCCAATGGTTGGCATGCTTACATCAATAAGAATCTGAAAGTCGTTTTGATATTTTTTACTGTTTCAATAAGGAAACCTGAAAGTTTTTTGCTTTTGCTTTGATAGTAGGTTAGTTTCAGTTTTGTTTCTTACCTTTGAAAGCGTAAATAATTTTGATTTATTTTCTGAATAGAGTACCTTGCAAGTGGCTTAATAGATTTAAGAGTGCTTTGCATCAAAAAGAAGAATTTTTCTTTTTGCATACGTATTTGTTTGAGTAGCTGCATTCTTAGGTTTTGAGTTTAATTTTGTACATTTAGACTTTGGTTTTTACCTTTTTTGCATTCGAAAGATTAAAAATTGCATTTGCACATGCATTCTAGATCGTAATTTGAAGACTTGCATTGAAAAGAAAATATTTGTTTAGTGGTAAATATTTCATTTCAATACTTTATCTCTGTTATAACCACTCTCACACACCCACTACCTTTTTGAGTAAGCAAGTAACCTTTAAAATGAACCCTAATAAAATGTACTAGTAACATTTTCTTTTCTAGGTTACACTTTTCACCAACTGTCTTGGTTAGGATCTTGGGTTTAAAACACCTTAAACCACCCAAGATCATACATTATGCAAAAACCGTAGTTCAACTATCACAGGTAAACTCACTTCATTCAAAACTTGTCTGGGATCTATGCAGTAGGTCGTGTGAGATCAGATAGTTGGGAATAACCTCCTACTTTATGTTTCAAGCATATGTTAGGATTGGATCGTGTTTGGGAACTCTTCTAAGTTTCGAGCTCAGTTAACCTGACACGCTTTCTGATTCGACCAATGACTGTTCCCCCAGGAGTTTTCGGTGTGGTGGTATCCTTAGTATATGACCATAGGATCATACACAGGTGACGGCGGAGGGTTATTTCTGCTGTACCTAGGACAGACGTGGGAGGAAATCCCTTACAGGTCTTTGGGAGGGCGGTTGGGTGATTCCAGTGCTTGCACCCTTAGTCATTGTATTATGGACCCTGGGTAACTGTTCTTCTTCCTTCGTTGATCTGCTCTGGGCTCTCATCATCCCAGACTCTTCTCCAGAAGGCATCTATTTGCCTAGTTTGATTTACCTAGGACATTTTTTAGTGGTGTCTTCTTTGTGCTACTTGTCTTAGTTTGCCTTAGAGAACTTCTTGCTCATTTGAGCAGGAAACTATGTCTAGCGTTCCAGCGAGCACCAATCAGGGTACCCCTGTTCCAGGGGATCCTTGTGTTGTTCCATTCATTGGAAACATTGGTACTCCCTTAATGACTACTCTGAATCTTCCTGGATTCACTATAGGGCTGTCGGTTTGGTTGTTCTCCACTCCGAATTCCTTGCATGCTCCTGACACTTCTTTTGTAAGCACCTCAAATCAAGAGTATCAAAACCCTAGGCCTTCTTTGCCAATAACATCTTCTCCTCCTCCTTCTACCTCATGTGGCAAAAGTAGCAATACTAGTAACCAGTAGTCTAAAAGGAATAGACTAAGGAAGAGTAGGAAGAAAATGCCAAAACAAGGGGGCAGTAACCCAGTCTCTGTAAGTTATGTTGGGGGCAAGCACCCTACCTCTGCAAATCATGCAAGGGGCACCTACCCAACCTCTGGAGTTCATGCTAGGAGAAAAATTTTAGTCACTGAAAATCACACTGAAAGTTTGTCTTCAACCACTATTAGTCATGTTGAAGACACGTCATTGATCACTACTAGTCATATTAATCACAAGTCACCAGTTCTTGTGAGTCATACTGGAGACACTAGATCAACCACTGCAAGTCATGGTGGGGGCAAGCTGTCAACCAATGCTAGTCATGCCGAGAGTACTGACGTTGTAAAGGAGTCTTGACCTATAGGACGAAAACCAAAGTTCCCTTGTAATCTTTGTAAGGGAGATCACCTTACTCATCGGTGCCCTGCCATTCCAGAAGCACGAAGAGTGTGGTCCATGTCTGAAGGAACCTATGTTCCTGAGTTGTCTATAGATTCCTTATAGTCATATCAACCTTTGGCTCATAAAGTGGTTGAACCAATGCAATCTTTGGTCGACCCCACTCTTCCTTCAGAGAGTGAAGTGATCGAATCGATGCAATCTTCGACCGATCCCATCAATTATTTGGAGATTGATGCACCTATCCCGGAAGTCTTCTGCATTACCAGTTTGAATGTTCCTGAAAAAGGGGACACTTCATCTGTGCCATCTGAACCCCTACCAAGCCCTAGGATTGTTTCCTTTAATTGGAATAGTCTAACTGAGCCTCGTCTTCCTTCTTCGACACCTTTCTAGATAAAGGTTGATATCAGGAACCATACGGTTGATCGATGCATTGTAGATGAAGGAGCTTCTGTTAGTATCTTATCCCTTTATGCTTGGAGAGATTTTGGTTTCCTTAATGTTATTCCAGCTGTTAATTGGCCGTTGACCTTCGATAAAAGACCTAGTGAACCGATCGGATTCCTCCGTCAGGTACCTGTTACTTTGGGTGGAAAAACAGTCTTAGTTGATTTTATGGTTTTAAAGGACCCTGTGGACTTTGATATGATACTCGGGCGTGATTACATTTATGCTATGCATGCTATGGTGTCTACGCTCTTTCGTGTGATGCATTTTTCTCATAACGAAAGCATCGTCACTATCGACCAGCTTGCATTCATTGATCCTCCTTATTACCCAACTGTAGACCACTCTGATCTCTCATCGTAGGCACTACTATGTCACATGGGACTTATGTGGCATATTGTTCCTTGAGTTCAACTACTACTGAGAAGAAGTCTCTGAGTTCATGCTTACCTTCTTGGGACTTAGTCCGAGCTTTTGACCAAGTTTCACCTCCATCTGAATGTTTAGATATGTGTTCTATCTGGGAAATATACTTCCTTCTGAGGAAGCTTTCCTAGAGTCTATAGTACAGTCTACCATTCATTTGGATGTTGATCTAATTGCAATTATGTCCAGCCTCATTTTGACCTTAAAGTCTGATCTTCCTACTGTTGAGTCTTTGGACTCTCCTATAGATCCGCAAATCGGTGTTTCTTCTAAGTTTGATTCTGCTTCTAGAATTTCCAACTCCCGTGGTGATGAATTTGTTTCTGCAAATTCCATCATGCCCTTCAACTTTGATCTTCATCCTGAAGTCGATCTTGTTGATTGTAAGTCCTCGGGCTTGGGTACCATAGAGTCTTCATTTGAAAACTCTGCCTTGTTTATACCTGTTGTTGATGATTATGAAGTTGAAAGTATTTCTACCACAGTGATTTGTATCAGGTCTTTCTTTACATATGTTTTAGATATGATCTTGGTACTAATGTTTCTTGGAGACAGGATTCTTAGCTGGACTTATACATGCTTATTGGTCATTTTCGACACTTTGTGCGACCATGTTAAGTATATTCAGAACCTTGCATATAGGTTTAGCCTTCCCTGCTGTTATGTTGCATTTGAACCTTTTGCCATCCGATTTTGCCATAGGGTCGAACCTGTTGGATATTGGTGTATTAGCCATTTCTTTGTGCATTGTGCACCAGCCCGACAGCAGAGCCTACCTAACATGGGTCACCCTAGTCAGCACCTTTATGCCATTTTGGTGCCCATGCTGAGTTTTTCTCATAGGCTCGGGAGCCTTTTTAGATTTACCATGAATTTTAGAAGAAGCCTCATATCTTTCTTCCTCATATATTTCTTGCCATCCCTGATAAGGCTCCCATATTTATGTTCAAGTTGCATATGCATCTGTTATGATCCCGATTGCGCTAACGATCCTGATGCTGGATTCCATGCTTTTAGCTCGTTATAAAAGCCTCCATCTCTGATCTCATTTTCGCTAAGCCCTATATCATTTTTCCTTCGCAATTTGACACCTTTTACCTGGAGGAGACACACCCTGATTGTCTTTATCTTGCTCATGTTCCTTGCATTAGGCATAGCTTTGTTCCATGCGCTTGGAGCTAGTTTCGCATGTCCCTGACACTCATCTCCTCCCATTTTGAGCATTCTTCCACCTTTACTTTGAGCTCGTTAAAAACAGTAAGTAAGTTTCGAGCATTCTTCCACCTTTACTTTGAGCTCATTAAAAACAGTAAGTAGGTTTTGAGCATTCTTCCACCTTTACTTCGAGCTCGTTAAAAACAGTAAGTAGCTTATGAGTAGTCTTCCACCTTTACTTCGAGCTCGTTAAAAACAGTAAGTAAGCTACGAGCAGTATTCCACCTTTCCTTCGAGCTCTTTAAAAATAGTAAGGAGGCTACGAACATTCTTCTACCTTGACTTCGAACTCGTTAAAAACAGTAAGTAGGTTTTGAGCATTTCTTTCATCTTCACTTCGAGCTCGTTAAAAATAGTAAGAAAGTTATGAGCATTTTCCTATCTCCTTTGATCTCATTAAAAACAGTAAGGAGGTCACGAGTTTATTTTTTCGGGCTCGTTAAACCTTTACGGAAAAGATCCCTATGGAGTTCTTTTAAGCCATTTTCAGACTCCTTAAATAGGAAAAGTTTGCCGAGCATAGTTGTATTTTCGGGCTCATTAAAATAACTGAACCGACATCCACTTCGATATAGAATTATCCCTTTTCCAGGCCTTGGTGGATAATTTACGGAAAAGGTACACTGTAGGTATACTCTGGTATGCGCTAGAAGAGTTCTTCTTTCATCGTTTTACACATTTTTGGGGAAGGAGACTAACTTTACGAAAAATGACTTTTTGGAGCCTTCTTTAGGGTTTTCAGGCTCTCTAAATATGAAAACACCAAGCGAGCATTCACCTACTCGGGCTCGATGTGAAATCCACGAGATGATTAATAGAGGACTGTTTAAGTTTTTCAACTCTATAATCAAGAAAACACCTCCGAGCACAGACCAATCCTGGCTCGATATAAAATCCACGGATAGGTGTATAGATATTTCTTCTAGGTTTTTCAGACTTCTTAAATATTGAAAATATGATCGAGCATGCTTTAGTTCTTTGTCAAGCTCATTACAAAATGAAAAAGGAAATGGAAGGGAATAATGTTAACATATCTTTCAATATGATGGAAGAAAGTCTACTATCTCCTTGAACAAAGCACCAGTTTTGAGTCTATCAAACAAGTTGGGTTCTAGTGTTGGCCTTAGAGTAAAACTGATCTCAGAGTTCTTACTCCTCCATTTGGTTAGTTTTCCAATCATATGGAGAATCTATTAATGTCTCCTACATTGCAGATTTGCATCGTGATCTCTTTGTCTTCAAAGCTGCCTAAGACACTTTTGTGTCGTGCTCACTGTTCAAGGATATAACCTAGGTCGGCCATTCTGCAGTTTCCTTGACCTCATGTGTCGGCCATTCCTTGGTGTCAGTATGTTTCATCATGTGTTTAGTCCTACTCCAAATCATCTCATACCTGTTGAGTGTCCCTCATGTTGGATGATGGAGGATGCCTTAAGGCCTCCCTTCCAACAGACTTCTTCCCATCGAATTCAACTCATTGTGCTCTGGGAATGAAGTTTAGAATTTCGGTTAGTACCTTGGGGATTGCAGTCATTAGTGGCAGTTTCCCTCGCTATTGGATAGATGGGAATACATCAATGTCTCCTATCCCATAGATTCTTCAAGTGTTCGATGGCAAGCCCATTTATTTGCACTTGCTTGAATGTACTCATTACCTTGGGTTCCATTTTCATTATTGGTGGACACCCTTGCATTGGTTAACGGTATACATCAATGACCGGTAATCAAACGATACCTCCCATGTTCGACATCAACTCATTTATTCGCATGGATAGGTTTGTACCTTGGGTTGTTTTTGGATGAAGCCCTTGGGATCCTCGATAGCATCATCTCATTTATGTTATCACACAAGTTGCGCAAGACTGAGCCACACTCTTTTTGGCTCTTGATGAGACATAGATCCAGCTTGTTTTCTTTATGGCTATGTTCTCCAGTTTTGACATAGATCCACCTTGTATTTATGTGGCTATGTTTACACTTATGTTCCTCATGGATCCACGCTTGTATTTTAGTGGCCATGATATATGCATCAGTATTTGGATCATTATTGTATCCTCTTGGAGGTCATGTTCCACTATTTGAACATGGACAGTTACCCAAAGGATGAGTTTGTATGGCATTGCCTTTGCTTTCAGGTACTTCATTTGAGCCTATGATTCTTGGTTTTCTCCGTTACCCATGATTCAACTCTTTGTTATTTATAATGTATTTCAGCCATCGTTTCCTGCACTCCCTTTGACCTCATACATTAGGGGGCATCTATTATAGCTTAAAATGACACCTCTCCGTCCGTGACGACACTTGTTTCCCTTGGTTGCATGACGACACTTCTTGAAATCAAGTTTAGTCACACAACAGGACACTTGTGGATTGAGGGGTCATTTGGGACATTAAAAATGGTTGAAATTACCTCACTCTTGGCCCATTGGATGTTTATGACCGCTGGGAACATTTTTTCAGACCAAACCATCTCCTGAAAATGAGCAAAAAATCTTGTTTTGGCCATTTTTTCACATGTGCACTAGTACACAGGCATGATAGTAGGGCATGGGCACTAGTTTCCTTCATTAAAGTAGCGCCCACATCTACATGTGCACTAGTTTGTCTACTATAGAATAGGGCACACCCCTCTTCTAGTCAAAATCTCGAAATTTCGGTAAGTTAAGTTGGTTGGGGAACCTCCTACTCGGTTATAACTTCTTTTCCTCTCTTTCACTGACTATATAAGGAGGGTAGAAGGGCCATGTGAGGAGAGGAAGCCCATAACAAAGTTATGCTGGAGGAATGGAGATCCTCATCCCCTTCTCTTGTGCCTCAGTTTTTGATAAACCATAGCATAGCTGATTAGAGGTTGGGATCCTTGGAGAACAGAAGCAGGAGACCTTGAATCTAGGTTTCGTGAAGTGTCAAGCTTGAAGGAAGGTATAACTTTATGTACTTGCTTCATTCATTAATAAAGATCAGATGTTCTTTCCTTTCCAAATATGACTCATTCATGTGTGTCTCAGATTTGATTATAGTTTGATTATGGTTTGATGTCTTATTATGTCATGGATATCAGTTTTATATATGTAGTCAAATGTGTTTGAGAAAGGTATGAAGTTGTTTTGCAGGTCCGGGCATTGCGATACTGGATAGCATTGAAGAGCAAGGAAGAGAAATCTAGGATCAACCTTCTGAATAAGTTTCCTATATCTTTAAACCCTAATATCTTCACTTATTTGTTGTACTTGCAGAATATTTGTAAGTCTATCTTTATCACCGTAATTTGGTATTTTATCCCCTGAACTATAGGTGCATTTTCCCCACAACAACAGGGGACATACTTGGGCTATATTTGGTTAATAAGAGGGATCAACAAATGTAAGTTGATCCATAGTGACAATGCTTTCGTTGTGAAGAAAAATGCATCACACGAAAGAGCATAGACACCACGGCATGCATCGCATATACATAATCACGTCCAAGGATGATATCAAAATCCATAGGGTCCTTTAAAACCATAAAATCAACTAAGATTGTTTTTCCAATCAAAGTAACAGGTACCTGAGGGAGGAATACCAATGGTTCACTAGGTCTTCTGTCAAAGGTCAATGACCAATTAACAGCTGTAACAAGGTTAGGGAAACCTAAATCTCTCCAAGCATAAGGGGATAAGATACTAACTGAGGCTCCTTCATCTACAACACATCAGTGAACCGTATCGTTTCCGATATCAACCTTTATCTGGAAAGGTGAAGAAGAAGGAAGGCGAGGCCCAGTTAGACTATTCCAATCAAAGGAAATGATCCCAGAGCTTGGTAGGGGTTTACTCGGCATAGATGCAGTGCCCCCATTTTCAGAGACATCCAAACTGGTAATGTAGAAGACTTCAGGGACAGGTGCATCAGTCTTCGAAGGACTAATGGGATCGATCAAAGATTTCATCGATTCAATCACTTCACTCTCCAAAGGAAGAGTGGGGTTGACCAAAGATTGCATTGGTTCAACCACTTCATCAACCAACGGTTGATCAGGATGTTGGGAATCTATAGACAATTCAGGAGCAGAGGATCATTCATACATGGACCACACTCTTCGCACCTTTGGAATAGCAGGGCACCGATGAGTAAGGTGATCTCCCTTACAATGTTGACAATGAAACTTTGGCTTGGGTCCTATATGCTTAGATTATTTTACAACAATAGTACTATCCGCATGACTAGCATTGGCTAACAGTTTTCCCCCAGCGTAACTTGCAGTGGCTGGTTGCTTAGAAGCAAAAGACTTTTGAACTATGGACCACACTCTTTGCACCTCTGGAATAGAAGGGCACTGATGAGTAAGGTGATCTCCCTCGCAAAACTTACAAGGGAACTAAAGCTTCTATTTTTTAGGTTTGTCCACAATGTCAACGTTCTCAGCATGACTTGTAGTGGTTGATTCAGTGTCTCTAGTATGACTCACAATAACTGGTGACTTGTCATTAATATGACTAGCAGTGATCAATGAGGTGTCCTCAACATGAGCAACTGTGGTTGAAGACTTGCTTTTAGTATGATTTGAAGTGACTCAAATTTTTCTCCCAACATGATCTCCAAAGGCTGGGTAGGTGCCCTCAACATGACTTTCAGAGGCTGGGTGGCAAGGTTCAGTATGATTTCTAGTGACTGAACGAGTTCTCCCAACATGACCACCAGAGGTTGGTTAGGTGTCCCTAGCATGACTTCCAGAGGCTGGCTGACTGCCCCCTTGCTTTGGTATCTTCTTCCTATTCTTCCTCTGTCTATTCCTTTTAGACTGTTGGTTACTAGTATTACTACTTTCACCACATGAGGTAGAAGGAGGAGGAGAATATGCCACTGGCAAAGCGGGCATAGGGCTTTGATGATCTTGATGTGAAGTGCTTACCTAAGAAGCATCAAGAGCATGCGAGGCATTCATAGTGGAAAACAACCAAACCGGTAGCGCTATAGTGAATCCCGAAAGATTCAAAGTAGCCATTCAGGGAGTACCAATGTTCCCAATGAATGGAAAAGCACAAGGAGCCCCTTCAACAAGGGTCGCTTGATCGGTGCTCACCAGGATGATATCCATGGTTTCTGACTCAAAGGGTCAAAAAGATCTAAGGCCAACTAAGAACAAACAAAACAAAGAGCTCACCACTACAAAATCCTAAGTATACAGGACCAGGAAAACAAGAAGGGAGAATACTCTCAATAGAAAGTTTGGGATGATCAAGCCCCAAAACAAGCTAGTAGAGCATCGAAGGAAAGTTATATGGCATCCAGTTCAGGTCCTTTGGGTGCAAGCATTTGAATTACCAAACTTCCCTCTTGGGATTACTGAAAAGAGTTACCTTCCATATCCGTCCTAGGTATAGTGAAAATATCCCTTCACTGCCACCTGTGTAAAAAACCCTAAAGTCAAGATACTAAGGCTACCACTAACACAAAAGAAATTCTGGGGGACAGTCGCAGGTCCGACTAGAATGCATGGGTAGGGTACCTAAGCCCGAAATCCAAAAGGATCCCCGTACGTGAACCAGCCTTGGCGTATGCTCGGAATGAAAAGTGAAGGGGTATCCTCACTATTTCACCCTTACAAGACCTTGTGCCTAACTCCGATTTCAGTGGAGCTTCCAGAACAACTTTGATGTCAATGGGTTTACCTATATGAAAGTTGTACTATGATTGTTGAGTAATGAAACAATTTTCGAGCAGTGTATGGTGATTTAAGCTCGAAACTATAGCCTCAGCTAGTTGGTGTAGTGACATCCCTAGAAAGAAAACGTTGCTAATAAATTTTATTAATTATTCTTTTTAAGGGTTGTTCTTTACTCAAAGGTTGTAGTTCATTGTGTGGTGTAATTGTGACTGAAAGCAAAGTACGTAAAGAAACAATGCATTCAAATTCACAAAAAAAAACTCTTTCTGTTCGTTTATATTCTTCAAAAATTGAAAACTAAGCAAACCTAAAACAAGTTTTTTTTTATTTTCTTTTCAAACTCAAAACAAAGTAAACTACACTACTTCAAATGATAATAAGTCTTACTACTTTAAACTACCAAACTCATTTTTTTCTTTTTTGATATATGAAAAAGAAAAAGAACTCGAAAATGGAACCAAGTAAGACCTAAAAGAGGAATGTGAGTAAGGAAAAATGACTCTAAAGCTCACAACAATCAAATCGATGACTTGAAAAAGACTCATCCTACAAATCTTTTCAAAGGAAAAAACTTTCGGCTTGGAAACAAAGCGAAAAGGAAATCAAAGGACAAGACACCGACAGGGTATTTTAGTGTTGCAAGAAACAACGAATGTTATACATAGAGGTTTGTATACCTGCAACACAAAACTAGGGTATGGACGAGCAGCTATGTCCGCCAAGGAACAAAGCACAGTCTTCAAAAGAGTCACAAACAAGGAAGACACCTCAAAAGTACTCAAGCAAGAAAAAGATGACCTAAGGGACTTAGGAGAGGCTAACGAGACTCAACGAAGGCTTACAAACCTCAAGGACCAGTTAAGAAGGCCAAGTACAATGCAGGAAATCAAACCAAACAGGTGGAAATCAAATCCCCACATCAAACAGAGAGTTACAAGAATGTGCTCTACTGTGCAATAGATAAACTAGTGCATACTGGGAGATGTGCCCTACTGTACAGTAGGGAAAGTAGCGCACAAGATCAAGTATGCGCTACTGTATGTACAGAGGACTAGCGCACATGTCAGGGGAGTTCAAAATCAAGCCTTTCAAAGGTGAACTGGGCTGAGTCAGGCAAAGGAAAGTAGGTAAAAGTGACCTACAGGGCCTCTCAGAGGATCAAAAAGATCAAAAGTACTGGAAAGAAAATAAAATAGGTTTCCTAGAGCAGAAAAACAACCGATTCCCCAGCGAAGTCGCCAGTCTGTTGTTCATGAATTCTAACTTATAGCGAGGAAAGGGACACTACCAAATTCTGGGGTGACAGGTAAACACATTGATCATATTACATAAGCTTATATGAAGGGAAAGAGATCAAGGATCTTGAAGATATATACCTTATTAACAACGTTCGATCCTAGCTTTGGCTTGATCTTGTGCTCAATCTTCCACTTGATCTTCCGCTTGACAGACCTGGAATACAAAGATACCTTCCTCAGCGTATCTTGACTGATATAACAATGATAAAATTGAAATACAATTTAGACATAAAAAAAAATCTAGCATTTAACCAAACAAATATGCAATCCATTAGACATTTGATTGGGACAGGAAGGATGTTTCAACTTTTATTGTCAAAATCAAATAATCAGTACAATTATACCTGATCATTCAGAGTACTTGTGCAACCAGATTCTTGGCTCCTGCTCTTCTCTTTAACTTTGGAATTCCTCCAACATAACAACCCTTAATACTAGTTTCTCATCTTGTGAGTATGAATCTAAGTGCAAGTAACCCCTATCATGAATACTCCTTGTATTTATGGGACAAGGTAGGCAGTTTAGATCGAGAGGTGGTTGAATTGGGAGGTTGCGGAAGTTGCAAAATCAACTTCAACTAATCCCAATTCGTCAAATTAATGTATTTTTTATTACACTTTAAGATGTGTGTGAGTTTTTCACAGTAGAGTAGCACACAATATGCAACTTCAGTGCTTAACAACCAGCGTTTGCAAGGTTTTTTAAGGTGTGCGCTAGTTTGCTGAAGTAGAGTAGGGCATACTAGCTGGTGTGTGCACATTTCTTGCTTCTAGAGTAGCGCACATGTCCTGATGTGTTCTAGTTTGCTATACAAAGAGTAGGGAACATGTCAAAATGTTAGATAAAACAGGATTTTATCAGTTGCAGAGGGGTAAGTCTGGTCCATATGTCATCTAGTGCAATCTTGCTCTTCAATCCAAGTTGTCCTTTTGTGTGATCAACAACTAAAGGTGATCACGAACGGAGAAGAGCAGATTTGACCTATAACAGTCAAAAATAGAATAAACGTGGGCCCAATACAGGTGAAGAGCCTCAAACACCATTCCATTTGTATCGGAGAGCATGCAATTGTTTGGGTCTTTGTTCTTTGGTTCCTTCAACGCAGTTTTCGAACCGGTGATTCTCGGCATGTTTGGGAAAACTTGAAAAATATGATAAATAAGCAAAAAAATCAATATAAATGATTTAAACCTTGGATTATCATAAAACAGTAACAAAAGTATCGGGAAACCAACTTGAGCCGAAGAAGGATGTAAATCGGTAAATCTGGTAAGAAATCCACATTAAAATATTTGCCCAAGTGAAATTTGCAAATTTGAAAATGGTAAAAAAAAGTCATGGACATTCAAAATATTTAAGCGATACTGAAATGAATCCAAATCGTAAAATTCAAAAGAAATCAACGGCTAATATTAAAAGATGAAAAGCGGAAAAGAAAATGTGGGAGTAGATTTTTTGCAAATTTTGATTGTTAAGTTTCCGCAATCTGCAATCTGCAATGCAAGTTGCGAGTTGCGGAAGTGCAACTTCGAACTTTAAGTGTTCCCATGTTTCCGCAATCTGCAATGGAAAAATAGAGTAGTGAAAAATACAAGGGAAATCAATCTTTCCGCAATCCGCAATGCGGTTTGCGGGTTGCGGAACTACAATTTGAATTTGTTTACTATGATTTATGTTTCCGCAATCTGCAATGTGGGTTGTGGGTTGCTGAAACATAAATTTTATTTTGATTAACTAAATGCTTTCCGCAATCCGCAATACGCAATCCATAATTTGCGGATTGCAGAATGCAGAATGGAAAAATTTATTGTGATCAATCTAAGTGCTTTCTGCTTTCCACAATCCGCAATTTGCGGGTTTCTGATTGCGGAAACGAAATCCAATTTTATTGAAAAAAATTTCCGACATCCATAATCCGAATTTTCGGATTGCGGGTTGCAGAAAGGAGAAATGTATTATCCAAATATTTTCAACATCTGCAATCCGCATTGCGGATTAGGGGTTGTAGCTCGAGGGTTGTGGAAATGACATAATTTCAAGAAAAAGTAAGTTTTCCGGGATTTTTTCAAAATGCACAAAAGAGAGGCCTTTTAGTGAACACTATTAAATCCAAAGCATGGGAATAAGAAAAGGATAAGGAAAACAATAAAAAAACTCGCCAAAATTAGATAAATAAACTCAAGGTACCCACAAAAATAATAGTGGGGATCCCATTTTCATTGATAAAAATGAGATCTGTTGTGCCTACAACAGTACCTTACAACTTATTTTTGTCTTCTCTGATAATTGTCTTTTCTCTTCTTCTAGAATATTGTCATTGTGCTTTTGCTGTAGATTCAGTTGTAGTTCCTTTTTAAGGAATGTGACTTCAGTCTCCATTTTTTCACATCATTCCTCCTTGTGTTTTAGGAGTTCTATTATATCCATATTTAACTTCCTTTCTTCCTCTACCTTTTCTTTATGTTTTAAGATTTGTTCCTTCAAAGCCTTATTTTTCTTTCTGGATTTATCTAGTTATGCCAGAGTGTTGACTAGTTCTCCTTCAAATTCTATTTCAGCCATTTCTTCTTCTTCTAATTCTTCCCTTTTCAACTCGCCCTCCATGGTCATGAGGAGCATTTATTGTGCATCCATGTTGGATCTGTCTCCCATATTTTAATCTGTTGCTGAAGACACCTTCTCTAATACCAATTGTTGGATTTATCTTATTACTGAGAGGGGGGATGAATCAGTAATAGTGCATATTATTTAATCTTTAACAAATTGTCAAAATTAAAACTTTCCAATCGAAACAACAATAAGCACAACTACGTACAGATGTTTGAAGAAGAAATGTGTGTATATATATCTATATATCTATATATATATATAGATATATATATATATATATATTGTTAGTTTTTAAGCATTAATTCAGTATGCTATAGGATCTTTACCGAGAGAATAACATGTACAGTCTATCAATGCATAACAATCATATCAAGTATTGTAAGCATAACAAGAATCAAAACCATGAGACAATGAACACACAGAGTTTCCGTGGGGAAAACCCTAAGGTGAAAAACCCAACAACTTCCTCAAAGATAGATAGAGCCAAAGTACAACCAAGTACAACCCAAGTACAATAGATAGACCCCTACTAGCAGCTTGATCCTCCTCCTTCAATGTGCACCACTTTCTGAGTGAGAGAAGAGTGAGTAATGAGATGATCAAAATAGAGAATCCAGATCTCTATTTATACTTGTCCTAACCTGCCTAATTACTTAAGGGGCCGACTTGTCTAACTCAGCCTAATAACCTTAGTTATATTAAATCCGAGCCGACACCCACATTAGGTAGTCTAATAACCCATCGGCAAGTTAAACCACTTGCGACACTTGACAATACAAATGATGACACTTCCATATAGAGGTATAACACATCTCTATAGGGGTAAAATAAATATATATAAAAAAATACATTCCAAAGTTACATATACATCAACACTCCCTCTTAACTAGGAAGGTATTTCTCGACACAAATCATCGGGCACAAGTCTTCTTCTCTGGGTCATCATCATCGATGCATCATCATCATCACAGCTGCTGATATCTTGTCCAATCTATGAATCTACTCATCATAGGAAGTTCTATAGAGCCAGCCCTTTTTCATGTTGTATGTAGGCCCACCACCTGCAGGTATTCATCATCACTAGTCATATGGTGGAATCCTTAGGACTCATCACGTGCGTCTCCAAAACCTTGCAAGAGCATCCCAGGCCTTTTTCGAGCACACAGCTCAACCTCTCGAATCTCCCAGGATCTTTTACATGCCACTGCACAACCTGTCCACGACCATAGAGTATCCACCTAATACTCACCATACATCCACCTGATGTATATCATCACATGATCATCCTGATCATCATCATCACTGCAAGCAAGCCATCAAGTAAGTACACCTTAGGACTGATTACACTGCCTCTGCAAAACCTGCAAGATATCCTATGACTGATTACACTGCCATTGCAAAACCTACAAGAGAATCTCAGGACTGATTATATGCCTCTGCAAAACCTGTGTACCAAATTGTCACATCAATGTCTTCATATCATCACATAGTCCATGGAGCACAACCCAGATGCACACACACAGTCTCTAGTATGGGAGGACTTTCCTGCCACCATATGAGACCCAGTCTACCAACATGCAAGGACTTTCCTACCAGCATGTGAGACACAACACTTACATCAACTGACATGGGAGGACTTTCCTGCCACCATTCGGGAAAGGCTCAGCACTTACATCAACAGCCATGGGAGGACTTTCCCGCCACCATGCCGGACTATCCCCGACACTTATGTCAATGGCCACATGAGTACTTTCCTGCCACCATGCCAGACTGGCCCCAACACTTACATCATCACCATGGGAGGAATTTCCTGCCACCATGTCAGAATGGCTCCAGCACTTACATCATCACCATGGGAGGACTTTCCTGCCACCACATGAGAATGGCTCCATCCCTTACATCCTACCATGGGAGGACTTTCCTGCCACCATGTAGGAATGGCTCAGCCCTTACATCTTACCATGGGAGGAATTTCCTACCACCATGTAAGAATGGCTCGACCCTTACATCTACCAACATAGGAGGACTTTCCTACCACTATGTGAGAATGGCCCTGTGTGCATCTGTGTCTCTGGACTCATCACTTCCCTCTGGAAGGCATCTCGATTTGAAGTACACCAAGTCTCCCTCTGAAGTATTCAAACTTCACTCTGGAAAGCGGCTTGGTCAACACATCGACTATCTGCTCGTTCGTCACAACATACAGGAGCTTCACTGCTCCTCTCTACACCATATCCCTAATATAGTGGAACTTGATCTCAATGTGCTTCGACTTGTCATGGAACATTGGGTTCTCTGACAACTTCACACAACTCTGTTTGTCGCAATAGATACCAGTAGCACTCAACTGGAGATCAAACAAATCAGACAGTAGCTTCCTAAGCCAAACTGCCTCACAACTAGCTGAACAAGCTGCGACATACTCTGCTTCAACTGTACTCAATGCCACATAGGACTGTTTCCTGCTAAACCAAGAGATCACACCTGATCCCATATTAATGCAGCACCCCGAAGTGCTCTTTCGATTAATGGCATTTCCTTCCCAATCCAAATCAACATAACCCTCCAGGTTAAACTTTTGATTCGCCTCATACTTGAGCCCATAATCCACTGTACCCTTTAGGTACCTTAGAACATGCTTTGCAGCTATCATGTGAACACTCCTCGGATCCGTGAGGAACTAGCTCAATGTGTTCACAGCAAAGAAAATGCCTGGCCTCGTATTCGTCAAGTACATCAAAGACCTAATCATCTGACGATACATCGTAGCATCAATCGACTCAGAAGAAGAATCACATAGAAGCTTCAGGTTCGATGCCATAGGTATGGCCATCGCCTTCCAGTCCATCATCCCAAACCTCTTTAGGATCTCTATTACATACTTCCCTTGTCCAAGGAAGATTCCATCTGTACTCTGCCACACCTCCATACCAAGAAAGTAGTGCATCATACCCAAGTCCTTCATCTCGAACTTGGCAGCTATCTTCCTCTTCATATTGGCAATCAATCTATCCTCACCTGTCAGAAACAGGTCATCCACATACAATAGTAGTGTCACTGTATTGTCCTCCTCAACCTTGTAGTAAAGGTTGGAATCCACTTTACTCTTGGTAAAGTGCAAACTAGATAAGAAGCCATCTACCCTGCCATACCAGGTCCTGGGTGCCTGTTCTAAACCATACAGGGATTTCTTCAATTTGCACACATATGTTCCTCTGTCATGTGTCTCAAACCTGAGTGGCTGCTCCACATACACTTCCTCTTCAACTACACCATTCAAGAAAGATGTCTTGACATCCATCTGGTGTACCTTCCATTTCATCACTGCAGCCAGAGCAAGTACTGATCTAATGGAAGTGTATCTGGCCACAGGAGCAAATGTCTCTTCATAATCAATCCCTTCCTTCTAGGAGAATCCACGAGCTACAAACCTAGCTTTGTATTTCTCGATGCTACCATCTGCAGTATGCTTCATCTTATTGATCCATTTGGAAGTCACCACAGACATCCCATCTGGTCTTGGGACCACATCCCAAACATCATTCTTCATAATTGATTGATATTCTTCGAATCATAGCATCCTTCCATTCTTTCTTTTCTGCAGCTTCTTCATAACTGGAAGGTTCTTTATCCATAATGTCACAGAGCAAGGCCATATAACTAGTATGTGACCTTGTCCTTTTCCTTTCTCTGTGTTCTTCTTCTGGAATGCCAAATCTCTCTGCATCTTGGATGAGCTCTCTAGCCCATGTTAGTTTCCTCTTGTGAGGATTCTTCTCACGAGGTGGATCCACGGGTTCTTGTGGATCTTCCATCTCTCGATCTTCTTCAGGAACTGTTTCATTCATAGTGGTGTCTTGTGTTTTGGATATTCTGGGTTCTTCATTGTCTTCAGCAGGTGTCTTTCTCGATTTGAGATATCCTGAGCCTTCATCAAATGTAACATCTCTACCGATGTCAATCTTCTTGAATCCATGGAAGTAGATTCTGTAAGATTTCGAGCTTTCAATATAACCCATGAATATACCCTTCTTTCCTGAAGGATCTAGCTTTGACCTTTTCTCTTTTTGGATGTGAGTATATACTAGACAACCAAAAATTCTGAGATGGCTCACTTATGGTTTCTTACCAGTGAACACTTCTTCTGGTGTTTTGTTGTCAAGTATCTTATGGGGTGTTCTGTTCTGTACATATACAGCTATCCTTGTTGTTTCTGCCCATAGGTGCATAGGTAAGTCTTGGTCATGAAGCATTGCCCTAGCTGCTTCCATAATTGTTCTATTCTTCCTTTCAGCAACTCCATTTTGTTGAGGATTATAAGGAGTAGTCAACTCCCTCTTAATCCCTGAGTCACTGCATAACTTCTTGAAGTCTCCTGAGGTGAATTCTCCTCCATTGTCAGATCTGAAGATCTTGATGTTCATGTCAATTTGGTTCTCTATCAAGGCTTTGAATTCTTTGAATTTGCCAAACACTTCATCTTTGTTCTTCAAGAAGTAGACCCAAGTCTTCCTGGAGAAGTCATCAATAAAAGAAACATAGTACACATACCCACTCAGAGAACTAGATGACATTGGTCTGCATACATCAGAGTGGATGATTTCTAAGATTCCTTTTGCCTTGCTTTCATTGCTTGGAAATGTCTTCTTTGTGTTCTTCCCTTTTGCACAACCTTTGCAAATGCCTTCATGCTTTGTTTGGATTTCAGGAAGACCTTCTACAGCTTTGCTTGCTATTGGTAATGCTCTGTAGTGCATGTGTGCAAGCCTTCTGTGCCAAATTTTACTTAGCTCTACTCAGTCATGGACCATGGCTTGTTCTGGTTGGCCCTTCAAATTATATAATCCTCCCTCTTGTTCTCCAATCACAACTGCATCATCTATAGTCTTACCCTTTGGCCACATTAGCACTTGGCCATCTACAAATGCAACCCTCATGCCTTTTGCATCTAATGTAGATATGGAGAGTAGATTCTTCTTTAGACCTAGAACATAAAGTACATCTTTCATCTTCATAGACTTTCCAGAGTCTAATTTATAGGAGGGTTCACCACTCCCTTTTATGGGATACTGGTAGTCATCCCCAAGTTTCACCTTGTGAGGTGAATCATGTTTAGATAGATTCACAAAGGATTCTTTGAATCCTATCATGTGTTTAGAATCCCCACTATCTATAAGCCAATAATTACTTCCATGAGTAATGGTTCTAGTAAGAGCAGAAATCAAAACATATTCTTCATCACTTGAAGAATCTTCACTATCTTCTCTAGCCCTCTTCCTGTGAGGTTCATCATCCTCTGCAGCATGAGCATGATGTTTTCTTTTGAAGTTCTTCTTCTTGGTAGGACCCTCTTTCTTACTTTTGGGACAATCTCTAGCACAGTGTCCCTTTTCATCACAAGTATAGAAATGGATATGGGACATGTCCCTTCGATTTCTAGGACTACCTCTTTGATGGTGATGTTTATCTCTCTTGCCATGATGGTGAGCTTTCTTGTCACCATGTCTTTTGGAATGAGCTGTGAGTGCTTGGTCTTCACTCCCCATCTTCTCTTCTCTAGCTACAATTCGAGTTTCTTCCTGTGAGCATTCTTCCCACAGTCTACTAAAGGAGATAAGTTTCTTCCTAGCACAAATCCCTTGTATGAAGGAATCCCATGAACTAGGAAGGCCATTAAGAGTGGTCATCACTACTTCTCCATTCTCTATGTCTTCACCCACATCTTCAAGTTGTTCTTTTATCTGGGAGACCCTTGAGAAATATTACTGCATAGTTTCCGCATTTTGGATCTTGATATTCTTCAATTGATTCCTTAGGGTCATCTTCCGATTTATGTTCTTTCCTTCAAACAACTTAGTCAAGGAATCAAACATCTCTTTTGGTGTCTTTAGGGATGACACATGTGGGATGAGATGATCTTTGATAGAATCAGCAATGATCCTCTTTGCCTTAACCAAGTTCCTCTTGTAAAGAGCCTTAGCCTCTTCTCCCTCTGGGATAGGGACCTCTTCACTTATATAAGTGTCCAACTCATTTTCTTCGAGGATCAACCCAATCCTATACTTCCATGCTCGGAAGTTATCAGCCCCTTCAAGCTTATCCTCAAGCTTGGTGTGGTGAGACATCTTTAAAGAGTACTTCAAATGGAAATAGAAAAGATTTAGGTCTTACCACTTACTTGGCTGAAAACTGGATCTGGTGCCAGATTAGGGTTTGTCAGAGAAATCCTAAAATTTCAAACATTGAATTCCAACTTTTTGAAAGGATAGAAAGATGCACCTTGATGAACTGATGATCCTGGTATATTCAGAAATTCAATTTTGCAAAGTTTCACCCTCAGAAATGTCTTTTAGTCTTCTTGCATTCACTAAGGAGAACCTTGAATTAGGATTTGAGTTTCCCGGAGATCTACCCAGCCAAAAATCTCGATCCAAAGCTATAAACTTCAATTTTTCCAAGGAGCTTTCAGATATGTCTTCAGTTTCAAGAAATTCCTATTTTGTGGAAACTCTAATTTTTAAGGCCAAAACTGAAACAACTCATAATTGAATTCTGATTGGACAGATAGATTCTCCTTGATGAGTAGAGTCAATCTACTATACTACTTTTCCAAAATCTGTGGAGAGAAACCCCATAAACAAGAAACCCTGGTTTTCGTAACTGCACAGTGTCTTCTTCTCGGGCTAGCTCTGATACCATGTTAGTTTTTAAGCATTGATTTAATATGCTATAGGATCTTTACTGAGAGAATAACATGTACAGTATATCAATGCATAACAATCATATCAAGTATTCCAAGCATAACAAGAATCAAATCATGAGACAATGAACACACAGAGTGTCCATGGGGAAAACCCTAAGGTGAAAAACCCCACAACTTTGTTAGAGATAGATAGAGCTAAAGTACAACCCAAGTACAATAGATAGACCCCTACTAGTATCTTGATCCTCCTCCTTCAATGTGCGCCACTTTCCGAGTGAGAGAAGAGTGAGTAATGAGATTATCAAAATAGAGAATCATGACCTCTATGTATACTTGTCCTGACCTGCCTAATTACTTAAGGGGATGACTTGTCTAACTCACCCTAATAACCCCAGTTATATTAAATCCGGGCCGACACCCACATCAAGTAGTCTAATAACCCATAGGCAAGTTAAACCACTTGCGACACTTGATAATACAAATGACGACACTTCCATATAGAGGTATAACACATCTCTATAGGGGTACAATAAATATATATAAGAAATACATTCTGAAGTTACATATACATCAACATATATATAATAATTATTACATCAGTGGTGCTCATGAATATATAAAATGAACTATTGAACCACCAACCGCACTAATCATGCAGACCTACAAACCAACACCTGTACTACACTGCATATTCATTATCTCTACATATCATCTGTCACTGCTCATCAATTGTCACTGCTCATCTAATGACCATTGCTCACATCATTCGACTCAATCAATCTGAGTCTAACCAAATACACACCCATCTCAATCCACCTGAATCAAACCAACTGCTCATACAACTGATTCAATCTGAGTTAGACCAATTTCTCATAGGACAACCTACACCTATATCCTTGTCATTTTCAACATGTACCTATATCACTATCTCTGTCAACCTGTATCTGTATCCCTATCTCTGTCACAATGCCCCAAACATTGTCTCTGTAACCTATATCTATACCTTTACCAACCTATACTTGTATCTCTGTCTCTATGCATGTATCATTGTCTCTGTCACAATCACTGTATCTCTATCTCAATGCCACAATCACTATCACACTCTCTCAATATCTGTCATAGTATATCAACTTACAGTACGTGCCTGAAATATATACAAAGAAACAATCAGACATTGATTTCATTTGCATCTCAACTTTTACATCATAGAGAATTTCAAAACATTGAACATTCATTGAACATTCCAATCAATGATCCATATTCCAAAACATAACCATGGGCTATGCCAAGATAACTGTTATGATCTAGGGCAAGACCATCATAGAATATGCCCAGATAATCACCAAGATCTATGCCAAAAATATGCCAATATAATCACCAATATCTATGCCAAGAAAACTACCGATATCTATGCCAATATCACCAACAAGTATGCCAATAGAGGCATAACTATCACAAGAGAGACCCATGTACAAGAACCATACAATATCTATGCAAAGATAACCATCATCACATCCTCCATAAAATATTCAATAACTTCAAAGATATATACCAAGAGAGAGGCTCACATACCAAGATCAAATATGAACTCTATCCATGAGAGACATGTGCCATCACAAGAAAAATCCACAAGCATGAACCATACCTTTTCCAAGGAAAAAAGATGAAGAGACTATATAGAGACCAAAATAAATTCTATATCATGTCATCACATAGCCCTCGCAACAGGATTTCAAGCGAGCCAAGGATTTTGTAATTCCGATACCATATGAGAAAGTTATGCCAATTTTTGTGAATCTTCTCAATCCTCAAAAATACCCCAGAAATTTCTCCTCCACAAAGTTTCGCACTTTTCCCTAAGAGGTGCACAATATCAAAGAGAGACTTGATGGATGAGAAAATGAAATGTTTGATCTTCTATTTATACACTTCATCATTCCTTGTAGATTCTTTTAGGGCTTCCTTAAACTCATCCTTAATTTGTGTATCTCCATATTTTAAGGGGGTTTCAACGGTTAGTACCCCACTTCAAGGATCCATCATGACACTTCATCAAAAATTTAAGATCACTCCATATCTTCTCAAAGGGGCCTTAGGGATTTTCCACATCATCATACTTGGTGAACACATCATTATTTCTTTCAGGGATCCTTGCCACTTCATGTGGTCCAATGTGCCAAAGTACCACAACTTTCGAGGTCATGTGGACCAAGCATCATTATTTTGGGGATACTTCATGCTTCACACCAACTTTCGTTGGACCAACTTTGGGTACTCTTTAGAGAATTCTCCAGCATGGGTCATGTAACCACAAAATTATGGGAAAGTGGACCAAACACCATTGTTTAGGGGTTTCTGCACCTTTTATTTCAACAATGTCTTGTGGACCAATCCTTATTACTTCGGGGGCTACCTATCATGGTCATATGGACCAATCCTTTTGGTCAAGTGGACCCAACACCAATACTTTCAAGCATAAAGTGATTAAATGACTTCTCCAAAATCTAGAACATCTCATGATCATCATGCAAGTGACTCACATCATAATCAAGGACTTCAACAATGTCCAAGGTCTTCATATCATGCACATACAAGAAGAAGTGGACTCCATAAACAAGATAAGGGCTTCAACCATGTGCACAGGTTTCATCATTATTACCAACAAATGCTTCCATAATACCATGCAAATGTACATCGAGGAATACATCAACATGTCAAGGGATTCTTTGACTATCTTGTGGGCTTATGACCATCAAGAGTTACCACACAAAGGGTATCAAGAACTATCATTCCATCATGTGTGTGGGTTCCAAGACCCAAACCATCAAACAACAAAGAAACCATATCAAGATCAAGAAAAAGAGGGCTATCAACACCAAAAAGGGTCAAGGAGGTCAACAAAGGGCTCAAAGCGGACAAAGGAACAACTTAGGGGAACTCAACCAAGTCAAGGAGTAACCAGGGATTTTTCCATTTTCGCAAGGCCTACAAGGGATTCAATCTTGGGATTAGACAAAGTCAAAAGGGCTCCTTTGACATAGACAAAGACACAACCAAATACTAACCCTAAAGGGATCCACAAGGGGCACCAAGACACAACAATCCCTCACCAGGGCATTGTTGGAATCAACTACAACCTTAATCAACAATCTCCCCCTTTGTCATTGATGACAACACCAAAATCTATCCCTCAGAACAAGCTCCCCCTGTCAGCAACTTCTCTCGGGCCCCTTTGGCATCAAAGGCAAAGGAAACTTCCTTTGACAACACTACTCCCCCTTAGAATATTCTCCCCCTGCCCACAACAAATACAACAACTTCTCTCCCTCTTTACATCAATAAAAAATGGAACTCCCTCTGGCAATACTACTCCCCCTATCACAAGGCATTGTTGTTACTTTGTTGGAATTTTATTCTGTCACAAGGATACTTCATAAATGGCTATTCACGAAGCTGGAACCAACTGCTATAGGATGTTGAGAAGACTATGATTATTGATCTCAATCCATCAGAACTATTGATAATTAGGTACATAGCTCCTTTTACACTGTCTTTGTACATTTCATATTTTTGTATTGTTCATTTATAGTCTTCAAAATAGTATTGTGTTTTTGTTGATGTATATGTAACTTCGGAATGTATTTCATCTATGTATTTATTATATTCCTATATAGATGTTTTATCCCTCTATACGGAAGTGTCGTCATTTGTATTGAAAAGTGTCGCAAGTGTGTTAACTTGTCGATGGGTTATTAGACCACCTGATGTGGGTGTCGGCCCTGACTAGATCAACCACAAGTTATTAGATTGAGTTAGACAAGTTGGCCCCAATGGTTTATTAGGCAGGTCAGGATAGGTATAAATAGAGATCAGGAGATCTCTATTTGATCACTTCATTACTCATCTCTACATCACTCAGAAAGTGGTGCATTGGTTGAGGAGGAGGAGTAGATTCTAGGAGAGGACTATCTCTCTACTTGGGTTGTAATTGGGTTGTACTATTTCTCTATCTATCTTTGAGGAAGTTTTGGGGTTTTTCACCTTAGGGTTTTCCCCAGAGAAACTCTGTGTGTCTATTGTCTCTTGTGTTTGATTCTTGTGATGATTGGCATGCTTGATATGATTGATATGCATTGATATACTATACATGTTATTCTCTCAGTAAAGATCCTAGAGTATACTAAATTTATGCTCAAAATTTAACATGGTATCAGAGCTAACCTGAGAAGAAGACATTGTGCAGTGGCAGAAACCAGGGTTTCTTGTTTATTGGATTTATCTCCACATATTTTGGAAAAGCAGTATATTAGATTGACTCTACTCATCAAGGAGAATCTACCATTCCAATCATAATTCAATTCTGAGCACTTTCAGTTTTGGCCCTAAAAATTAGGGTTTCCTAAAAAATAGGAATTTCTAAAATATGAAGACACAGCTGGACGCTCCTTGGAAAAATCGAATTTTAGAGCTTTGGATCAAGATTTTTGGCTGGGTAGAACTCCGGGAAACTCAAACCCTAATTCAGGGTCCTCCTTAGTGAATCCAGAAAGACACAAAGGCATATATGAAGGGTGAAACTTTGCAGAACTCAAATTCTAAGTATACCAGGCGGATAAGCTCATCAAGGTGCATCTTTATATCCTTTCAGAAAGTTGAAATTCACATTTTGAATTTTTGGGGTTTCTCTAACAAACCCTAATCTGGGACCAGATTCAGTTTTTAGCAAATCAAAGTGGTAATACCTAAATATTTTCTATTTCCATTTGAAGTACTCTTTAAAGATGTCTCACCACACCAAGCATGAAGACAAGCTTTAAGGGGCTGATAGCTTCCGATCCTGGAAGTATAGGATTGGGTTAATCTTGGAAGAGAATGAGTTGGACTCATACATAAAAGAAGAGGTCCCTATCCCAGAGGATGAAGAGGCTAAGATATTGCATAAGAAGAACTTGGTCAAGGCAAAGGGAATCATTGCTAATTCTATTACAGACCATCTCATTCCACATGTGTCATCTCTAAAGACACCCAAGGCTATGTTTGACTCCCTGACCAAGCTATTTGAAGGGAAGAACATAAATCATAAGATGACTCTGCAGAATCAAT
This sequence comes from Larix kaempferi, assembly GCA_027924585.1. Taxonomy (NCBI): domain Eukaryota; kingdom Viridiplantae; phylum Streptophyta; class Pinopsida; order Pinales; family Pinaceae; genus Larix; species Larix kaempferi. The sequence goes on along the minus strand of BSBM01001515.1, from coordinate 941,962 downwards.
TGAAAGGGGTCAAGATGTTGAATGGGGATACCATTCAATCTTATTTCTCCAAAGTCTCTCATATCAAGGAACAACTTGAAGTTGTAGATGAAATGGTGGACAATGGAGAAATTGTGATAACCACTCTGAATGGCCTACCTAGGTCATGGGATTCCTTTATTCAAGGGATCTGTGAAAGAAGGAAGTTGATCTCCTTCAGTAAACTATGGGAGGAATGTTCACAAGAAGAGGCTAGGCTTGTAGCCCGAAAAGAAAAGATGGGAAGTGAAGACCAAGCTCTCGCAGCTCACACCAAATGAAGCAAGCCTAAAAAGGAGCACTCTTAGTAGAAGAGATCCACTCACTATCACCAAAGAATAAGAAGGATCTAAGGTGCTTCACATGCAATGAGAAGGGTCACTTTGCTTCAGAATGTCCCAAGAACAAAAGGGACAACAACAACAACAACAACTTCAACAAGAAGAAGAAGGGTAGCAAAAGAAGGTACCATTCTCATGCTGCTGAGGATGATGAACCTCCAAAGAAGAAGGCTAGAGAAAAAAGTGATGATGACTCATCAAGCGAAGAAGAGTATGTTCTAATCTCTGCTCTCATAGGTACTATTTCCCATGGTTGTAATGATTGGCTTATTGACAATGGGGCTTCCAAACACGTGACTGGGTTTAAAGAATCTTTTGTAAATCTATCTGAACATGAATCACCCCATAAAGTGAAACTTGGGGATGACTATCAATACCCCATCAAAGGAAGTGGTGAATCCTCCTACAACCTAGATTCTGGAAAGTCTTTGAAGATGAAAGAAGTGCTTTATGTGCCTGGGCTCAAGAAAAACCTTCTCTCCATATCTTCATTGGATTCAAAAGGTATGAGGATTGCATTTGTGGATGGCCAAGTTCTAATGTGGCCAAAGGGAAAGACCATAGATGATGCAGTGGTGATTGGAGAGCAAGAGAGAGGTTTGTATAAATTGAAGGGACAACCTGAACATGCCATGGTGCATGATTCCATGGAGCCAAGTGAACTTTAGCATAGAATACTTGCACATATGCACTACAGAGCATTACCAATTGCAAGTAAAGTTGTAGAAGTTCTTCCTGAAATCAAGACGAAGCATGAAGGTGTTTGCAAAGGATGTGCAAAAGGAAAGAGCATAAAGAAGGTAGTTCCAAGCAGTGAAGGCAAGGCTAAAAGTATGTTGGAAATCATCCACTCTGATGTATGCGGTCCGATGTCATCCAGTTCTCTAAGCGGGTATGTTTACTATGTCTCTTTCATTGATGACTTCTCTAGGAAGACTTGGGTTTACTTCTTGAAGAACAAAGATGAAGTATTTGATAAGTTCAAGAAATTCAAAACCTTGATGGAGAACCAAACTGATAAGAGGATCAAGACTTTCAGATCCGACAATGGTGGAGAATTCACTTCAGGTGACTTCAAGAAGCTATGCAGTGATTCACGGATTAAGAGGGAGTTGACTGCTCCTTACAATCCACAACAGAATGAGTTGCAGAAAGAAAGAATAGAACAATCATGGAAGCAGCACGGGCAATGCTACATGACTAGGATCTGCCTATGCATCTATGGGAAGAAGCAGGTAGGACAGCTGTATATGTGCAGAACACAATACCCCACAAGATATTGGACAACAAGACACCATAAGAGGTCTTCTCTAGTAAGAAACCTGAGGTCAGCCATCTCAGAATATTTGGTTGCCCAGTATATACACATGTCCCAAAGGAAAAGAGGACCAAGCTGGATCCTTCAGGAAAGAAGGGCATCTTTGTGGGTTACAGTGAAAGCTCGAAGGCTTACAGAATATACTTTCCAGGGTTCAAGAAGATTGATGTCAGCAAGGATGTGACATTTGATGAAAACTTAGCATTTATCAAATCAAGGAAGACACCTGTTGAATATTATGAAGAACCTAAGGAAACTAGATTTCAAGACACTACCATGACTAAAGAAATTCCAAATGTTGATCGTGAAATTGAATATCCGCAAGAACTTGTAGATCCACCTTGTGATAAGGAATCTCACGAGAGGAAACCTACATGGGCTAGAGAACTCATTCAAGATGCAGAAAGATATGGCATTCCAGAAGAAGAACACAGAGCAAAGAAGAGAACAAGATCACATACCAACTATGTTGCTTTACTCTGTGATATCATGAACAAAGAACCTTCCAGTTATGAAGAAGCAGCGGAAAAGAAAAAATGGAAGGATGCCATGGTCGAGGAATACCAATCAATAATGAAGAATGATGTTTGGGATGTTGTCCCAAGACCTGAAGGGAAGTCTCTTGTGACTTCCAAATGGATCTATAAGGTCAAGCATGCTGCAGATGGCAGCATAGAAAAATACAAGGCAAGATTCATAGCTCGTCGCTTCTCTCAGAAAGAGGGAATAAATTATGAAGAAAATTTTGCTCCTGTAGCCAAGTACACTTCCATTAGATCAGTCCTTGATCTGGCTGAAGTGATGAAATGGAAGATACACCAAATGGATGTCAAGACTGCCTTCTTGAATGGTGTAGTTGAAGAGGAAGTGTATGTGGAACAACCACTCATTTTTGGAACACATGATAGGGAGTCATATGTGTGCAGATTGAAGAAATCCTTGTATGGCTTGAAGCAAGCTCCCAGAAATTGGTATGGTAGGATGGACAGTTTCCTATCTAGTTTGGGCTTTCCCAAAAGTAAAGCAGATTCCAACCTTTACTACAAGGTTGAGGAAGGTAATCCTGTGATACTACTCTTATATGTAGATGACCTATTTGTAATAGGTGAAGATAGATTGATTGTCGATACAAAGAGAAAACTTGTTTCCGAGTTCGAGATAAAGGGCTTGGGAATGATGAACTACTTTCTAGGTATGGAGGTGTGGCAGAGTGCAGATGGAATCTTCCTTCGACAAGGGAAGTATGCAGTAGAGATCGTGAAGAGGTTTGGGATGATGGACTGCAAGGCCATGGCCACACCTATGGCATCGAACCTGAAGCTTATGTGTGATGCTTCATCTGAGCCGGTTGATGTCACTATGTATCGTCAGATGATTGGGTCCTATATGTACTTGACGAACATGAGACCAGATATTTGCTTTGCGGTGAAGACATTGAGCCAGTTCCTGACAGATCGGAGAAGTGTTCACCCGGTTGTTGTAAAGCATATTCTGAGGTACCTGAAGGGTGTAGTTGACTATGGGCTCAAGTATGATGTGAATCAAAAGTTTAACCTACAGGGTTATGTTGATTCAGATTTGGTAGGCAGTGCTGCAGATAGGAAGAGCACTTCTGGGTGCTGCTTCAGTATGGGATCAGGTGTGATCTCTTGGTTTAGCAGGAAGCAGTCCTGTGTAGCACTGAGTACAGCCGAAGCAAAGTATGTGCAGCTTATTCAGCTAGTTGTGAGTCAGTATGGCTTCGGAAGCTACTATCTGAGTTATTTGATCTACCACTTGAGGCTTCTGGTATCTTTTGTGACAACCAGAGTTGTGTGAAGCTGTCTAAGAAACCGGTGTTCCACGACAAGTCAAAACACATAGAGATCAAATATCACTATGTCAGGGATATGGTGCAAAGAGGAGTAGTGAAGCTCCTGTATGTTGGATGTTGGATATGATCAATTGGATCATTTATGTATGTATGCATCATGTTGGATGTTGGATATGATCAGTTGGATCATTTATGCATGTATGCATCATGTTGGATGCTGGATATGATCAGTTGGATCATTTATGCATGTATGCATCATGTTGGATGTTGGATATGATCAGTTGGATCATTTATGTATGTATGCATCATGTTGGATGCTTGGACCATGTATTTGTATATGTATTAGGTGTATACTTTGTATGATCAGGTAGATCATGTATGTTGATATGTATCAGGTAGATACATTGTGTGATCAGGTGGATCATGTATCTATGTATGTATCATGTGGATACATTGTATGATCAGGTGGATCATGTATGATGATATGTATCAGGTAGATACTTGGTTTGCATCAGGTAGATTCATTGTATGATCAGGATGATCATGGATGACGAGCTTCAGGATGTTGCTCCAGATGACATGCATCGGGACGATGCAGTGATGATGATCAAGATGATCATGTGTACATCAGGATGATGTATGGTGAGTATCAGGATGATACTCTGTGGTCGTGGAATAGGTTGTGTAGATTAGCATGTCTAGGAGATCCTATAGGTTGGAGTTGTGTACCCGTTGTTAAGTTTTAGCCTAAATTCACAAACAAGATCACTAAAAGAAACACAATCACAAGATAGACACAGATATACCCTGGGAAACCCTCATGGGGTAGAAAACCCAGCAAAGTTTTCCTCAATATAGATAATAAACCCAATACAAGTAGTAGTCCTCTGCAAGAGCTCCTTCTCCTCCTATGCAGACCTCTCTCTCTCATATGCACCAATCACAAGTGTGAGAATGAGTGAGATAAGTGAGGAAAATCCTCCTCTACTTATACTTCGTTCCCGACTGACTTTTTACCCTATGGGGCTGACCTCTCCTAAGAGAGTCTAATAACCCCTAATAAATTAAATCATGGCCAACCCCGACATGGGAGATCTAATAACCCTAGTTACCACACTTCATCGATGGAATAAACATCTATGGCTATACAATAGGGTCACCTTTGAGGGATGGAACATCTCCAGAATAATAAAGTACAAATATAATATTCTTAGAAGTTACAATATTTCAACACTCCCCCTTAACGAGAAGGATATTATAAAAACATCTGCATGAGCAAGGAGTCATCGACTACATCATACATGATACATCTATAAATCATTGGAAGCTTTCTTCATACATCATCATTAGTAACTCAAGCAGTTACTCAAACATCTTCAAGATATTCAATACTGGAACATCAACATCTTCAATACCGAGTCTTAATATTCTGCAGCACTTCGAACAGGTACAACATCATCATTGGATCCTCTGATCAACAGCATCATCTGGATCTCTCGATCACGATAAGCAGCATCGTCATCATACGATCATCAGCATCATCATCATATGATCATCATCTGGATCATCTCGATCTACAGCATCTGGATCATCTCGATCTACAGCATCTGGATCATCTCGATCTACAGCATCTGGATCATGTCAATCTACAGCTTCTGGATCATCTCAATCTACAGCATCATCATAGTAGCATGCTCTGCAATACACACGATCCAATTACAAGATGATCAATCCCGCTCACTTTAGGACATAGGACCATGGATGATACAATCCAGATCAAGTTCCAGGATGATCAATCCTTATCACTTTAAGAAAAGTCTCATCTCTATGGACAATGCAATCTAGATCAACTTCCAGGAGGATCATTCCTTGTCACTTTAAGACAAGTCTCATGTCTATGGACGATGCAATCCAAACACGTACCTTTTGAACCAAATGTTTAGGGACGATGCAGTCCTATCACGTACCTTTTGAACCAAATGTTCAGGGATGATGCAGTCCTCTCACATACCTTTTGAACCAAATGTTAAGGGATGATGTAGTCCTCTCATGTACCTTTTGAACCAAATGTTCAGGGACGATGCAGTCCTCTCACATACCTTTTGAACCAAATGTTCAGGGATGATGCAGTCCTCTCACGTACCTTTTGAACCAAATGTTCAGGGACGATTTAGTCCTCTCATGTACCTTTTGAACTAAATGTTCAGGGATGATGCAGTCCTCTCATGTACCTTTTCAACCAAATGTTCAGGGACAATGCAGTCCTCTCACGTACCTTTTGAACCAAATGTTTAGGGACGATGCAATCCTCTCATGTACCTTTTGAACCAAATGTTCAGGGATGATGCAGCCCTCTCACGTACCTTTTGAACCAAGGGTCCAGGGACGATGCAATCCTATCACATACATTTTGAGCCAAGCATCCAGGGACGATGCAGTCCTATCATGTACATTTTGAACCAAGGGTCCAGGGACGATGCAGTCCTATCACGTACATTTTGAACCAAGGGGTTCTGAGATGATGTAATCCCCATCACGTCCACAAGGGACCACTTTCTCGAAGACATATGTCTGCGGATCTCTTTTAGGACATGTGTCAAAGGATGATACAATCCACTTGTCAACTTAGACCCAGTCTAAGGACCATTCATTGACCTCATCGTCGGTATCACCAATCTAAGTATCGACATCATCGACCTCACTATCGATGCAGGCAATCTCATCATCAATGACCACATCACTCCCCCTTTCAAGGAGGGTCCTTCTGAACTACACCAAGCTTGTCTTGGAAATACTCAAACTTTACTCGAGACAAAGGTTTGGTCAATATATCAACAACTTGTTCGTCAGTGCTGACATACTCAAGCTTGATAACTCCTTTCTACACCATATCTCGTATATAGAAATATCGGATATCTATGTGATTTGACTTATCATGGAACATTGGATTCTCTGTCATCTTGATACAACTCTGGTTGTCACACATGATCACGATGGGATCCATCTCTAAGTCAAATAGTCCTAATAATAGTTTCCGAAGCCAAACTGCTTCACAACTAGCAGAGCAAGCAGCTATATATTCCACTTCAGCTGTACTGAGAGCCACACTAGACTACTTCCTGCTAAACCACGAGATCATGGCAGATCCAATACAATAACATCCACCTGATGTACTTTTCCTATCTGAAACACTTCCTTCCCAATCAGCATCTGTGTAACCATGCAATCTAAAGTCATGATCTCCAAGATAATGTAGACCAAAATCTATTGTACCCTTTAGATACCTCATCACATGCTTTGCAACTATTAAGTGAACTCTTCTAGGTTCCACTAGATATTGACTCTAGGTATTCACAACAAAGCATATGTCTGGTCTAGTATTTGTCAAATACATCAATGACCCAATAATCTGTCTGTATAGAGTCACATCCACTAATTATGATGAGTCATCAACTAATAACTTCAAGTTGGAGTCCATGGGGGTGGCCATGGCTTTGCACTCCAACATATCGAATCTTTTCAAAATATCCACAACATACTTAACCTAATTTAGAAGGATTCCTTTTGGGTCTTGCCATACTTCCAGGCCTAAGAAGTAGTGCATCAATCTGATATCTTTCATCTCAAATTCTGAAGAGAGCTTCTTCTTGCACTCGATAATCTGTTTCTCATTTCTAGTCAGAAATAAATCATCTACATACAACAATAATATGACAGGTTCATCATCCATAACTTTGAGATAAAGATTAGGATCATCTTTACTCTTGGTAAAGCCCATGCTTGTCAAGAAACTGTCAATTCTTTCGTACCAAGCTCTGGGAGCTTGCTTCAATCCATACAAATCTTTTTTCAATTTGCATACATGTGTTCTTCCATCTTCAACCTCAAATCCTTGTGGTTGTTCTATGTACACTTCCTCTTCAATCACAGCATTCAGGAAGGTTGTCTTAACATCCATCTGGTGTAATTTCCATTTCATCATAGATGCAAGTGCCATGATAGATCTAATGGAAGTGTACATAGCAACTGGTGCAAATGTTTCTTCATAGTCAATTCCCTCTTTCTGAGAGAATCCTCTGGCTACAAATCTTGCCTTATATTTTTCAATGCTACCACCGTTTAGCAATAGGGAGCCACTTTTCCCACTGATGTTGTTGTTCAGAGGTGAGGCAACGAAGATAAGTTTCCAAGCATTTATTGATAATTTCAGTCTGACCATCTGTTTGTGGGTGATACCCTGAACTCATCTTAAGTTTGGTGCCGGTGTGGTGAAATAGTTTTGTCCAAAAATGACTGGTGAAAGTCACATCACGATCTGAGACAATGGAAGAAGGGATGCCATGAAGACGAAAGATCTGGTCCAGGAAAATTTGAGCGACTAAGGAGGCTGTATAGGGATGGTTGAGAGCACAAAAATGACTATATTTGGATAGGAGATCAACCACAACTATAATCACTGTCTTCCCTCCATATTTAGGGAGACCTTCAATGAAATCCATAGAAATATCTGTCCAAATCCATATAGGTATGGGAAAGGGTTTGAGCAAACTCGGAAGAAGTGTCATTTCACCCTTATTACGCTGACAAGTATCACATGCAGCCACCACTTGTTGAATTTTCCTTTTCATGCCCTGCCAAAAGAAGTTACGACGTGCCCGTTCATACATTTTGAGGAACCCATAGTGCCCTGCCGATGGAGAAGCATGGAGTTCATAGAAGACAGCCTGTTGAAGATCTATGCTCTGGGAAAGCACCAGACAACCCTTGTATCTTAGGGAAGCACCATCCCAAGAGTAATGTGGTACAGCAGAAGGGTTGTTGGTTAAGCATTGGATGATTTGAGATAAGGAAGAGTCATTGACATAACCCTATTGAACAGATTGAAACCAATTTGAAACAGGCATAGAAATAGCTGAAAGAGAACCTTGGGCCTCAAATGTGCAAGAAAGAGCATCTGCCACAATATTGTCCTTACCCTTCTTGTAAGTAATCTCATAGTCATAAACCATGAGTTAGTTAACCCATTTATGTTGTGTTGGGGAGGAGACACGTTGTTCCATGAAATATTTCAGACTTTGGTGATCAGTCTTGATGCAGAAATTATTCCCTAATAGGTATGGTCGCCAGTTCTGGACTGTATGCAAAATGGAGCTGCAATCTTCCCATAATCTTTGACAAACTTGCGGTGGTAGCCAGTCAACCCCAAAAAACCATGAAGGCTCTTGAGTGTTTGAGGATGCGGCCAATTGTGCATGGTAGCGATTTTGGGAGGATCCACGTGAACCCCTTGTGCTGAGATAATGTGCCCAAGATACTCAACTTCCTTCTCTCTGAAAACACATTTAGACTATTTGGAGTGGAGATGATGGTCAGAGAAAAGTTGCATGAGAAGATCTAGATGCTGGACATGTTCACCCCATGTTTTACTGTAGATGAGGATATCATCAAAGAATACTAGAATGAATTTCCGTAAGTAGGGCTGAAATATTTTATTCACTAAGGCCTGGAATGTGGAAGGAGCATTAGTGAGGCCAAAGGGCATCACCAAAAACTCATAGTGACCATCATGTGTGCGAAAATCTGTTTTAGGGATATCATCCTCATGAACCCGAATTTGATGATACCCAAAACGAAGATCCAACTTGGAGAAAAATTGAGCCCCATAAAGTTCATCAAGAAGCTCATCAACAACAAGAATGGGAAACTTATCCTTTATGGTGAGGTGATTAAGTGCTCGGAAGTCAATGCAGAGGCGCCATGATCCATCTTTTTTGCGGACAAGAAGAACTGGAGAAGAAAAGGAACTAGTGCTTGGGAGAATAATACCTTACTTCAATAAGTTCCGAACGAGCATTTCAATCTCTGTTTTTTGGTGAAATGGGTAGCGATAGGGCCTGATGTTTGGAGGAACGTTTCCAGGAAGGAGCTGAATACGATGGTCCTCTGGCATGGAAGGTGGCAATCCCACTGGTTCAACAAATACACTTGTATAGCGATCTAGAATTTGTTGTAGATCCAAAGGAGTAGTGGAGACCGCTGATGGTTGCATCTGAATGGAATGGATCTGAGCGATGACACCATGTGAGTTCTTCTTAAGGAGTTTTTCCATGCGATGTGAACTTATGATGCTGAGAGACCCTGGTTGTAAGCCTGTCAATGTGTGTGTTTGTCCATTAGGGGAAAACTGCATCCAAAGTTCATCAAAATCCCATAAGAGGGGCCAAGTGTGCATAGCCGTCGAGCACCCAAAACCAAATCACATCCGCCTAAGGTCAAGGCAAACATGTCAGAGCGCAGGGTATAATCTCCCATAGATATACGCACATTACGACACTTCCCTTTTCAAGGTAAGCTGTGCCCATTGGCAACCATGACTTCAAAGTTGGAGCAAGGATGGATAAAACAATTAGCTTGTTTGGCGATTCGAGGGTCAATGAAATTATGAGTGCTACCAGAATCAATGAGTATTGTATTGAAGTAACCCCTGACCCGCATTGTTTGGGGGGTGGTGATTCCAACTAAAGCATGGAGAGATATATCTGGCTGGTTTTCCTAAATCGAAGGGTCAATAGGCGGTTCCTGAATGTCGACCTAAGCATCCATTGTATTGGGATCTTCGTCACCGATTTCAGAGGCAGGTGGAGAATCCACATCCAATAGATAGAGCTTTTGTTGAACACATCGATATCCTTGAGTGAATTTCTCATCACAATTATAACAAAACCCCTTTTCTCTGCATACCTGCATCTCTGTTTCAGACAAATGCTCGATAGGAGTTGGTTGAGGAGCTGGCGATAGGGGTGGGCGTCGAGAACCCATATTTCGGAAGGGAACAAAAGTTGGTTTGGAGTGATGTTGGGTTGCAATCTTGTCTTCTTCCAATTTAGCCAAAACCAGGGCTTCCATCATTGTACGGGGACAGAACATTTTGATCTCAGAGCGGATGGCATCCTTTAGACCACCGATAAAACAACTTCGGTAGAAGTCATCAGACAATCCTTCAGTGTGGTTGGCTATTTTCTCAAATTTGGTTTGATACTCTCTCACAATGACAATTTGGCGAAGTTTAGTGAGAGCTCCTGTGAATTCATCAAAAGAACTAGGACCAAATCATTGCAAAAGGAGCTGGAAAAAGTCTGTCCATTTTGGCTCTTCATGAGCCTTAATGTACCAACGGTACCATTGAATAGCTTCCTGTTCCAAATGAAAGGATGGAAGTGAAACTTTGTTGACATCAAAAGTATTATGCAGACTGAAATATTGTTCTGCACGATAGATGCATCCAGTAGGATCAGTACCTTTGAAGCGAGAAAAATCAGCTTCAGACGACGGAAATTGCTGGAAGAAGAGAACCCATTGTCTGATGAAGACTCATATTGTCATTTGTTGTTCATGGCTGAATGCTCAAGATGGAGGCCGAGAAATTTTTCATCTAGATCCTGGAGTTTGGCTTGGATGGCAGCAAGTGATTCCTCCATAGTTTTTGCTCCTGCGTGGGTGATAACCATAACTAGGAGTTTTTTTTTTGCGGGGGGGAGTGGGTAGAAAAACAAAAACAGAGACTATTTTAGCAAAGGAAAATATGGACTTGGGAAAAAATCGGAAGGGTAATTTGGGTTTGACGAGGTTTTGGACATTGTCAAAAGGAAAAGGAAGCAGAAAAAGAGGATTTCAGAAGCGGCGTGAAAGAATGAGAAAATTTGGTAAAGAGGGACAAAGAAGTAGAATTAGGAAGGGAAATCTGTGGTAAAATTTCAAGGCAATCGGGTAAAAATCGAAGAAGTTATGGCAAACCCTAAAAATAGACAAATGTGAGATTTCGGTTCTTGGGAAGTGGAATTTGGGATAGAGTCCTCGGGAATGAAAGATGTAGAATGGTATGATAGGGGTGTCAAAGAAGTTTCAAGAGAAACATAGTTAAAACAAGGGATATATGGCGGAAGTGACCGGCAACAGATGGATCTGCAACAGCGTGGAAGTGATCGACAACAGTTCTGGGTAGAGGAAATCTGTGATGTATCAGCTAAAATTAGATATGGACCCCAGGTATGCTCGACTTCCTAATGGTTCAGGGGATTCACTCGGCCACCAATGCTGTCTGACGGCTTGCGTATTGGAGCAGTATCCCTCACTCCACGGCTCAGGTAAAACTGATAACCGCTTTGCAACAAACGACAGCTCTTGGTTTACCTCACGGGTGGGAACTAATCAACTAGGTAGGGGTCGTTGCCCTTTTTGTTGGTAGGTCCTCTCAATGGGCTAGCTACTTCGGGGTTCCTGTGGTACTCCTCACAATGATTTTTAGGGCTTATGCCCAAGTACTTCCCACAGTTAAGCGGATAGGGATTATTCCCAGATCCGAACCTGCAATAGATGCGAAAAAAAAACTTGCCCGAAATTTCACCCAGCAACCCCAAGAAAGTGCTCTGATACTAGATGAAAGGGACTTGCAACAAATAATTGACAAAATGCACAATATATGGAATCACGGAATATTTTTATTGATCACAGGCCACTTCGAGGGGGCAACCTCCTTTGAGCAAGCTCAATACAAATAACTTCACGATGCCTTCATAGGCCTCCACACACACTTATATACTAAGTCTAGGCGCCAATACTATGGGTCAAAACCATGGGCCATTACAAACTATGGATCAACAAAACTACGGGCGACTTACAAAGCATATGCGCCAACAACAATAACACAAACTATGGATCAACAAATACTACAGGACAACTTACAAAGCATATGCATCCAACAACAATATACTAACAAAGTAAAGACATGGGTTCCTAACAAGTACAAGGAGAGGCGTTGGAGTACAAGGGGAGGCTTTGAAGCTCCGACTTAAATCTCATATGTAATTTTTTATGACTGATTATGATCTATATGCAAATATAAGCCCATATTATTTTATTTACTAGTTTCATTTCTAATTGGTGTAATCACTCAATTGACAATTTCAATTCTTGTTTGATGTTATCATTCATGAAGTGGTTGTGAACTATGGGTGAAACTTAGTCTTATGTTTATTTTGTTACTGGTTTATATTTCATATGTTATGCATCTCAGTCTTTTACTTTTACATGTTTAGTGATGGTTTTAGCCTAATAATATTTTACCCTCTTGTTGATAAATTTTACAACCAAAACCCTAAAAAATACCTAATTTATTTCCTTTTACTATTGGCATTGTGTTGGCTTGTTCTTTGGTAGTCTGAGAACAAATTATGGCATTAACACAGCTTATTCAATATTATGTAGAGTACATCATTCATTAATGCATTATCACATTATCATTATATCACCATCAACGTTATTAACATTTACATGTCATCATCACATCATCATCATATAGAAAGCACAATACACAAGATTTTTACGTGGAAACCCAAGTCCTGGGGGAAAAACCATAGAAGCCTTTATACTAATATTTTATCCAGCAACAACTGGAAGGAGGAAGCACCCCCTGGTTACAAAGCTTCAATTCTCTAGATACAACTGGAAGGAGGCTCTATGAAGAACCTGCAATAATTAATTAATGCAAATACACAAGATATTAGAAATAACAAAACTCAGAATCACTTTTATATTGATCACGGGTTACTTCGAGGGGGCAACCTCCTTTGAGAAAGCTCAATACAATTAACTTCACCATGCCTTCATTGGCCTCAACACACACTTATATACTAAGTCTATGCCCAATACTACGGGTCAAAACCATGGGACATATAATACTACGGGACGACTTACAAAGCATATGCACCCAATACTATGGGTCAATACTATGGGCTAATATTAACTATGGATCAATAAATACTACAGGATGACTTACAAAGCCTATGTGTCCAACAACAATATACTGAAAAAGTAAAGAGAAGGGTTGACACGAGTTCCTAACATCCCCTTTCCCTTAGAAAAAGCTTTGTGCTCAAAGCTTTAGTTGTGGAAATTGATGGAGAATATGAAGGAGTGGTTCCCCTGTAGCATCCTCAGGCTGCATTCCGGGCCACTGACGCCTTTGGATTTTCAATGAGGATTGCTTGGAAGGATGTAGATGAAGAAGAACCATATCAGCTACGTGAAAAGTGCACTCAGAACGGTGTTGAGCGGCTAGTTGTTTCAGTCGAATTCTGGCCATGTGAAGATTGTCCTGCTGAATGAGAAGAATCTGATTGCGGTTTCGAAGGACCGAGTCAATTGCTTGAATTGTGGAGATGTTGAAGGGGTATGGAGGTGTCTATCCATAGACTGCTTCATATGGTGTCCTTGTAGATGTGGTATTGTACAACCAGAGTGCTTCTAGGAAATCCATAGAAATAGTTGGCCAAATCTATGTAGGGAAGGGCAAGGGTTCGAGCAGTCCCAAAAAGAGTGTCGTTTCACCCTTGTTGAACTGGCAAGTATCACAGTCATCCACTAGCCATTGGATTGTCATTTTCAGACCCTGCCAAAAGAAGTTACATTGTTCCTTGTCATACATTTTGAGGAACCCAGAGTACCCTGCTGATGGAGAAGCATGGAGTTCATAGAAGAGAGAGCCCTATTGAACAGAGTGCAACCAATTTGGAACAAGCAGAGAAATAGTTGTAAGAGAAACTGGGTCATCAAATGTGTGAAAAGGAGTAGCTGCCACCATATTGTCCTTACCCTTCTTGTAAGTGATCCCATAGGTAGAACCCATGAGTTCGATAACCCATTTCAGGTGTGCTGGGGAGGAGACCCATTGTTCCAGGAAATTTTCTAGACTTTCGATATCAATCTTGAGGCAGAAATAAATCCTTAATAGGTATGGCTGCCACTTCTGTACTGCATGCAAAATAGCCAGCATTTCCTGCTAAGAGGTAGATGCGGCTAAATTCTTACTGGAAAGGTCACTTGAAGGTAGAAACCTCACGGGTTCATAAAAGACACCTGCATATCTATCCAAGGAAGTAGTGGAGACCGTTGATGGGTGCATCTGAATGAAATGGAGTTGAGCGATGACACCATGTGAATTCTTCTTAAGGATCTTTTCCAAGCGATGTGAACTGATGATGCAGAGAGACCCTTGTTGTAAGCCCTTAAATTTGTGTTGTTTCCCATTGACTGAAAACTGCATCCAAAGTTCAGCAAAATCCCATAAGATGGGGCCAAGTGTGCGTAACCATTGAATGCGCAAAACCACATCACATCCACCTAGGGACAAGGAAAACATGTCAGAGCGCAGGTTATAATCTTCCAGAAAGATACGCACATTGTGACACTTCCCCTTGCAAGGTAAGGTGCGTCCATTGGAAAGCATGACTTCAAAGTTGGAGCAAGGATGGACAAAACAATCAGCCTGTTTGGTGATCCGAGGGTCAATGAAGTTATGAGTGCTACCAGAATCAATGAGTATCGTGAGAGGAAGCTTTTTGAAGTAACCCCTGACCTGCATTGTTTGGGGGGTGGTGACGCTGGATAGAGCATGGAGAGATATCTCGGGGTGGTCTTTCTGCGATGGGAAGTCAATAGGCGGATCCTGAATGTCAACCTGATCATTTGGTGTATCTGAAGATTCTTCACCAACTTCAAGGGCGGGCGGAGAATTCACATCCAATACATAGAGCTGTTGTTGAACACATCTATGTCCCCGAGTGAATTTCTCATCACAATTATAGCAAAGCCCTTTTTCTCGGCGTGCCTGCATTTCTATTTCAGACAAATGCTTGATAGGAGTTGGTTGAGGAGAAGGCATGATGGGAGGTCGTTGGGAACCCATATTTCTGAAGGGAACAAGGGTGGGTTTGGAGCGTTGTTGAGCTATGATCTTGTCCTCTGCCAACTTAGCCAACCCTAGGAATTCCATCATTTTGTTGGGACAGAAAATTTTGACCTCTGAGCAGATTTCATCCTTGAGACCACTGATAAAACAACTCCTGTAGAAGTCATCAGACAATCCTTCTGTGTGGTTGGCTAGTTTCTCAAATTCTGTCTGATACTCTCTCACAGTGCCAATTTGACAAAGTTTAGTGAGTGCTCCAGTGAAGTCATCAAAAGCACTAGGACCAAATCATGGCAAAAGGAGTTGGCAAAAATCTGTCCAATTTGGCTCGTGATGAGCTTTGATGTACCAACAGTACCATTGAAGGGCTTCATGTTCCAAATGAAAGGATGCAAGGGGAACTTTTTGGACATCAAAAGTATTATGCAGACTGAAATATTGTTTTGCTCGGTACATCCATCCAGTCGAATCAGTACCATTGAAGCAAGGAAAAGCAAACTTTGACCCACGAAAATTGTTGGAAGAAGAGAACCTGGTGGCTGCAAAAGATGCTGGTTGTCGGTTATTGTTCATGGCTGAATGCTGAAGATGGAGGCAGAGAAATTTTTCATCCAGATCTTGGATTTTGGTTTGGATGGCTGCAAGTGCTTCCTCCATGGTTTTTGCTCCTGTGTGGGTGACAACCCTAACCAAGAGTTTCTTTTTTTTTTTTTGGGGGGGGGGGAATGGATAGAAAAACACAAACAAAAGCTTATTTAGTAAAGGGAAATTTGGATTTGGGAAAAACTCAGATGGGTAATTGGGGTTTGACAAGTTTTTGGACACTTTCGAATGGACAGGGAAGCAAAAAATGGGGATTTCATAGGGGAGGTGAAACAATGAGAAAATTTGGTAGAGAGGGACAAAGAAGCAGAATTAGGAAAGGAACACGGTGGCAAAATTTGAAGGCGTTTGGGTGAAAAGTGAAGAAGTTATGGCAAACCCTAAAAATAGACAAATGTGGGATTTATGGTCTTGCGAAGTGGAATTTGGGATAGGGTCTTCAGGAATGAAATATGCAGAATGGGATTGCAGTGGTGTCAATGAATTTTCAGGGAAAACAGAGTTGAAACAAGGGAGATATGGCCGAAAAACAGAATTTTATACTTTTTTCTTTTTTCTTTTTTTTTCCAGGAAGGGATCAAAAGCAGAGAGATCTTCGGTCGGGATCGGTAATAGATGGATCTGAAACGACGCCGAATGGATAAAAAATAGTTGGATCTGAAATGACTTTCAGAATAGATATGAAACGGCTGGAGCTGGAACGACTGTCAGAATGGATCTGAAACGGCTCAAAATTGATCGGCAATAGTTCAGCTGAAAAAAAAGATACGAACCCCAGGTATGTGTGGCTTCCAGAAATGGATCGGCAACGGCACGGAAGGGATAAAAAATAGCTAGATCTGAAACGGCGGCTGGATCTAGAACGACTTTCAGAATAGATCTGAAATAGCTGGATCCAGAGCGAAAGTGATCAACAACAATTCAGCTGAAATAGATATCGACCCCAGGTATGTGCGGCTTCCTATCAGTTCAGGGAATTCACTCAGCCACCAATGTTGTCTTATGGCTTGCGTATTGGGGCAATGCCTCTCACTCCACGGATCAGGTAAAACTGATAACCGCTTTGCCACAAATGACAGCTCTTGGTTTACCTCACAGGTTGGAACTAGTCAATCCGGTAGGGGTCGTTGCCCTTTTCACTGGTAGGTCCTCTCAATGGGCCAGCTACTTTGGAGTTCTTGTGGTACTCCTCACAATGAGTTTTAGGGCTTATGCCCAAGTACTTCCCACAGTTAAGCAGATAGGGATTATTCCCAGATCCGAACTTGCAACAGATGCAAATTTTTTTTTGGCAGAAATTCCACCCAACGAGTCCAAGAAAGTGCTCTAATACTAGATGTGAAGAACCTACAATAATTAATTAATGCAAATACACAAGATATTAGAAATAACAAAAATCAGAATCACTTTTATATTGATCACGGGCCACTTCGAGGGGGCAAACTCCTTTGAGCAAGCTCAATACAATTAACTTCACCATGCCTTCATTGGCCTCAACACACACTTATATACTAAGTATATGCCCAATATTACGAGTCGAAACCATGAGACATATAATACTATGGGACAACTTACAAAGCATATGCGTCCAATACTATGGGTCAATACTATGGGCTAATATTAACTATGGATCAACAAATACTACGGGACGACTTACAAAGCATATGCATCCAACAACAATATACTAACAAAGTAAAGACAAGGGTTGACATGGGTTCCTAATAGGCTCCAACCCCCTAGTTCTCTGGAT
Organism: Larix kaempferi; assembly: GCA_027924585.1. Lineage (NCBI taxonomy): Eukaryota > Viridiplantae > Streptophyta > Pinopsida > Pinales > Pinaceae > Larix > Larix kaempferi. The sequence continues at coordinate 924,373 of BSBM01001515.1, read as the reverse complement.
ACAACCGAAATGAGGCTACAAGCCCCTTTCCTTGCCCCGTCCTGCCACCCTGATATGAAGATAGAAACTGAACTACTGAACCACCAACCGCACTGATCCTTCAGACGTACAAACCAACACATGTACTACACTGCACATTCACTATCTCTACTCATCAACTACAACTGCTCATCAACTAACCACTTCTCATCAACTAACCACTTCTCACATAATTCGACTCAGTCAATCTGAGACTAACCAACTACACACCCAAATCAATCCACATGAATCAAACCAATTGCTTATACAACTCAACTAATCTAAGTTAGACCAATTTCTCATAGAACAACCTACACCTATATCATTGTCGCTATCAACATGTACCTATATCACTATCTCTATCAACCTATATCTATATCCCCATCTCTGTCACAATGCCCCAAACATTGTCTCTATAACCAATATAAGTGTCTTTATCAACCTGTACCAATATCTCTGTCTCTATGCATGTGTCACTATCTCTGTCACAATCATTGTATCTCTATCTCAATGCCACAATCATCGTCACACTCTCTCAATATCTGTCATACTATATCAACCTATACATGCCTCAAATCTATACCCAGAAACAATCATCCATTGATTTCATTTTCATCCCCAACTTTTAAATCATAGAGATTTTCAAACCATTGAACATTCTAATAGATGATCCATATTCCAAAACATAACCATGGACTATGCCAAGATAACCATTATGATCTATGCCAAGACCATCATAGAATATGCCCAGATAATCACCATGAAACAAATCATGAATATCTATGCAAACAATATTCCAAGATAATCACCAATATATATGCCAAGATAACTACCAAAATCTATGCCAATATCACCAACAAGTATGCCAATAGAGAAGCATTAGAGCATGTACAAACTTCATACCATTTCAAGACAACAAGATGGACCTTAATCCATGAGAGGCATGACTATCACAAAAGAGATCCATGTACAAGAACCATACCATATCTATGCCAAGATAACCATCACCATTACCTCCAAAACATATTCAATAACTTCAAAGATATATACCAAGAGAGAGGCTCACATACCAAGATTAAAGATGAATTCTATCCATGAGAGACATGTGCCATCACAAGAAAAACCCACAAGCATGAACCATACCTTTTCCAAGAAAACAATATGAAGAGACTATATAGAGACAAAAAAAAATCTATATCATGTCATCACATCCCTCACAACAATCTTTCCAACGAGCCAATAATTTTGTAATTCCAATACCGTATGTGAAAATTATGCCAATTTTCGTGAATCTTCTCAATCCTCAAAAATACCCCAGAAATTTCTCCTCCACAAAGTTTCTCACTTTTCTCCAAGAGGTGCACAATAGAAAAGAGAGACTTGACGGATGAGAAAATGAAATGTTTGATATTATATTTATACACTTCATCATTCCTTGTATCTTCTTTTAGGGCTGCTTTAAACTCATCCTTAATTTTTGGATCTCCATATTTTAAGGGGGTTTCAAGAGTTAGTACCCCACTTCAAGGATCCATCATTACACTTCACCAAAACTTCAATATCACTCCATATCTTCTCAAAGGGGCCTTACGGATTGTCCACATCATCATACTTGGTGGACACATCATTATTTCTTTCAGGGATCCTTGCCACTTCATGTGGTCCAATGGTCCAAAGTACCACAACTTTCGAGGTCATGTGGACCAAGCATCATTATTTTGGGGATACTTCATGCTTCACACCAACTTCCTTTGGAACAACTTCGGGGATGTTTTAGAGCATTCTCCACCATGGGTCATGTAACCAAAAACTGATGGGAAACTAGACCAAACACCATTGTTTAGGGGTTTATTCACCTTTTATTTCAACATTGTCTTGTGGACTAATCCTTATTACTTCGGGGGCAACCTATCATGGTCATATGGACCAATCCTTTTGGTCAGGTGGACCCAAAACCAATACTTTTGAGCATAAAGGGATTCGATGACTTCTCCAAAATCTACAACATCTCATTATCGTCATGCAAGTGACTCACATCATAATCAAGGGATTCAACAATGTCCAAGGTCTTCATATCATTCACATACAAGAACAAGTGGACTCCATAAACAAGATAAGGGATTCAACCACGTGCAAAGGTTTCTCATTATTACCATCAAATGCTTCCATAATAACATGCAAATGTGCATCGAGGACTCCATCAACATGTCAAGGTCTTCTTTGACTATCTTGTGGGATTATGACCATCAAGGGTTACCACACAAAGGGTATCAAGAACGAGAATTCCATCATGTTTGTGGGTTCCAAGACCCAAAACATTAACCAACAAAGAAACCATATCAAGGTCAAGAATAAGAGGGCTATCAATACCAACAAGGGTCAAGGAGGTAAACAAAGGGTTCAAAGTGGACCAAGGAACAACTTAGGGGACCAAGAAACAACTTAGGGGCATTCAACCAATTCAAGGGGTAACCAGGGATTTTACCATTGTCACAAGGCCTCCAAGGGCTTCAATATTGGGCTTGGAAAAATTCAAAAGGGCTCCTTTTAACATAGACAAAGACACAACCAAATACTAACCCTCAGGGTCTCCACAAGGGGAACCAAGACACAACACTTCCTCACCAGGGCACTATTGGCATAAATGACAACCTTAATCAACACCTTGCCCCTTTTGACCTCCCTAATATAGAAATAAGAATGTATTGAATAACTGGAATATACAAAATACCTTAGCTTCGATGTGTGTCTTTTCCAATTCGCAACTTTTGTGACTCTGCATATTTCTTCTGAATATCCACTTTAAGACAATAAGTTTCCAAAACTATGATGTGTGATAACCACTGCGATCTACATCATTGTATTGACCAGTCACTTCTGTGGTTTTGGGATTTGCGTCTTTCACTCAGTAAGAATATCGCACCTCCTGACTTCCAGGTATCTTTCTACCTTGCACACTTGTTGCAATTCATCTTCTGTTGATTTTCGCAATTTGGCTCTGCTGCATAAAGTTTCTTTCTACTAGAAATGAGCCATTGATACCCCAAGAATACTAAATCTTGCTATGGATTATCTTTAAGTATTCATTCTTCAAGATTACTTAAACACATCCATCTCTTACTTATTTATGCTCTTTTCAACTCAAGATATGTGTCCACTTGTTGAACGTCCTCACTTGTTTGCGTTTTCTTAAAGTTATGATTTGTGTCGATGTACCACTAATAGAAATTCAGATTTGTGGGGTTTGGTGAACATATTCCAACTTCTTTGTGGGAAGTTTGTACACAAGTTCATTTCTCATATTCTTCATCATTAGTCCTGTGCCACTTGATGGATTTATGTTCAGTTTATGATTCAGTTCTAGTGCCTTTTCCTAACACTAGTTGGTGGAACACTTGAGAATTCATGCATCTTCCTTTTCATTAGTAGGTGTTCTTGGTGTCATAGGCTAGCACAGTTTTGTTTGCAAGTATCCTCTAAGGATCTACATTTAGTATTGGATCCATGTTGTGCAGAGGGATCACATCTTCACTATATATCTATATTCTCTTTTCTCTAGAATTATTCTCATTTTGTTGCTATCATTTCTTCTCTTATCATAGCCATTCTGATGTACATGGTCCATGTTGACCCCAGATAATAAAGAAAACTCCATTTGGTTCCACTCTATGTCTTGTTTCTCTCTTAGTTGTGCATGGAAATTGACATATTTTGAGTTTCAGCTTAATTATCCAACTAATGTACTTCCAAATGACCAATCAATGCATCCTACATCTACATAAGATAAATTTGGTCCCATCCATGGTCTTTGTCCAAATATTTTCCCACCACTTGTGCTAGTTGACTCGAGTTGTAAGTCTAGACTCTCCCTAGGCCAAACTGGACATAACACTCATAAAATCCTAAATAAGGACATCAATTGCTATTATTGGCCTCTCTGTCATTTATGAATACCACCTATAACCAAATATTTTGGAGCCTCTATCCTACCTATCTAAATCCATTTCATGCATCCCCAATTTCCACACCCTTGCTCATTCACTAGTCAATTTTGACTAGCTCTCGATAAAATAGCCATATCTTCCTCTCAGTAGATCCAATTACAATTCCGTGAGTTGCTACAGAAACCTAAGACTCTTTACAATACATTCCAAGTGATTTTTTTATATAATTTACCTACCTACCTACCCCTTCCATCTGTTTCAATATCATTACCTTGTGCTGTCTTGAACTCCCAAGTCCCTCCAAACCTCTCCCGAACAACTCAAAATCTGGGATTTTTATTCTATAGTCTTCATACTCTACAAAACTGGAGTCCATATCCACTCCAATCATCTCTGAGCAATCCCAATCCTTCCAGATTTAAGGGACAAGCCTCCTAGTGCTTATTAAAGAACCTTTGGAGCTAGTGTGCCAGTTTGGAATCCTAAAAGTGGACCATAATCTTGTTGTATATTTATCATAGTTGTAACAACATTACATCAGTATTACATCCAAGTTTTTGAGTTAGTGTGCCCGATATCTGGTTTGGGTACACTACACCCTCATGGTCACTTCATTAAGGAAAGGGCGCTTTGTTAGGTCTTAACTTCTATATCTTCTGAGATGTTTCATTAGAAAGGGTATTTTCCATGCAGTAATCAATTATATGATATGATTATTGAGTGCATGGTTTAGATATATTACAACTATCTAGTAACTAGGTTAGGTACCATATCTTACTAACCACTATATATAAGCTTTAGTTCTTGTTGGAATATTCTCACCATCATTTCAGTATTTTGCATGCATGCATGCATGCAATTCTGCATGCACCCACTCATCTGCATGCATTTGCATGCATCCAGTCATCAATATGGTAGTCTCCCAACACCTAGTCCTTATTTTGCAGCCCCCAGGAGCATGTTTCTGCTCAGTTCTTGCCCTCCTAGCCACCGATGCGCCCTTGTTTTCATCACTAGAGAACCTGTGCACCTTCTTCCACCTATTTAGGAGTTACTTCAGTTAGTTATTTAGTTGATGAATCAGTTCCTTGATTCAGGGGATGATTGATTAGTTAACTGACTAAAGCACTTAGATAGGCACCTACTGAGACTAGTTAGAGCTCCACTGACTACTGACAACTCCTCATGGACCCACATTGGATTCTCCTTCCCTACATCAGTGCCCATGCACTCAGTTAGACTCATGTGGACTCATCTGATTGACTAGTTGACCTTTATGACCACTGCCACTGGTTTGGATGATGTCTCCAATGCTATCCAAGCCAATCATTGAGGATGATTCGAATAACCTTAGTGGCATTCAAATTCTATTGATTGTATTCAGTTATTATTCACATTACAGAATGTCAACTACAGCTGATGTATGATACAACAATTTTTCCCCATTTTCTGTGTAATGAGTGTTAATTGATTCATCAATTCTTCTTCTTCTTTTTGCACTACATGAGTAAATTCTAGTGAGGTTTGCTACTGTTAAGTGATCCTAGCTCTTAAATATTAAAGTTATGGCCCTGTCACTGATCCACTCATGGAGCAATGGTCTACATCTCTGCACCCCAGCGATGATCCACTACCCTATAAATGACCACTCCTCTAATAAAGTCAAGCTTAGAGAACCAATGTACCTACCAATGTACTCTCTGTCACTATTAAACCTTGCTAACTTTGTAAAGGGTTTCACAGGGGTTATCATGTCAAGTCACTTAGGGTTTCATTGACACCCTCTTTGGATGGTTGGAATACATGGATTGTAAAGTTTCATTACATAATAACAACATGACCTATTGAAAAGGATATGGAAGGGTCTATGTGAAAATTGAAGCACAGCATTAGCACAATTAATCTCACAATAATTGCTAAGTAATATGCAAAATTTCACTAAAAGAAGGAGACTGAAATATACAGCATAAAAATTATTATTGCATAAGTGTACAATGGCTTGATTGAATAATATAATAGTTAATAAATGTATATAATACATGAGAAATTTGAGTGCCTTAGGAGGCAAGAAAAGCTCACAAGTAAAGCAGGCTTACTTTAAATAAAAAAACCCCTTACGTGCAAAGAAGACTTTCCAAACCAGTCAAGGAGGGCTCGAATTAGCTAAGTAATGGAGGATAGATAATGAGTGAATGAAAGTCAACTAAATCATGCCTAAGTGAGAAAAAATATGGAGGATTATTTGGCCAAAAGGATAGGAAGTTTCTAAACCACTAGCTTTAACCTTATCCACTAAAATGCAGAAAAAGCAGGTCAAAGGAAAGAAAAAACAGGAGAGTACACTTATGACCCAAGATAGGCTAAATTAAGACATAATGACTCAGCATCTTATCCTAAATGTTTCTAAGTGTGCTCCTTGGGGTTTTATGGCAAGTTTTGACGAAGTGGATGACGATTTTTGGCTATCTACCTAGTCTAGATGGAGGAAAATAATCATATGAATTAATGAATTATATCCTAAGTATTTTTGTGGGTGTTATGTATTCTAGCCATCTATATATAATGGCCTTTGAATCGATGATACCCGACCCTCCCTTTAAATACACCTATATAGCCCCAAAGAAACCATGATAACCCCAAAGGGTAATTTATAAAAGAGAAAGAAGCCCTTCATTTTATCTTGAAACCAAGGACATACTCCAAGTTCACCAAGGATTAAGGTAAGGTCATTACAAGAAATTAAGGCCCTAAATTGGGAGCTAAAACTGTCCTTTAAGACCTTAGAATGGATATAAAACTTTGTCATTATCAGTATTAAAAAATATCCTTGCTTTTTGTCACTATCAAGCCTTCTAGTTAGGATTGGTTGGTGAAAATTAGTTCTAGTTCTTGGAGGTTGGTTTATGAATACATTCACCTCAATTGAGTGTTGACAAGTAGGGGAATATTTCTTCAAAACGTAATTAGAAGCGAGCATGACCAACCCGAAATCAAGTGAAAATACCTTACCTTATTCGTTATTTCTTGGCCAACAGAAAAATCTTGTTACAAACCTTGCAATCAAGCCCATGTGTTATTTGTATTCCTCTAAATAAGGTAATTGGTAGTATATTTTAGGCCCCTACTATTTAGAAGCGATTAGGTAGGTCCTATGGATTAGGACCATGACTATTATCATTGCTATTAAAAGGGAAGAATATCTATGCCATGAAATACAGAAAATATCCCATTTGTTTTGTTTGTCTATAGACCCATCAATTTGGTAATGCATAGGTTGGGTTGGTTATCAATTTTGTCTATCTTTTATAGATTGACTTCCTAGATAGAAATAGAAGAGGGAAGAAGAGGAAGAACACAGAGTGTAGTGAGCACCAGTGAAAAGGTCCAATGAGTTATAGGTCTTATTACATAGGTAATAACAATTCATTGGTAAACATAAAAAAGTCATATTATGGGAGAGTGATAGTGTAAAACTACAAATAGGAAAGGGTGAAAATAAGCATTTCCACATAAGAATATTTTCTATAGAAAAGGGGAATCATGTTTCATACTCATATTTATTGTCATGTCATGCTCTAGATCGATTCCTAATGTATAGTGACAGCCAATGCCATTCGAAAAAGGTGCTTCTATGGAATTGGTACGTGGAATTCAAATTAATAGGCATGGCAGCTTAGATTGACAAATACTCAACTTGTCTCCCGGTATAAGAAACCATCAACTATGTGGAATAACAAAACATACATGTTTACTCCAACTGAACACATAAACCCTAGCCCAACTTCGTCAAGTCTATTGAACTTTTGTTTTGTCTTGAATACCATACCCATTAGCCATCTCCATATTTTTCTACATTCATAGGTGGAGTCCAACTAGATAGAGAGAAAACCCATCCACCTGCAGCACTCACTATCTCATGATCGTAGTTCCAACCAAGCAAGGGAGGGAATCCACTTGTTTATTCCTCTTGATATACTAGAAAAGCACATAAAGAGAGATCACGTACATAAATTTAGATGAACCTTACCCCTTTGAGATTAGGTGGTTAGTATAGATGGTTCAAGTTGGGTTTAGACCTCTTATATGATGGATATGGATTGGAAGTGAACGAATGAAGTAGAATTCATGTTGTTTTTTCTAGTGGATAAGAATGAGATTCCATTTTTGTATTGAACAAAGATTCAACACTATACTAGACTCTTTCCCCTACTCCCTTGTTAGGTATTTTCTCATCCCATAGGATTTGAGAAGATGCACCAAAGAAACTATAATAACCTAGTGGAAATTATCTATTGGTAAATTCACCAGATATTGGTATTGGATTCATCTAGAGATACAATTTTAGTTCTTCTCTTTAATACCTAAATATAGGTGTTATGGCCCATCTAGATATACATGTGAAATTTTCATTGGATTTTCGATAAGAGAGAGCTTGATGGGTGGTTCTAGTTCATCTTTAAGGAGGCAATCACCAATTACAAAGAAGGGTGCATTTTCCTATATATAGTAAAAGTGGTTTCCCATCTATGGATCACATGTGGAATTTACCTGATTATTCGAGTTTCTCCTTCGAAGAAACCTACTCCTCAATGCCCAGTCATCCATCTGAGTACTTTTAAACTTAATGTTAAACAACAAAGGGAATGTCCCACATATATTATATATAGTATCACAAAGTGTTGGAAGCCACTTTGGTCCATTCTAAGATTGATTCATTTGGCTCTATGTTCGATTTGGTTCATGGGAAAATTGTTGTCATTCATTGCACTGCATCTATTTGGATGGCTCCTCAATTCTTAGAAATATGTAAACGAGGGCCTCAATGAGTGGGGTTGGCAGATTAATAGGTTCGATGGGGGTTGAACGCGTGTATTCGGCATGAAAAGAAAGACTTTGTTTCTAGGTCAATAGTTAAAGAAAGCCTATATTTATTGGAGAAAACTCGATAGGTTTCTTCCCTCCCAATCAATAGGTTTCTTCCCTCTTGACCAGCAATTTTCTTGGTTAATCCCACCCTAAGTTCCCCATCATTGCGGCAAATTAAGTTCCTAATTCGACCCATGAAAATATAATATAATATTCTAATCTGTTGATTCTTGAAAATGGGAATAGATAGGGAATATTTAGAATAATTTTTAAGTATTAATATTTATGAAAAGTAATGGGAAGAAAGATCTATATTTAAAGAATACTAGATTCAGTAAATAAACCTTCTTGATTTCTCCCTAATAGGATTATTTTTCTCCTGAGCTTAAGAATTCATATATTTATTTTTTTATTTATTTTAGGTCACTACTTCAAAGGATTTTCCTTTCAGGACTACCCCATAATTTCAGTCTTTGGGTTTTTTATTTGTAAGCATTAAAGGACCAATTCTATCTTTGATTTCCATTCAGGAACAAAGATGCTCTCTTGACACATGAGGGAGAGGGTTTTACTAAATTCACTAAATCTGCGCCTTTATGTGGAAGGAAGGATTTATTTCTCCCCGAAACTATATCTAAGGCTCTCGTGCTAGTTCTAATTCCTTATCAAGCAAGGTTACCTTGATTCAATCCTATTTTGTATATATTAAATTTGGTTCATGAATACTAATTCCTCTTCTCTAAAGAAAAGGTATCTATTTCATATTTTTCTAGCGATCCATTTGATCTAAAAAAATCCAAGAAACCGTGACTATCTCACCCTGGGTTGTCCACTTTGTTCAAGTGTTGGCCAAGGTTAGTGGGAAAGTAAGAACTGATCCCATTAGGAACTTATCATGTTTTCTATACTATCAAATATGACCTTATAGAGCACTTTTTCCTCTCATATTGATTCTTTGTTAGGTTCACTTCGACATTATTCCTTTGTATATGTATACACGATCATGATCAGTTCAATAAAGACCTTAGATATTAGATCTTAGACAGATCAACCTGATCTATACCCTTTATCTATACACCTGGTTTGTTTGTTATGGCTTCATTTACTATCCCTATTTTATATTAGAAAATTTCATTGAACAAGTGTTTCATTTCCCTATGCAGACCTACACACCTATGATTTATGCCTTTCTAATTGAAGGATATAAAAGGTTGACTCCACCAAGTTAACTCATAACACCAGTGTTGTTACTCATTTTAGAAGGATAAGAACATTCTACTTTTTCTTAGCAAGGGGTAACCACCCTAGTGGTATTGGTTTTATCCTACCTATGCTCAACATACGATAATGAAGACACAATAGTTATCTTTGGTTTATGGGATGCGCTAACAACTAATATAAAAAATCTTCTCATCTCCCTCAATATATTCCTTTGTTGGTTGGATGGTACCTAAGAAAAAAACAATCGTTTGAAATATACTACAATGAATTGAAGTTTACACTTGCTTGGATCCTTGGCCCAACTATGATTGATATGGCTACTTTTTTACTACCATTAGGGATGGAGTCAATCATTATAACTTTCCCACATACACTCTTCTCTAACAAATAAAAGTCTCCGTCTCATTTTTATTTGGTATCCAAGTGACCTAGTGCAAGTAGGCCTATAGGTAGTATAGTGTGGTTCATTCCAACTATTAGGGTGAATAATAGGACCAACAATGGGAATAATCTAATCAATATACTACCACCTTCAATTTTTGGGATAATTACTGCCTATCCCCATTCAATTTGATTCAACAATTCACCTTTTTTTTGGATTTATCCCCTTCCCACTAGAAATAAATATGCCTTTTACAACTTCCCTTTCACTACCCTTATTTTCCACTATCCAGGTCTCCCCTTACCACTCTCCTTTCTTACCAAACCATTATCTTTCCGTCCCACTACTATTACCCCTTTATTCCTGGTAATAGAATGAGTGAGAGGTAGGGTATTATTTATGATAATGCCCACCCTATGATATTGTAGGCATACCCCTTATTTTACTTTATTTTACCTACCTCCATCGAGCCATGCCCCCCCCCCAAGAGTTTCTACCTAAGTACTAGTATAGGAATGAAGGGGTATCCTTACCCATACTAATACTACTTAGAAATCACATATCCATAATATTTTAGTGGAGGAAATAAAATAATTGCTTACATATATGCATATTTTTCGTGATGGATGGAATGAAGTACTACCTTATAATAATATCATTAGTGGTGTATCCATCCCATCGGGTTATTGTCTATTCCTTCCATATTGCTAGCCTATCGGAGGGAATTCCTACATATTGTAGGGGGTGGAATGCAACTAGGAACATTTCCATTTTGTGAATTGACAAGAGATGGATTGTACCTTTCAAGTAGCAAAGATGGGACCTATATTTCTCAGATACCTTGGTTGGCTATGAGAAATGTACACACTTCTTTATTGGGCCCATGAAACATGTGGCAAAGTAGTCGATCCCGCCCGCAATAAGCATACCATCGAAAGAGGTCCCATTCCTTCCTCCTAATGAGTAATAATAATAGAGGATAAATTCATATATTGACAATAATAGTAGGTCAGAATAGACCCCACAAATCCTTAGCAAAACCTATCTTTAATAAAGGATAACACCCAAACCTTTTAAAAAAGGATAATTCATCAAGAGAATAGGAAACTATTTTCGTGCTAGCTTAGATGTTATAATAACAAGTGATAGTAACAATTTATAACCCACAAAAATCCTTTTAAGGGATCAACAAAATCCTTTAATGAAGGATAACTCATCAAATAACGAAAGAACAGGAAAAGCCTTTAATGAAGGATAGCTCAATCACATCCTTATCTATGAAACCACATCCTTATCTATGTTTCTAGATCTAGACATTTCTTAGAAATTTCATTGAACTAGAAGAGGTCATCTCCTTATGAAAATACACTACCTCTATACTACCTCTTACCAAGAAGGAGACTACCTCCCCAAGATACATTTCATACTTACCCCGTCCCAAGAAGGATTAGCACAATAAGGGAATTACCCTAGACTGGAAAGGAGTAGAACAGTAAGGGTATTATCTTGGCACGTGATGGAGTTGTATAGGAAGGAGGATAGGTTTGATTTACCACAGTTGGACTTACTAGGAAGAAAATTTCTTACCCGAGAAGAACCTTACCCAACATAAAGGGTATAATCCGGTAGGGAGGGTATTACCTAAGTTGGAAGTACTTTTGAAGGAGTAACAAAGGAAGGGGGATAACACAAACATTATACTGAACAATATCTTCAAAAGGCCCTTATAAGACCTTCAAAAGGTCACCCTTCAAAACATGATTGTAGTGGTCGTCACTACATGCCTAATAAATTTCCTTCGAATAAGACTAGTTCAATACCAAACCTAACTTATAACTTCTACTTTACCTACCCTCCAAACCAGGATCAATATTAGGTCCTACACTCTCTCCCTCTTACCAAAGGGGCTTCATCGACTATTAGGTCCTACCTTATTTTTTATTGGGAAAGGAAGGAAAACTTCAACTCACAAGCTTTATCTCCCCAAAGGGAAGGAAAGTCACATAGCATGGGAAGACATTAGCACCTAAATGAAGCATAATGAAAGAAGGGATTAACTCCTAAATGGGGATAGTTGAGCATCCAAACAAAGGTCAAAATCCTAATAAAAGTGCATCTTTTGTTATGGGATCAAACCCTGAAAAGGTCATAGTCTCAAGGCATCTAGGGGAAGCACTAAGCTACGATTCGTACGTAGGTCCAAGCATGAGAGACTATATATAGTTAATCCTCATAATTCAACTCTTGGAGGGAATCAACCCATGTGCGTAGGGACGTTATGCCCAAGAAAAGACTATGATGGTACACGAACACAAATTTTTCACCTCACCTCTTTTCCAAGGGTTTCAACCCCCCTGCATTAGATGAGATAAATAATCATTTGTAAAAAGATCCCCTTTACAAATAGTAACTTAGGCACTAATTTAAATTCAAATAAAGAATGAGAAGTAATCTTAGGTGTTGAAATACCTTAGCTCCCAAAGGGTAGAAAAGCTAAATAAGGTTTGCGTGACCACTAGATCAGTTCCCAAAGGTGTGAGACTGAACCACACTAGGGTAAGTGTATGAAGGGTTGAGTAGGTGGGAAATCAAACAAGTGCAAGTATAATAGTTGTTTAGGAGGTCCACAAACTGGTTAGGGGGAGTAAAAATCATAATGGAAAAATATATGACACAAACCTTGTATTGAATAGGGCTTGTACATATAGATTATAAAAGTTTGAATATAGTTTTGGATACAAAAGGAAGATTACTCAAGAAAATGGGATATATGGAATAACTATATGCGTCATATTCAATGAGAGGTGGGAGAATATCCCTAATTCCTCATCCTAAAATGGGGTAAATAATAAATCCTAGCGAATGTAGGGATGAGAGTTAGTATATTGGTTTCCAATGGTAAATGGGGGATTAATCTACTCAATAAGGATGGCGTAAATATAATTTCAGTTAAAGTGTTAATACAGTTTTGGCTCTAAAGAGTAATTAGAGAAAGAAACTAGTATAAAATGGTTAAATATCTAGCTCTTATTCTAGAAAAGGTAAGGTTAGAATCCCAACAACTATTGTACACTATGTAGACTAGACCAACAAAAAAATCGATGTAGGTGAGAGCTCAAGCATAAAGTTGGTTTTGAGCCCTAGTTGGATGAGTCTAAAGTGTGTGGGGTCAAGTTGTAGTGAGGATATTGGGAAAGCACCCCCTTATCCATGGATTCACAAGTTAGAGCCAAAGGATTGTGTTATCATTCGTAATAGCTAGAATCTAATATCCCTTAGAAGGGGGGATGGATTATAATCCCATTATAAGTAGATGATAGGGATTATCGTATCACCTTGTAGCTTAAGTGATATGAAATATATAAGCCTATAGTAGTAATACCAAGGCTAGGGGATATGATCGCAACCATATAAGTATAATATGAGGTAGTTAAGCGCTAGGGGATATCACCCTAGCTATCAATAGAAGTCGATAGGGATGACCAACTACCCAATAACTAATTCTTGAAGGTGCAGGTTCAATCCCGAAGGAAAGTTAGCATAGACAAAGTATGTTTCAATAAGTCCTTACAGGATTTCAAACCTATATGTGGTAAGACCTTTACTTGAGGCTACTTCCTTATATTTATCTATGCATGTATGGATACTTCACAGTTGTTCAATAACACAAGGATACCTCCCTTTGGTCAATCATAATCAATCTCTTTGAGCTACTCACTTTATTTAGTAACACCATCTTCTTGAAATAGTTATTTTGGCACTCATATTCCTTTGGGGGAAGAGGAGTGGTTAAATTCCACTCATCCTTACTCCATGCCAAATATATACCTCACTTTAGTGGGAAAAAACCTACACATTCCTCTATTTATGTAGTCAATATTCCTTTGGTAGATTGATTGCATATATAAGACTACCACAATGGACTACACTTTCTTATATGGCTTCACTCCCCATCAGTGTTTATTACAAGGCCCTTTTTTACTTCTCTTTCTAACACATATATCCAGTTTAGAGCTTATGTCCTCCTTTTGGTGGAAAAAAAACAATATAAAACCTACTTTTTCTTTGGTTGGGTTTATACCTATTCCATGGGTTTGAATATGTCCCTTGGGTAGAATGCTTATATAAGAAGTCCATGCGCGTATCCCTTGGGGAGGTCACTTATAGCTTAAATACAAGCGATTTAGTAGACACTTATATGGTAAAGGGTGAGTAGGTATACTAGTGCACTCTTGTAAGGCGAGCTATTAAGAAACCTGTGACTAAATGTCACGAATATCTCTTTACTGGTTAAGTAATTACTAGTGCAGAGAGCTATTTAGAAACTAGAAACTCTTATGGTACATGGGATACTATGTAGCCGAAAACCATAGATACTAATGCAAGTTAGGCCAAAAAATATTACAAGACCAACTCTTAGAGGACCAAATCTTACCCACCTCTTAAACTAACTATAACCCACCTCCTCTTCTAGGGATTTAGGTTAAAACCAACTTCCTTAGGAGAATAAATATTTTTTCAATGAAATCATCTGAGAGGCCATAGTTTAAATAAAAGAAAGCATGAGAAGTTCCTAGTTAGGATAAGGCATATTCCTTGTCTAAGGAAGGTGAGATGGTTATCCTATGTAAGGGTTTTTTCTAACTGCATGATTAAATCCATGACCAAGGCCTTAGGATGAACTTTGGTAAGTGAGTCTCAATAAGGGGGTTGATGAGGTGTAAAATCAAGCTGGTTGAAGAATAATAAGGGTTCGGGGGCCCAAAAAAGCATAAAGTGGAAGCCCCATAAGGTGGAGGCATAGGATTCGACTAGCCCGTGTGTCAGAGTAATGTATGTAGCATTGCAGGACCAAAAATTATATATAAGGTGAAGGGTTTGATGACTCAAGCATAAAGAAATGGGTTAAGTCTTGGTTGAATTTCCAAGCCCTTAGCTAACCCAAACAGTAGCGACATGCAAGGCCTATAAAAACCCAAATATCCACCTAACATGTTCATGTATAAGCCCCAAATATGTGATCCATACAACTAGGTACACTAAGCACCAACAAGACGAGAAGGGTTGGGTGAATAACCCTATCCACCCACCCCACTGAAGAATGATAAATATGAGATACAGTAACTTCGTATTTAAGTAACCCAGAGTGTATAATGAGGTAAAGGGAACTTGTTGTCTATTGAAACTAAAGAGTAGAGGTATGGGGTAAAGGGTATGAGCACTCCCATTCTCATGAAGCATAGTAGTAGGGGGTAAAGGGTCCACAAACTTCATATGCGCCCTAAGTAAGGTAAGGAATAGTGCATTGAAAGATGCTAAGTAACTATTGAGGGAAGAAAATAAGTTGTAACTAATTAAAAGCTAAGTAAGGTAAGGAATAACTTATTGAAATCTAAGTAAGGTAAGTCATAACACATTTAAAGCTATGAAAGTATTGAGGGAAGAAAATAAGTTGTAATGTATTGAAAGATAAGTAATCTAAGGTATAACGTATTGAAATCTAAGTAATTCTCACATGCTCCGTCACCCTCATCTATTCGATTTGATGTTAACACTAGGTTTTTTGGACCCAAAACTCGACGACCCAAAAGTCGGATTTTCTACATCTTGTGGTCAACTATCCGACATATTTCATATTTTGCTGACGTCGGCTCAATTTTGGATGAAATCCAACGGTTCAAAGGTCGTCGGATATTCGATGCCCCTTAGATGTCGGATAACCGACCCCCAAGAATTCCCCAAGATGTCGGATAATCGACCACCAAGACGTTGGATGTCTTCTATGTGGTGGTCGGATATCCGACGACCATCGGGAAAAATAATGGCTCCCATCCGATATCTTTTGCCGTTGGAGCTATGGAAAAGACGTCGGATCTCTTCATTGACAAAGTCGGTTATCCGACGACCATTTTCCAAAATAATGGCTCCCATCCGACATTGTTTGCCGTCGGACCTATGGAAGAGACGTTAGATCTCTTAGTTGAGGAAGTCGGTTAACCAAAATTAATGGCTCCAAGCCGACGTCTTATGCCGTCGGAGCTATGGAAAAGACATCGGATATCTTCGCTAAGGAAGTCGATTAACCGACGATCATGCCGAAAATAATGGCTCCAATCTGACGTCTTTTTTCATCGAAGCTATGGCAAAGACATTGGATCTCTTCACTGAGGAATTCGGTGAACCGACGATCATGCCGAAAATAATGGCTCCAATCCGATGTCTTTTGCTGTCGGAGCTATGGCAAAGACGTCGGATCTCTTCGATGAGGAATTCGAATATCCGACGGATTTGGGAGATTTTAAAAAATATATATTATTATCTGGAAGGTGGTGCCAGCAACCACATTCATACTATCAGCCCTAGAAAATATGGTTTTAAAATTTGGAAGCTAACAGACTAGGATTTGGTCACTAAAAAAGAAAAGGCTTGCAAATTGTAGAAATTACCTCCTGTAGAGAAAACATCACAATACAATATTTTGCACCTTGCCTTTACAATGGAGAGAGAAGGCCCGATCCCCACATGATCCCATGGATTAATAATGCACTAAAGCTAGCTAGTGAAGTTTATGGGGTGGGTATAGTAACTTTTTATTGTTACCTTCATCTTGATACAATGGAGAGTCATTTCCGTGTGGCCTCACAGGGTACTAGGGAAAAACAATTAATTACTCTCTTTCACTACCATAAAATTGATATTTCTATAATACAAGTAAAGGTAATAAAGGTAAAGGTAATAAATAAATGTAGTAATTCTAGCTACTGACCTAAAGTCTAGATGGATTATCTTCGTCTTTGCAAATATATTGTTCTACAACTTGGAAAATTCCTCCATTGTTTATATATGTTGAAACCGTCATTATTTTCATCTAACTTGATCTGATTAATCACCAACTAATTTCCCACACTCTCTAGTTATTGCTATGGCAAAGTGATATGATTGTGAATTATCACTTAGAATAAAAAATAATATTGTAAAATTTCACTCTTTTTAATTGATATGATTGTTTTTAGAAATACCATATTTGGTTTGGTTCATATCAACTTTCATGGAAATTTAAGTTTCTTTGTTACGTAGGGGTGAATGGTTTTATGCATGCGCCACTCACCCACTTCACTTGCAATATGCTATTTATATGAACCAACTTGAGAAATTCTAAATCTTTTATTTCCACGACATTAAAGTGACCCATTTAGTGCATATAGAAGTTACCTAGAATATTTGTTTTTCCCCTGGATCGAGGGTATCATAACTAATCTTTAGAGTTTCTTGTATTTCATATGGAAGTATATTTTCAGGCCTAGCCAATTGGTTATGCCAATAAGATGGATGAGCAACAAAGCTGCATATTGCCTGCCACTGAAAGCCATCATTGTAGTAATTCATTGAGCTCCTCTCTGTTTCGAGAATAATTTAACATTCTCTACTGAACAGGGCCAACCACATGAAGGTAGAAGCTCTTATGGCCCCTCCCTTCCATTACATTGCTCTCAATTCCCCATACCCAATGAATGTATTTGAAAAAAACAATTACGTGCAAATTCATTCATATTTCATCATGAAATTTCATCTACCATTCATTAAATAAAGGATAACAATCATTAAACCAACTTTTTCATTCAGTCACACCTGATAAGTTTCGATGGAACAGATTTCCGTGGAAACCTTCTGTACGTTCATTCTTAATTGACTCAATATTAACAATTTCGATTATCACAAGGGGATACATAATGTTTAAAGAGGAAAATAAAGAAAAAATTTAAAGGGATACGTAAAGTTGACAAAGAAAAATAAACAAAATCTATAATTTGCATCGAAAGAATAACCGGGTACGAACTGTACTACGGAGATTCAAACCTGCAACCTATGTCTAGTCCCAAGGCTACCACCTTAAAGCTTGACCTTATCAATCAATTCCCATCTCCATTCCCTCTCATACGTATTCCCACAACCATTTCTCTCGACACCCAGTACTCTTCATTCATTCTGCATGCATTTCACTATGCAACGATCTCAAATTCACTGTGTTCTCCCTTAATTAGTTTCTCAATTCAATATGACCCACACCCACCATCCAAGGAGTGTTTCCAGCGGTCTTGAGTTTCAGCCAGGAAACGGTGAAGATTCATGGTATTATGTTCCCCTTCAACTGCAATATGAAAAACTCATAGTTCACTGCGAATGTTTGTCTGACAAATGTGACGGTTTGGGTCATGCTGGATCAAGAAACCGAAACCATCACATTTGTTAGACAAACCTTCACAATGAACAATTAGTTTTTCATATTGCAGTTGAAGGGAAACATAATGCCATGTATAGTCACCGTTGTCAAGATGAAACTCTAGACCATTGGAAACACTCCTCGGACGGCGGGCGTGGATCATGTCGAATCGAGAAACTAATTAAGGGAAAGCACGATGGGAATTTGATAGTGTTGCATAGTGAAATGCATGCATAATGAATCAAGCAAGGTGGTAGCCCATCGTCTCACACCATGTAATGCATGCAGAATGAATCAAGCTACTTGAAGGTGGTCTCCCATTGTCAGCTGCAGTACTTTAAGCTTGAAGGTGGTCTCCCATTGTCAGCTGCAGTACTTTAAGCTTGAAGGTGGTAGCCTTGGGACTAGACATAGGTCGCAGGTTCGAATCTCCTCAATTAAGTTGTAGCCCTAAAAAATTATGAACATTTACAACAAGCAACATGTTTCTAATTGTTGTTGGTGTATGCTAGATTAGTTGCAAATATCATGCTTCAGTAGCCAGGCTTCAATGGTAACATTTTGGAAGGGTTTAATGTGAGGTTAAGGATATTGATTCCAAGGAAATTGAAGAGAATGTTTCAGGTATTGATTCGAAATTGGTTATGAGGAGCAAGCAAAAATCACAACATTAAGCTCCTTCAAATTGTCAAAATTTAGATGACACGCGAGTGGGTTTTAGAAAGCCAGCATCGTAGCAATTTATTGAGCTCCTCTTTGTTTCAAGAATAATTTAATATTCTCTACTGAACAAGGCCAACCACGTGAAGGTGGAAGCTCTTATGCCCCCCCCCCCCTTCACATCACTCTCAATTCCCCATACCCAATGCATGTACTTGGAAAAAACAATTATGTGCAAATTCATCCATATTTCATCATGAAATTTCATCTATCATTCATTAAACCATTGTTTCATTCAGTCAACACATTCATACAATAAAAGATATCATTCAATAAACCATTCATTCATTCTGCCAACACATTCACTCAATAAAAACTGACATTCAATAAAGGTAACAGTTTACTACACTTAATCATTAAACCATTAAACCACTCATTCATTCATTAGGACAAAAATCATGGATGATATATTGTTATAAAAAATAATTAGACGAAATTTTTCCTGTCAAGGCTTCTTTTTATAAGTTTTTCTTCTCTTTAGTGGTAAATAATCTCTTAGAGGAGCATCTGGACTTTCTTCTCCAGTGCTTTGTTCTTCAGCAGGCACCTATGGTGTTGTCTACATCATAGAGTGTTGTTCTAGACCTTTATTTTGAGGCAATGGTTCCAGATTTGTTGCAACAATTTGAAAATGTTACATCGTTGTATTTTTCTAATGTAATGACAAGTATTTCATTTTAAAAAAAATTGCAAAGCTGTTTTTTTACCTTACGTGGCCAAATCTTGTTGTTCATGTTCTTCTCCAGGTTCAACTAGTACAGTTTCACCCTCTACATGCTCTACAGTTGAAATATGGTCAACTACAATTAATGTTCACCATTTGCAATGCTTTACATAAAATTCTAGCGTATGAATAAATTCATTACCATGATTGAAAGAAAGATCTTCGATTTGTTGTTGGTCATCCTCGACATTAGGGGAATCATTGCTTTCCTGCTCGTAACAGAGTCAATATTTTTCGTCAAGTATTAATAACGAATACACTGCAGAAGCAATAAATCTTTGTTACAGTATATAGATTTTATTTACCTAATCACCGGATGGATTTGTACCAAAAGACTGTGCTTTCCCAGACAATCTTTTTCAGCGTTCAACAACAGCTCCAAAGCCTTTTTGGAAGCCAAGCTTAATGTCTTCTTCAGTGGCCACTTCATTGAATCATTCGGCCTGCATATTTGCATAGTTTTGTTAATTAACATTTTTGTTGTGTAATCCAACAAAAAACAATTTGCAAATTATTATTTGTATGCATTATTGGTTTTTCTAAACTTACAATCTGTGCCACCAAATTGGAATAACCACCAGGCCCAAGCTTGTGCTGACCTATTTTATCCAGTCTTGCCTTTGTGGCCTTTGACGTTTCTGACAGCCTATGCAAGTGTTGAAATTGTTAGGAACCTGTGTCAACCCTTCTCTTTACTTTGTTAGTATATTGTTGTTGGACGCATATGCTTTGTAAGTCATCCCATAGTATTTGTTGATCCATAGTTAATATTAACCCATAGTATTGACCCATAGTATTGGACGCATATGCTTTGTAAGTCATCCCATAGTATTATATGTCCCATGGTTTTGACCCATAGTATTGGGCATAGACTTAGTATATAAGTGTGTGTTGAGGCCAATGAAGGTACCATGAAGTTAATTGTATTGAGATTGCTCAAAGGAAGTTGCCCCCTTGAAGTGGCCTGTGATCAATATAAAAGTGATTATGAGTTCTGTTATTTCTGATATCTCGTGTATTTGCATTAATTAATTATTGCAGGTTCGTCACATTTGGTATCAGAGCACTTTCTTGGGCTCGCTAGGTGAAATTTCTATTAAAAAAAAAATTGCATCTGTCGCAGCTTCGGATCTGGGAATAATCCCTATCCGCTTAACTGTGGGAAGTACTTGGGCATAAGCCCAAAAACTCATTGTGAGGAGTACCACAGGAAACCTGAAGTAGCTGGCCCATTGAGAGGACCCGCCAGCGAAAAG
The DNA here is from genome assembly GCA_027924585.1 of Larix kaempferi. Lineage (NCBI taxonomy): Eukaryota > Viridiplantae > Streptophyta > Pinopsida > Pinales > Pinaceae > Larix > Larix kaempferi. Next base: position 903,021 of record BSBM01001515.1, on the reverse strand, counting down.
GGCAACGACCCCTACCTGATTGACTAGTTCCCACTCGTGAGGTAAACCAAGAGTTGTCGTTTGTGGCAAAGCGGTTGTCAGTTTTACCTGAGCCATGGAGTGAGGGGTACTACCCCAATACGCAAGCCGTTAGACTACATTGGTGGCCGAGTGAATCCCTTGAACCGATAGGAGGCCACACATACCTGGGGTCCATATTTATTTTTCAGCTGAACTGTTTCCGATCACTTCCGAGCCATTTCAAATCCATTCTGAGCCGTTTCAAATCCAACCATTTCAGATCCATTCTCACAGTCGTTCTAGCTCCATCTGTTTCAAATCTATTCTGAAATTTGTTTCAGATTCAATCATTTTTTATCCGTTCGGCGTCGTTTCAGATCCATCTGTTGTCGATCCCTTCCGCAGATCTATCTGTTTCTAATCCCTTCCGTGCCATTGCAGATATGATCCCTTGCTTCAACTCTGTTTTCCCTGTAACTTCACTGACACCCCTGCAATCCCATTCTGTATATTTCATTCGTGAAGACGCTATCCCAAATTCCACTTCCGAAGACGAGAAATCCCATATTTGTCTATTTTTAGGGTTTGCCATAACTCCTTCGATTTTCACCCAAACACCTTCAAATTTTGCCACCGTGTTCCTTTCCTAATTCTGCTTCTTTGTCCCTCTTTGACAAATTTTCCTATTCTTTCACCCCGCTTCTGAAATCCTCATTTTCTGCTTCCCTATCCATCAGAAAGTGTCCAAAACCTAGTCAAACCCCAATTAACCATCCGAGTTTTTCCAAGTCCAAATTTTCCTTGACTAAGTAAGCTTTTGTTTGTGTTTTTCTATCCATCCCCCCCCCAAAAAAAAAATAAAAAAAATTGGTTATGGTTGTCACCCACGCAGAAGCAAAAATCATGGAGGAAGCACTTGCATTCCTCCAAACCAAACTCCAAGATATGGATGAAAAATTTCTCAGCCTCCATCTTTAGCATTCAACCATGAACAATAACCGACAACAAGAAGCTTCTGCAACCAATGGGTTCTCTTCTTCCAGCAATTTCCATGGTCTAAAGCTTGATTTTCCTCGCTTCAATGGCACTGATCCGACTGGATGGATCTATCATGCAGAACAGTATTTTAGTCTGCATAACACTTTTGATGTCCAAAAAGTTCCACTTGCATCCTTTCATTTGGAACAGGAAGCCCTTCAATGGTATCATTGGTACATCAAGACTCATGACGAGCCAAAATGGACAGATTTTTGCCAACTCCTTTTGCAACAATTTGATCCTAGTTCTTTTGATGACTTCACTGGAGCACTCACTAAACTTCATCAAATTGGCACTGTGAGAGAGTATCAAACATAATTTGAGAAACTAGCCAACCACACAGAAGGATTGTCTGATGACTTTTACGGGAGTTGTTTTATCAGTGGTCTTCAGGATGAAATCCACCCAGAGGTCAAAATGTTCTGTCCCAACACAATGATAGAAGCCATAGGGTTGGCTAAGTTGGAAGAATACAAGATTGTATCCCAACAATGCTCCAAACCCACTTTTGTTCCCTTCCAAAATATGGGTTCTCAACGACCTCTCATTCCGCCAGCTCCTCAACCAACTCCTATCAAGCATTTGTTTGAAAAAGAGGTGCAGGCATGCAGAGAAAAAGGGCTTTATTATAATTGTGATGAGAAATTCACTCGGGGACATAAATGTGTTCAGTAAAAGCTCTATCTCTTGGATATGGATTCTCCGCCTGCCTCTAAAATTGGTGAAGAAGCTCCAGATACAATGGATGATCAGATCAACATTCATGAGCCGCCTATTGACCCCCCATCTCAGGACGACCAACCCGAGATATCTCTCAATGCTTTATCCGGCGTCACCACCCCCCACACAATGTGGGTCAAGGGTTACTTCAAGAAGCTTCCTCTTACAATACTCATTGATTCTGGAAGCACTCATAACTTCATTGACCCTCGGATAGCTAAATAGGCTGATTGTTTTATCCATCCTTGTTCCAACTTTGAGGTCATGGTTGCCAATGGGGGCACCTTACCTTGCAAGGGAAAGTGTCACAATGTGCGTATCTCTCTGGAAGATTATAACCAGCGCTCTGACATGTTTTCCTTGTCATTAGGTGGATGTGATGTGCTTTTGGGCTTTCAATGGTTATGCACACTTGGCCCCATCTTATGGGATTTTGCTGAACTTTGGATGCATTTTTCATTCAATGGGACACAACACAAATTTATGGGCTTACAACCAGGGTCTCTACGCATCATCAGTTCACATAGACTGGAAAAGATCCTTAAGAGGAATTCACATGGTGTCATCGCTCATCTCCACTCCATTCAGATGCACCCACCAATGGACTCCACTACATCCTTGGATAGATATGTAGGTGTCTTTGCTGCACCAGTGGGATTGTCACCTTCAAGAGACCTTTCCGATAAGCATTCTTCCGCATCTACATCTCAGCAAGACATGCTGGCTATTTTGCATGCAGTACAAAAGTGGAAACCATCCCTATTGGGGAATTATTTTTGCATCAACAATGATCTCCAGAGTCTGGAAAATTTCCTGGAACAACGGTTCTCCTTCCAAGCACACCTGAAATGGTTTATTCACCTCATGGGTTATGACTATGCGATCACTTACCAAAAGGGTAAGGACAATATGGTTGCAGTTGCTCCTTCTCGCACATTTGATGAACCCGTTTCTCTTCTAGATATTTCTTTGCTTGTTCCAAATTGGTTGCAATCTGTTCAGCAGGGCTCTCTCTTCTATGAACTCCATGCTTCTTCATCAGTAGGGCACTTTGGGTTCCTCAAAATGTATGACAGGGAACCATGTAATTTCTTTTGTCAGGGACAGAAAATGACAATTCAACGGATGGTGGCTAACTGTGATACTTGCCAACTCAACAAGGGTGAAACGACACTCCTTTTGGGACTGCTTGAACCCTTTCCCATCCCTAAACAGATTTGGCCAACTATTTCTATGGATTTCCTCGAAGCGCTATGGTGGTCCAATACCACATCTACAAGAACACCATATGAAGCATTCTATGGACAAGCACCACCAGTTCTTCTTCCATACACCCTCAATAGCTCCACAGTTCAAGCAATTGACTTGGTTCTTCGAAACCGCAATCATATTCTTCTCATTCTGCAGGACAATCTTCACATGGCCAGAATTCGACTGAAACAAGTAGCCGCTCAGCACTATTCTGAGCGTACTTTTCATGTAGCTGATATGGTTCTTCTTTGTCTACAGCCTTCCAAGCAATCCTCCTTGAAACTCCAAAGGCATCAATGGCCTGGAATGCAGCCCGAGGATGCTACAGGGGAACCACTCCTTCAGATTCTGCAACTAAAGCTTTGAGGACAAAGATTTTTCTAAGGGAAAGGGGATGTTAGGAACTTGTTTCAACCCTTCTCTTTACTTTGTTAGTATATTGTTGTTGTATGCATATGCTTTGTAAGTCGTCCCATAGTATTTGTTGATCCATAATTAATATTAGCCCATAGTATTGACCCATAGTATTGGACACATATGCTTTGTAAGTCGTCTAGTAGTATTATATGTCCCATGGTTTTGACCCATAGTATTGGGCATAGACTTAATATATAAGTGTGTGTTGAGGCCAATGAAGATACCGTGAAGTTAATTTTATTGAGCTTGCTCAAAGGAGGTTTCCCTCTCGAAGTGGCCTATGATCAATATAAAAGTGATTTTGAGTTCTGTTATTTCTGATATCTCGTGTCTTTGAATTAATTAATTATTGCAGGTTCGTCATAGAAATACGTTAGATGTTCCAAGTTCGATATAGAAATCAATAATAATAAGGTTTTGAATTACATTGCGTAAAGTATTGCATACCTCCCTGTGCCTGGTGTTATCTTTCCTTCTTTACTCACGGACCTCTCCTTTCCATCATCCACTAGAGCTTTCCACTCCATTGTTGGAATCATTGGAGGGCACTCATACCTATGGTTTCTTTCAAGGTGGGTCCTATATTGGTCTCAGACAACCTTCATATGTTGTCCATCCTTTTTTCAGGACCTTCGAATGATTGAAGGTCTTGTCGTCGAACAGGCAAACCAACCGATTAATGAGTTCATCTTTTAAAGCTTTCGGTTGTCTATCCCACCTTGTTCGGATGGTGGGCCCGAATATCTCTAAGGATGCGTCATTCATTTGTTTATAGAAAACATCATTCCCTACAAAACAATCATAACTACCTGAAAATAAAAATTTTATCCATATTTCACAATCTAATTTTAAACACTAACTTGATCAACGTATATGAATTGTTGAAATATTGTAACTTCAAAGAATATTATATTTGTATATTATTTATTCCGGAGATGTTCCATACCTCCGATGTGATTATACTATAAATCCAGAGATGTTTATTCCTCCGATTTGGTTGTGGTAACTAGGGTTATTAGACCCACCATGTGGGGGTTGGCCCAGTCAATTATAATGGGGTATTTAACCTAATGGTTAAATACGAGCCTACATGTACTTGTGTAAAATACATATCAGAGTAGTGTATAAATAGAGGAGGTGTGTTCCTCATTATACACACACACTCACTTGAGGATAGCGCACTTGTGGAGGAGAGGTCTGCTATTGTGGAGGAGGAGATCATGTCTCAGGGTTTCATTTTTGTATATTGCTGGTCATCTATATTGAGGAAGCTTTGCTGGGTTTTCTACCCCATGAGGGTTTCCCAGGATAAATCTCTGTCTCTTGTGTTTATGCTGTGCTTGTTGTTTCTTCAGTGATCCTATATATGCTATTATTGTGAAATGGAATGTAATGCTGCTATTTTCTGTCTTAGCATATTAAATCTTAACATGGTATCAGAGCTAACCTGAAGGAAGACAAGGTATGGCACTAACGACACTTCCTTTACTTACGACAATTTGAAGGTTAGGGTTTTACATAGCAAAAACCAGTCATCGTAGAACTTTCGCTATAAATCCGTTTTGGCAAAGTTTTTGGATCTGAAATTGTTACAGGACGAATCTTAAATCGCCAGGTACCTTGTGTCCAAAGGAAAACCTCTAATTCGTTGTACTTTGTGATTTATGATTAGTACAAGTTAGGGTTTCTGCCTCTTCCAGATCTCAGTCAAATTCAGGTGACCTAGGAAAAAAGGTCATAACTTGGGCTAGGAAGCTCCAAATGAAATTTCGTAAAAAGTGACAGGTATTAGACAGACTTTACTATCTCATAAAACTTTTTCAGAGGCCGACATTCAACTAGTGACACGTGGCATGCCGTACAAGTTCGCTCTCCTGTTTTATCCCATAAACAGGTCACGTTGCGACACTTGGCATAACTCTCTCTCAGAGAGTCCAATTGAGGTCAGACCTATCAGGATGGAAAGATAACAGGTCGAGCTATCTCAGGAAACTTTTTGAGAGGCCGAAGGTGAACCAGTGACACGTGGCAGTCCATACAAGTTCGCTCTCTTGTTTTATCCCATAAACAGGTCACGTTGCGACACTTGGCATAACTCTCTCTCAGAAAACCCAATTGAGGTCATACCTGTCAGGATGGAAAGACAACAGGTCAGGCTACTGCAGAAAAAAGGTTTCAGACCCTGTGGAGCAAAAATTTAAGAGTTATAGCAGAAACAATCAGGTGCATATTTCTGTCAAAACAGAATTATTTTTGGAGCACCTTTATTCATGGCTTCCGGAATTTAGGGTTTCGGAGAAAGTTAGAATTTTTGGAATCAGAGTCCACGGCTGAATGCTACTCAGAAAAATCGAAATTTAGAGACCAAGATCGAATTTTTTGGTTGGGTGGAAGACCGGGCTTGATCAAACCCCAGTTCGGGATTTTGATCGGAAAGATGGAAAATTAGGGCTTCAGCAAAAGTTGGAATTTTTGAAGTCTATAACCACGGCTGGAAACTCCTAAGAAAAATAATAGTTTAGAGCCTTGGATTGAACCTTTTTTTTGGGCATAAGGGTGGGCTTCATCAAACCCTAGTTCGGGATCCTGTCCAGAAGATCCAGAAGTTTCAAAGGCAATTTTGAGGGGTCAAATTTTGGAAATTCCAAAGTTGAAGTATGCTAGTTTGATCAACTCAGCAAGACATATTCTTTCATCCATTGAGAAGTGTGAAAGTCAAAGGTTGAATCTTTAGGGGTTTCTCTAGAAAACCCTAATTAAGCTCCAGATCAAGTTTCAGGGGGAGTTGAGGCTAAGGCCTTACATAAGAAGACTACAAGAAGTCTCGACAGGTATGACTTAAGGAGGCTCAGGTATGTCTTGAAATCTAATTCTTGATTAAGTTCATGATGTGTTTGTCTTCATATTATTTGTTAGTACAATCTTGATTAATGTTAGACTTATCTTATCACCCTAGTAACAGTATGAATGCATGTGAATGATTGAAGACATTCATTGATTAGGATTATATGATTGTACTAATGCATTATGGTGTTGTGTGAGGTTGATGTTGTCTGCTAACAAGATACAGGTACATCACAAAAGACAAATCAAGTTCCATGACCATGACCACATGAAGACAAAGACTCATCCATAATCTTTGTTCTACTTACGAGGTATGTATGACCTTGTTGTATTATGCTTAACCTATGAGACATGCAAGTTCTAGCTCAGGATCTCTAAATCATTGAGGAGATTGTTTAGGTATGTTGTACATAACTAAGTAGGTATACTAATCCAGGTATGTTTCCCATGAATCTTACCTTGTGTTAAGATCCCTTATATAAGTATACTTGGTATGATTGGTTATGCTTATTCATAAAGTTAGTAATCAAGGGATTATGCATATTATGTCTTTTATCTTGATTGATGATATGCATGAGTAAAACAAGACTTCCCTGAAATCTTGAATACTAATGTTTATTAACTATAATCATGACTATACATTCTCAAGATTATTTAGAACTATAATGTTTTGATAACATTTAGAACATACTAATGGGTGTATGTTTGTGTATGAGATCATGAGGATGACACATGAACATGCACAGTGGTCAGAATGAATAGAAGTTCAAAAGATATATAGAAGATCAAGCGGGAGGCAACCACACAAACATAAAAGATAAGTATTTGAGTTGTTATTTGAAATAGTAATGATATTGCCTGTAATAGGTTGTATGCATATTTGTATTCCTAGAATATATGATGCTGAGTGTAAACATTCATAGAGCATTGAACAGTATACTACTAATGTGCATATGATTGGTAAGTTGGACAAACATTCCATTGTTGCTTGTCTAGAATGAAACCTCTTTGCTGACATGCTGAGAGTTGTGCACACTCTCGATAGTATGTTCTGGTAGAGATGGAAGGCATCTAGATAGCCACTGTATGCATACAAGATATGGGAAAGTGTTGTGCCAAAGTATTGGTCAAGATAGTTGCATAACTATGTAAATGATATCTGTATGCATAATAGGTTATCATGTCAATATGATTTGATGATTATGAAGTATTACTAATCATGTACCTAATTTTGATTTGTAGGAAAAATCATGATGAACAAGTGATGGATGTTCAACAAAAGGATTTACAAATCAAACACACTATAGAAGGATTGTGGCTAGAAGATTCTCCTAGAAAGAGGAAGAGAATCATGATGAAATGTTTGCTCCAAGTGGCTAGATAAGACCATTCTCTTAATGGTGTAATTAAAGAAGAAATGTGAATCAGGTTTTGATAAGCTTAATGATCACCATGGGTGATGTGGATCTCAACCTTTGCTACAAGGTTGAATATGATTTCTATACACAGATGACATGGATGCAAGAAGGAACTCACCACAGATTTCGAATGATATTGAGGCTCATATCAGTAGACCCATCTGATGAGAGATGGCATAGATAAATGACTGTAGAAAAGAAAATAAAAGTTCTTAGATTAATGTATTACTTCCTAGGTCTGGAAGTATGGAAAGGCTCAGTAGGAATCCTTCTCAACCAGAGAAAGTATGCTGAGAAATCTTGAGAAGACTTGATATGATGGAATGGCCACTCTTATGGATTCCAACTTGAAACTGTTAGGAGATGACTCATCAGAGTTAGTGGATATAACTCTGTACAGTCAAATTATTGGATCATTGTTGTATCTAACATATACTAGATTAGAGATATGCCTTGTTGTGAACACCTTGAGTATCTAGTAGAAATTAGATGTGTTCACCTGATAGTTACAAAGCATGTGATAAGGCACATAAAGGACACGATAGAATGCTATCTTGAAGATCATGACTTCAGATGGTTATTCAGATTCTGATTGGGCAGGAAGTGTATCAGACAGGAAGAACACATCGAGAGGATGTTATTGTCTGGGGTTAGCCATGATCTCGTGGTTTAGCTGGAAGCAGTCTAGTGTGGCTCTCAGCACAAGCGGAATATATGCCTGTTTGCTCCGCTAGTTGTGAAGAAGTTTGGCTTCAGGATTGTTTGACTTAGAGATAGAACCAACTGAGATCCTATGTGATAATTAGAGTTGTCTCAAGATGACATAGAATCTAGTGTTCCATGATAAGTCAAAGAACATAGGGAACAAACAAGATATGACGCGGAAAGGAACTATAAAGTTTGAATTTGTAACAGGTTACCTTTGTACTAACCAAACCTTTACCTCAAGTGAAGAAGTTACCAACATACTAACCAAACCTCTGTCTCGAGTGAAATTTGAATACTTCCGAGACAAGCTTGGTGTAGTTCAAAAAGGACTCTCCTCGAAAGGGGGAGTAGTATAGTCACTGATGATAAGTTGGTCTCATCGAACAACAAGGTCGATGATGAGGTAACCTGTTCTCCACACCTAGATACTTAGAAATATTTAGATTTAGGACTCTTATACTTAGAATACTTAGTTTTACTTATACATGCTTTTGATGTTAGATGTATTAGTAAGAATACATGCTTTTGATGTTAGATGTATTAGTAAGAATACATGCTTTTGATGATAAGATGTATTGGTAAGAATACATACTTTTGATGACACATGTATTGATTAATGTACTTGTATGGTTGAGGATACTTGTACTTGTATTGATGAGAATACATGTGGGGATTGTATCATCCTTGAACACATGTTCTAAAGTGAGCCGTAGACGTATGGTCTCCGAGAATGAAGTCCTTAGTGGACAGTTGAGGGGATTGGATCATCCCTGGACTTTCAGTCCTAAAGAGAGCCGTAGACGTGAGGTCTCCGAGAATGAAGTCCTTAGTAGACAGTTGAGGGGATTGGATCATCCCTGGACTTTCAGTCCTAAAGAGAGCCGTAGACGTGAGGTCTCCGAGAATGAAGTCCTTAGTGTACAGTTGAGGGGATTGGATCATCCCTGGACTTTCAGTCCTAAAGAGAGCCGTAGACGTGAGGTCTCCGAGAATGAAGTCCTTAGTGGACAGTTGAGGGGATTGGATCATCCCTGGACTTTCAGTCCTAAAGAGAGCCGTAGACATGAGGTCTCCGAGAATGAAGTCCTTAGTGGACAGTTGAGGGGATTGGATCATCCCTGGACTTTCAATCCTAAAGAGAGCCGTAGACGTGAGGTCTCCGAGAATGAAGTCCTTAGTGGACAGTTGAGGGGATTGGATCATCCCTGGACTTTCAATCCTAAAGAGAGCCGTAGACGTGAGGTCTCCGAGAATGAAGTCCTTAGAGGACAGTTGAGGGGATTGGATCATGCCTGGACTTTCAGTCCTAAAGAGAGCCGTAGACGTGAGGTCTCCGAGAATAAAGTGATGGGGATTGCATCATCCCGGAACCACTAAGTTCAAAATGTACGTGATGGGGATTGTATCATCCCCGGACTTAGGTCCATGAATTGATCCGTAGACGTGAGGTCTCTGAGAAGTGGGGATTGTATCATCCCCGGACTGTGGTCCCTGAATTGATCCATAGACGTGAGGTCTTCGAGAAATGGGGATTGTATCATCCCCAGACTTAGGTCCCTGAATTGATCCGTAGACGTGAGGTCTCCGAGAAGTGGGGATTGTATCATCCCCGGACTGCGGTCCCTGAATTGATCCGTAGACGAGAGGTCTCCGAGAAGTGGGGATTGTATCATCCCCGGACTTAGGTCCCTGAATTGATCCGTAGACGTATGGTCTCCGAGAAAGTGATTTTTGATGTGGTTACTTGTATCGGTAGGATACTTGTATTGATGATGTGGTTACTTGTATCGGTAGGATACTTGTATTGATGATGTGGTTACTTGTATCGGTAGGATACTTGTATTGATGATGTGGTTACTTGTATCGGTAGGATACTTGTATTGATGATGTGGTTACTTGTATCGGTAGGATACTTGTATTGATGATGTGGTTACTTGTATCGGTAGGATACTTGTATTGATGATGTGGCTACTTGTATCGGTAGGATACTCGTATTGTTGATATGGTCACTTGTATTGGCATGAATACTTGTACTGCTGATGATCGTATGATGACGATACTGATGATCATGTGATGATGATGCTGATGATCGTGTGATGACGATGCTGATGATCGTGTGATGACGATGCTGATGATCGTGAGATGACGATGCTGATGATCGTGTGATGACGATGCTGATGATCGTGTGATGACGATGCTGATGATCGTGAGATGACAATGCTGATGATCGTGTGATGACGATGCTAATGATCGTGAGATGATGATGCTGATGATCATGTATCGTGAGGATCCAGATGATGATTTTGTTGTAGCTGTTCAAGTGCTACAGAAGATAAAGACTCAATACTGAAGATGTCGATGTTCCAGTATTGAAGATGTTCCAGTAACTGCTTGAGTTACTAATGATGTTGAGAAAGCTTCCAATGATTTATAGATGTATCATGTATGATGTTGATGACTCCTTGCTCGTGCAGATACTGTTATAATATCCTTCTCGTTAAGGGGGAGTGTTGAAATATTGTAACTTCAAAGAATATTATATTTGTATATTATTTATTCCGGAGATGTTCCATACCTCCGATGTGATTATACTATAAATCCGGAGATGTTTATTCCTCCGATTTGGTTGTGGTAACTAGGGTTATTAGACCCACCATGTGGGGGTCAGCCCAGTCAGTTATAATGGGGTATTTAACCTAATGGTTAAATACGAGCCTACATGTACTTGTGTAAAATACATATCAGAGTAGTGTATAAATAGAGGAGGTGTGTTCCTCATTATACACACACACTCACTTGAGGATAGCGCACTTGTGGAGGAGAGGTCTGCTATTGTGGAGGAGGAGATCATGTCTCGGGGTTTCATCTTTGTATATTGTTGGTCATCTATATTGAGGAAGCTTTGCTGGGTTTTCTACCCCATGAGGGTTTCCCAGGATAAATCTCTGTCTCTTGTGTTTATGCTGTGCTTGTTGTTTCTTCAGTGATCCTATATATGCTATTATTGTGAAATGGAATGTAATGCTGCTATTTTCTGTCTTAGCATATTAAATCTTAACATGAATTACCTGGGATCTTCTCTATCTTTATTGGGACGAGATCTTGGTCGACCAAAAATTGTGCCTCCATTGTTCCCGTGCTAGTGACACGGGAAGATCTTGGAAATGCAACTTGGTCGATATCAATATTACCAGGATTCTCAAGGTCGACCACGTCTTCTAGACGATCCGGTGTGTGTCGGTCACTAGCGGACAGTGCGCTCACAATTGGGGTCCGTGATGTATCAGAACGTGTTGCCGACTGTTCAGTCGACAGCAATGGTGAAGGACTAGTTGATGCTCGTGGAGTCGTCTGCTCATGATGTCGCGTCTCTCCACGAGCCTCGCTGGGGCCAACACCGCCTTGACCACTATTGTGTGCTTTCCGATAATTCTGTAAATACAAACCACGTCTTATACATTCAGTACTATCATATAAAAGAGAAATTTATAAAGTATTAAATTAATTATTTTATGAATCAAGATTCCTCGACTTACTTCCAAGGATTCGGATTTTTGTTCCAACACTTGAATCCTTTTCATGTTGTCGCTTGTCTGCGGATCCTGCAGTAGTAGAGAAATGATTTCCGCGCTATATTTTGCCAACATTTTGTCTATAATCTTAAATTGGTTTGTGGCTTCACCAATTTTCTCTGTTTCTCTAACCATCTCAGCCACTTCAGGATCTACTGAATGTTCTTGCGATGTTGTTTCAGACAGCGATTCACTAGGCTGCAACAAAAAATTAATAAAACACTACTGAGTTCTATCATGATAGATTCCTAAAATTATATTAACAAAACATATCTATCATGATAGATTCCTAAAATTACAACTAGGTTTACTTGGTGCCTGGACGATGGGGTCGTCTGGTCCACAGCTGTGGACTTGCCCCGATCATCGGTACCCTACCAAAATCAAGTAGAAAACATTATCACAACGAAACCATTATACACATTAAAAACACATAATAAAATGAACATTATGCTACGTATTATATTGGTACAATTCCAATGGATTATACCTACAACCTAGAGGAACGTGATCCACTCATCGGATCGATGGTAATAGGTGACTTCCCCCGATTTGCTAAGATTAGTGAGCTGCCCATCATAGATACCTAAATCAAAAACATAGTGAAAGTCACCTAGTAAACGAATGCAAAACTAATCATGAAAAAAATGTCGATTAAAAACTATTATTAAGTATTATATTTTTACTACCACAAAGATGTATACCTGTTGCGTCGAGGGTGTTGTGACCCTTGCAGAACCGGACTGCATCAAAAACATAGAGAAAATTACGTAAACAAAATAATTACATAACATTATAGAAACGAAACCAGTATACTAATAATGAAAAAAAGGGAAAAAAATTATTTTTTCTTATTATATTTGTACTATTACAAAGATGTATACCTGATCCATCGAGGAAGATGTACTCCTCCGACTATGACCTGACGGGGTTTTCTCCCGATCACTAGCCTGCAAAGTAAATATGTAAAATTTTAACGAAATAAACTAATGAAAAGAATCCTTAATATGTCAAATTCATTAATAAAAGGTAGTGTAAAATGTTAGATGTACCACTCCCATAGTAACCTTTTTTGTATCTACTCGGTTCAAATTGTAATTAATTATAAGCAACTCTTCCCCTGTGGATATTGATTTAATGGCAACTACAAAAACAAGGTTTCCTTCACGCCCCTTGAATTCGCAGTTGGGTTGCTTAACTGTAGAACGTGTGTTGTTTATAAACCCCGCAATATTCCCTATGGCCATTGGCCTTCCGTCCATGTACAACATTGCTCCTTTATTTTGATTTTTGTCCTTCAACTATAAATAGTTTGCTGACAATCCATAGCTATGCATACTTTTTATAAATCAGACCAGGATCATCCAATTTGTGTAGCTGTAACAAGGTCCCACATACTCCATCAATTCTATACATGTGCCGTAAGTGACCCTTATTCCATCCATGGAAAACAACCCAAAACCATGTATTGACAATGGTGCAATTCAATATATCCTCTCGTCCACAGAAAAATCTGTGTTCAGTTGAGGAAGATCCTTGGGTACCCATTGTTTCACTAAATGTTTGTACCTCAAGGGCACCTCGACATCGTCTTTTGTCTCATCACCATAGGAACATGACCCCCCTTGATCGTCAAATTCTTCATTGAGTTTATGGAATTTTCTTCTAGTCTTTCGACATCTAATTGTTACAACTCTTCTAGACCTACTGGATGTCTCACTTTGCTCTAGCCTTCCTAAACTCCCCTCGCTCAAGTAAGACAGATCTGACAAATACTTGTTTGGTTCTACCTACACCATGGGAAAAAAGTTTAGATACGATCGCAAGGCATAGCACCTCTTAAAAGGGTACGTGTAGCACCTTTTATAATGTTACTTGATCCTCATTCCCTTTCTCAACATGTAGGCATTAAAGTGATGAGGAAGATGATCACTTTATCCAACTATCACCTTTGTGTTAAGATTTAATATGCTAAGACAGAAAATAGCAGCATTACATTCCATTTCACAATAATAGCATATACAGGATCACTGAAGAAACAACAAGCACAGCATAAACACAAGAGACAGAGATTTATCCTGGGAAACCCTCATGGGGTAGAAAACCCAGCAAAGCTTCCTCAATATAGATGACCAGCAATATACAAAGATGAAACCCTAAGACATGATCTCCTCCTCCACAATAGTAGACCTCTCCTCCACAAGTGCGCTATCCTCAAGTGAGTGTGTGTGTCAAATGAGGAACACACCTCCTCTATTTATACACTACACTGACATGTATTTTACACAGGTACACGTAGGCTCGTATTTAACCAATGGGTTAAATACCCCACTACAACTGATTGGGCCGACCCCTCTAGGGTGGTCTAATAACCCTTTGACCCACATAACACATACAGGGCCGACCCCCACTAGGGAAGTCTAATAACCTGAGTTACCACATTCCGATGGAGGAATAAACATCTCCGGATATACAATAAAATCTTCACGGAGGAATGAAACATCTCCGGAATAATAAAGTACAAATATAATATTCTTTGAAGTTACAATATCTCAACACTCCCCCTTAACGAGAAGGATATTATAACAACATCTGCACGAGCAAGGAGTCATCAACATCATACATGATACATCTATAAATCATTGGAAGCTTTCTCAACATCATCAGTAACTCAAGCAGTTACTGGAACATCTTCAATACTGGAACATCAACATCTTCAGTATTGAGTCTTTATCTTCTGTAGCACTTGAACAGCTACAACAATATCATCATCTGGATCCTCATGATTATCGTCATCACACGATCATCAGCATCGTCATCTCACGATCATCAGCATCGTCATCACACGATCATCAGCATCGTCATCACACGATCATCAGCATCGTCATCACACGATCGTCAGCATCGTCATCAATACATGTATCCATAAAAATACAAGTATCCACATCATTAGTACAAGTATTCATGCCAATACAAGTATACATATCATCAATACAAGTATCCATACTGATACAAGTAATCATGTCATCAATACATGTATCCTACCGATACAAGTAACCACATCATCAATACAAGTATCCTATCGATACAAGTAACCACATCATCAATACAAGTATCCTACCGATACAAGTAACCACATCATCATAAAAAAAAATCACTTTCTCGGA
Source organism: Larix kaempferi (assembly GCA_027924585.1). Taxonomy (NCBI): domain Eukaryota; kingdom Viridiplantae; phylum Streptophyta; class Pinopsida; order Pinales; family Pinaceae; genus Larix; species Larix kaempferi. Next base: position 887,886 of record BSBM01001515.1, on the reverse strand, counting down.
GAGCAATCGTCTACGGATCAATTCAGGGACCAAAGTCCAGGGATGATACAATCCCCACTTCTCGGAGACCACACGTCTACGGATCAATTCAAGGACCGAAGTCCGGGGATGATACAATCCCCACTTCTCGGAGACCACACGTCTACGGATCAATTCAGGGACCGAAGTCCGGGGATGATACAATCCCCACTTCTCGGAGACCACACGTCTACGGATCAATTCAGGGACCGAAGTCCGGGGATGATACAATCCCCACTTCTCGGAGACCACACGTCTACGGATCAATTCAGGGACCGAAGTCCGGGGATGATACAATCCCCACTTCTCGGAGACCACACGTCTACGGATCAATTCAGGGACCGAAGTCCGGGGATGATACAATCCCCACTTCTCGGAGACCACACGTCTATGGATCAATTCAGGGACCGAAGTCCAGGGATGATACAATCCCCACTTCTTGGAGACCATACGTCTACGGCTCTCTTTAGGACTGAAAGTCCAGGGATGATCCAATCCCCTCAACTGTCCACTAGGGACTTCATTCTCGGAGACCTCACGTCTACGGCTCTCTTTAGGATTGAAAGTCCCGAGATGATCCAATCCCCTCAACTGTCCACTAAGGACTTCATTCTCGGAGACCTCACGTCTACAGCTCTCTTTAGGACTGAAAGTCCAGGGATGATCCAATCCCCTCAATTGTCCACTAAGGACTTCATTCTCGAAGACCATACGTCTACGGATCAATTCAGGGACCGAAGTCCAGAGATGATACAATCCCTCTTCTTTCTCGGAGACACCTGTCTACGGCTCACTTTAGAACATGTGTTCAAGGATGATACAATCCCCACATGTATTCTGATCAATACAAGTACAAGTATCCTCAACCATACAAGTACATTAATCAATACATGTATCATCAAAAGTATGTATTCTCACCAATACATCTATCATCAAAAGCATGTATTCTCACCAATACATCTATCATCAAAATCATGTATTCTTACTAAGTATTCTAAGTATAAGAGTCCTAAATCTAAATATTTCTAAGTATCTAGGTGTAGAGAACAGGTTACCTCATCATCGACCTTGTTTTTCGATGAGACAATCTCATCATCAATGACTATACCACTCCCCCTTTCGAGGAGGGTCCTTTTGAACTACACCAAGCTTGTCTTGGAAGTATTCAAATTTCACCCAAGACAGAAGTTTGGTAACTTCTTCACTTGAGGTAGAGGTTTGGTTAGTACAACGGTAACCTGTTACAAATTCAAACTTTATAGTTCCTTTCTGTGTCATATCTTGTTAGTTCCCTATGTTCTTTGACTTATCATGGAACACTAGAATCTATGTCATCCTGATACAACTCTATTTATCACATAGGATCACAATTGGTTCTATATCTAAGTCAAACAATCCTGAAGCCAAACTTCTTCACAACAAGTAGAGCAAGCAGCCATATATTCCGCTTGTGCTGAGAACCACACTAGACTGCTTCCAGCTAAACCACGAGATCATGGATAATCCCAAACAATAACATCCTCTCGATGTGTTCTTCCTGTCTTCCCAAACAGCATCTGCGTAGCCATCTGAAGTCATGATCTCCAAGATAGCATAGATCAAAGTCTATCGTATCCTTTATGTGCCTCATCACATGCTTTGCAACTATCGGGTGAACACATCTAGATACTGACTCAAGGTGTTCACAACAAAGCATATATCTAACCTAGTATATGTTAGATACATCAATGACCCAATAATTTGACTGTACAGAGTTATATCCACTAACTCTGATGAGTCATCTCCTAACAGCTTCAAGTTGGAATCCATAAGAGTAGCCATTCCAACATATCAAGATTTCTCAGCATACTTTCTCTGGTTGAGAGAGATTCCTTATGAGACTTTCCATACTTTTAGACCTAGAAAGTAATGCATCAATCTGAGATCTTTCAATTTCATTTCTACAGCCATCTATATGTGCCATCTCTCATCAGATGGGTCTACTGATATGAGCCTCAACATCATTCGAACTCTGTGGTGAGTTCCTTCTTGCATCCATGTCATATGTGTATAGAATCCATATTCAACCTTGTAGCAAAGGTTGAGATCCACATCACCCATGGTGATCATTAAGCTCATCAATTGATTATCGATCTTGGGAACCCATATAGAACCTGATTCACACTTCTTCTTTAATTACACCATTAAGAGACTGGTCTTATCTTAGTCACTTGGAGCAAACATCTCATCATGAGCCTTCTATATTTTGTTTGATTTGTAAATCTTTTGTTGAACATCCATCACTTGGTGTTCATCATTCTTCATGATCTTTCCTACAAATCAAGATTAAGTATATGATTAGTAATATTTCATAATCATCAAATCACATTGACATGATAACCTATTATGCATACAGATATCATTTACAAAGTTATGCAACTAATTTGACCAATAATTTGGCACAACACTTTCCCATATCCTGTATGCATACAGTGGCTATCTAGATGCCTTCCATCTCTACCAGAACATACTATCGAGAGTGTGCACAGCTCTCAGCATGTCAGCAAAGAGGTTTCATTCTAGACTAGCAACAATGGAATGTTTGTCCAACTTACCAATCATATGCATACTGTTCAATGCTCTATGAATGTTTACACTTAGCATCATATATTCTAGGAATACAAATATGCATACAACCTATTTCAGTCAATATCATTACTATTTCAAATAACAACTCAAATACTTATCTTTTATGTTTGTGTGGTTGCCTCCCGCTTGATCTTCTATATGTCTTTTGAACTTCTATTCATTCTGTACCACTGTGCATGCTCAAGAGTCATCCTCATGATCTCATACACAAACATACACTCATTAGTATATTCTAAATGCTATCAAAACATTATAGTTTTAAATAATCTTGAAGATGTATAGTCATGATTATAGATAATAAACATTAGTATTGAAGATTTCAGGGAAGACTTCTTTTACTCATGCATATCATCAATCAAGATAAAAGACATAATATGCATAATTCCTTGATTACTAACTTTATGAATGAGCATATCTAATCGTGCCAAGTATACTTATATAAGGGATCCCAATACAAGGTAAGATTCTAACATGATATAGGAAAACATACCTGGATTAGTATACCTGCTTAGTTATGTACAACATACCTAAACAATCTCTTCAATGATTTAGAGATCCTGAGCTAGAACCTGCATGTCTCATAGGTTAAGCATAATATAACAAAGTCATACATACCTTGTAAGTAGAAAAAAAATTATGGATGAGTCTTTGTCTTCATGATGTCATGGTCATGGAACTTGATTTGTCTTTTGTGATGTACCTGTATCTTGTTAGCTGACAACATCAACCTCACACAACACCATAATGCATTAGTACAATCATATAGCCCTAATCAATGAATGTCTTCGATCATTCACATGCATTCATACTGTTACTAGGGTGATAAGACAATTCTAACATTAATCAAGATTGTACTAATAAATAACATGAAGACAAAACACATTATGAACTTAATCAAGAATCAGATTTCAAGACATACCTGAACCTCCTTAAGTCATACCTGTCGAGACTTCTTGTAGTCTTCTTATGTAAGGCCTTAGCCTAAACTCCCCCTGAAACTTGATCTGGAGCTTGATTAGGGTTTGCTGGAGAAACCCTAAAAATTCAATCTTTGACTTTCCCACTTCCGAATGAATGGAAGGATGTGTCTTGCTGGGCTGATCAAACTAGCATACTTCAATTTTGAAATCTCCAAAATTTGACCCCTCAAAATTGCCTTTGAAACTTCTGGATCTTCTGGATAGGATCCCGAACTAGGGTTTGATGAAGCCCACCCTTCTTCTCAATGAAAAGGTTTGATCCAAGGCTCTAAACTCTTATTTTTTTTCTGAGGAGCTTCCAGCCGTGGTTACAGACTTCAAAAATTCCAACTTTTGCTAAAGCCCTAATTTTCCATCTTTCCGATCAAGATCCCGAGCTAGGGTTTAATCAAGCCCGGTCTTCTACCCAACCAAACAATTCGATCTTGGTCTCTAAATTTCAATTTTCCTGAGTAGCATTCAGCCATGGATTCCAATTCCAAGAATTCTAACTTTCTCCGAAACCCTAAATTCCGGAAGCCATGAATAAAGGTGCTCCAAAAATAATTATGTTTTGACAGAAATATGTACCTGCTTCTTTCTGCTATAACTCTGAAATTTTTGCTCCACAGGGTCTGAAAACATTTTCTGCAGTAGCCTAACCTGTCATCTTTCCATCCTGACAGGTTTGACCTCAATTGGATTTTCTGAGAGAGAGTTATGCCAAGTGTCGTAACGTGACCTGTTTATGGGATAAAACAGGAGAGCGAACTTGTACGATGTGCCACGTGTCACTGTTTGAACTTCTGCCTCTGAAAAATTTTCCTAAGATAACCCGACCTGTTATCTTTCCATCCTGATAGGTCTGACCTCAATTGGACTCTCTGAGAGAGAGTTATGCCAAGTGTCACAACGTGACCTGTTTATGGGATAAAACAGGAGAGCGCACTTGTACGGTGTGCCACGTGTCACTGGTTCACCTTAGGCCTCTGAAAAATTTTTCTGAGATAGTACAGTCTGTGTACTACCTGTCACTTTTTACGACATTTCATTTGGAGCTTCCTAGCCCAAGTTATGACCTTCTTCCAAAGGTCACCTGATTTTGACTCAGATCTGGAAGAGGCAGAAACCCTATATTGTACAGATCATAAATCACAAAGTACAACGAATTAGAGGTTGTCCTTTGGACACAAGGTACCTGGAGATTTACTCTTCGTCCTGTAACAATTTCAGATCCGAAAACTTTGCCAAAACGGATTTATGGCGAAAGTGCTACGATGACTGGTTTTTGCTATGTAAAACCCTAACCTTCAAATTGTCGTAAGTAAAGCAAGTGTCGTTAGTGCCATACCTTGTCTTCCTTCAGGTTAGCTCTGATCCCATGTTAAGATTTAATATGCTAAGACAGAAAATAGCAGCATTACATTCCATTTCACAATAATAGCATATACAGGATCACTGAAGAAACAACAAGCACAGCATAAACACAAGAGACAGAGATTTATCCTGGGAAACCCTCATGGGGTAGAAAACCCAGCAAAGCTTCCTCAATATAGATGATCAGCAATATACAAAGATGAAACCCTGAGACATGATCTCCTCCTACACAATAGCAGACCTCTCCTCCACAAGTGCGCTATCCTCAAGTGAGTGTGTGTGTCAAATGAGGAACACACCTCCTCTATTTATACACTACACTGACATGTATTTTACACAGGTACACGTAGGCTCGTATTTAACCAATGGGTTAAATACCCCACTACAACTGATTGGGTCGACCCCTCTAGGGTGGTCTAATAACCCTTTGACCCACATAACACATACAGGGCCAACCCCCACTAAGGAAGTCTAATAACCCGAGTTACCACATTCCGATGGAGGAATAAACATCTCCGGATATACAATAAAATCTTCACGGAGGAATGAAACATCTCCGGAATAATAAAGTACAAATATAATATTCTTTGAAGTTACAATATCTCAACACTTTGTCATCGTGGCCCTAAAGTATCTCTCATCCCATCAGTTTGGGTTCATCACCTCGGTAATTGAAGTCCAATCACATTTACTAACATATTAATATTCAACAATAACAGTATAAAATAAATAGTTTATATTCAAAAGTATGATCTTTTAGGTGGTTAATAAGTGTTCACAAATCTTCAAAAACAATATTTTATAAAATGTTGTGGAACTTGTACAAACTTATTCAAGCATGGTCTTCTTAGATAATTGAAACTAGTTGAATCAAGCAAAAATGGAACTGTTAACATGTTAGCGTTTTTTAAAAATGACAGCTTTCAGTCATACTCACAACTAATGTTGCCTTTAGACAACTACTTGTAATCTTGACATAGTGTATTTATTGCATAGCATAGATTTTCAATCATATCGACATAGAGAAAAGTAGGGATTTCTTTATATTATCATGACATAGTTACAAAGACTTTCTTTTCAATCTTCATGACAATCTGAATGGACAGGCCCCACTCATAGCCAAGTACTTTTGAGATATTTACAACTCATTGGAGTATGGGGGACCATATAATTCTTGTTGTCGTGAAATATTACCCTATAATGAGGAAATGGACATTATCAACTTAAGGGGATGACAGGTAAGCATATTACTTGTATTACAGAGATGTTTATAACTGGAAATAGGTTAGAGATCTTGAGGACATACCTCTTGAACGAAGTTTGATCCTTGCTCTTGTCCAATCTTGCGCTCGGTCCTCAACTCAATCTCCCATTCAGTAAACCTGTAACAGAAAGACCTTTCTCAACGTATCTTGGCCAATAAAATAATGACGAAAAGAGTGATTCAAACATTAAGCATTAACCAATAAAAATACAAACAAACACATAATAAAATAAGTACTTGATTTGGGACAAGAAAGATGTTTCAACCTTTTATTGTCAAAAACATATTGATGATACAAAGTATACCTGACTTTGCAGCATGCTTATGCAACCTGATCCTGGGTTCCTACTCCTCCTTGGCTTCAAATTCCTCCAACATAACCTTCCTTCAATGCAAGATTCTCAAATGAGAGAGTATCTTCATAAACATTAGGTCTAACCCCTCTCTTCAATCCTCCTTGTATTTATAGGACAAGGGAGGCAATTCCAGTTCGAGAGATGGTTGTAAGGGAAGTTGGGGAAGTTGAAAAACCAACTGCAACTAATCGCATTCATTAAAATAATAATTTTTTGATCATTTCTTAAGGTGTATGCTACTATTTCACAGTGGAGTAGTGCCTAGGGCATGACTATACAGCTTTACAACAAGCGTTCACCAAATTTTAGATGTTGAGCGCTAGTCTACTGAAGAGGAGTAGCGCTCAAGAGGAGGTGGTCGCTACTATTGTACACTGGAGTAGGGTATGGGCACTAGTTTGTTGAGGTAGAGTAGCGCCCATGTCTCAGAATGATATTTTTAGGGTTTTGCTAGCTTGCAAGGAGGTGGGAATAAGTCAAGGTATTATCTAAGGTCATCATGCTCCTCCATCCAAGTTGTCCTTTTGTGTGATCAACAGCTCAGGGTGATCATGGACGGAGAGGTGCAGTTTTGACCTATAACAGATTCCCCCTAACGTGTGAGGTCAGAGGGAAACGATGGCCGAAATACATTATAATCCAAAGCCAGAGGAGGAGTAAGGAACCACGGAAACAAGTCACAAGAACACCTGAAACAAAGATCAAGGTCAACGAGCAATTACATTCTTAACATCATATAGATGTGCAATGTGATACAATATGATCTCCAATAAATAACAAGGAGATGTATATATAGCATGGCCACTTGAAATACAAGCGTGGATCCATGTCAATCTGAGAGATCATAGCCATAACAACAAACTGGATCTATGTCTCATGTAGAGCCAAATATAAGTGAGGCCCAGTCTTGCGCAACTTGGGTGATAGCAAAATGAGGTGATTCCATCGATCATCCCAAGGTCTTCATCCGAAACAACCCAAGGTACAAACCCTAACCATGTGAATAAAGGAGATGACAGTCAAACATGGGTGGTATCGTTTGATTACCGGTCATTGATGTATACCGTTAACAAATGCAAGGACTTCCACCGATAATGATGATGGGGCCCAAGGTACCTAGTACGATCCAACAAGTGTGAATAAGTGGAGTTGAAGTCAAACACTTGAGGAACCAGTCAAATAAGAGACAGTGATGTATTTTCATTATTCAACGACGAGGAAGATTTCCATTGGTGACTACAATCTCCAAGGTACGAACCAAAACTCTAAACCTCATTGCCAAAGCAAAATGAGTTGATGTCGATGAGAAGAAGTCCATTGGAAGGGAGGCCTTAAAGCATCCTCCATCATCCAACACTAGAAACACTCAAATGGTATGAGCTGATGCAGAGTAGGACATGTAACTAGACTGACACTAGGATGGCCGACACATGAGGTTAAGGTAAACTGTAGAAAGGCCGACACAAGTCACATCCTTGAACAATGAGCACGAAACAAAGTGACTTAGGCAACTTTCAATATGATGGGGAAAATGATATAAGCCTGTAATGTAGGAGACATTAACAGACCCTCCATATGGTTGGAAGAATAACCAACCAGGGGAGTAAACAACTCGGAGATCAAGTTCACCCTAAGGTCAAAAACTAAACCCAACTGACATGAAAGACTCGAGTAGATGTTGTGTTCAAGGATAGGACTAACTTAACTGCCTTTGACATTGAAGATATGACACATCTTTCTCATCCCTTATATTTTTAGATAAAAGAATACCTTTCTTGTTGTTTTAACGAGTCCAAGAAAGAATGAAAACTCAATGAATCCAACCATGTAAAAAGTTTAACGATCCCATGGGAGGAAGACTCGGGACCTTCTTCATTGTTTACACAGTTTGAAGAAGAGATAGAAGATTACTCTATATTACTAATCTTTGGATTTTAATATCGAGCCGAGATCTGTTCTTGCTCGCCGGTGTTTTCAATTTTAATGAGTCTGAAAAACTTAAACAATAACTCCATTTTACCTGCTCGTGGATTTTAATATCGATCCCAAGCGGGTTAATTCTCCTCAATGTTTTCCTATTTATAGAGTCTGAAAAACTTAAACAATCCTCTATACACCTATCCGTGGATTTTATATTGAGCCCAGATTGGTCTGTGCTCGGCGGTGTTTTCTTGTTTATAGAGTTGAAAAACTTAAACAGTGCTCTATTTACCCTCTCGTGGATTTCACATCGAGCCCGAGTAGGTGAATGCTCGCTTGGTGTTTTCATATTTAGAGAGTCTGAAATCCCTAAAGAATGGCTCCAAAAGGTTCTTTTTCGTAAAATTAGTCTCCTCCCCCAAAAAAGTGTAAAACAATGGAAGAAGAACTCTTCTAGCACATACCAGAGTATACCTAGAGTGTACCTTTTCTGTAAATTATCCACCAAGGCCTGGAAAAGGGATAATTCTATACCTAAGTGGATGTCGGTTTAGTTATTTTAACGATCCTGAAAAGACAACTATGCTCAGCAAACTTTTCCTATTTAAGGAGTTTGAAAAGGGCTTAAAAGAACTCCATAGGGATCTTTTCCGTAAAGGTTTAACGAGCCATAAAAACTAAACTTGTGACCTCCTTACTATTTTTAACGAGCTCAAAGGAGATAGGAAAATGCTCATAACTTCCTTACTGTTTTTAACGAGCTCGAAGTGAAGATAAAAGAAGTGTTGAAAATGGGAGGAGACGAGTGTCAGGGACATGCGAAACTATCTCCAAGCGCATGGAACAAAGCTATGCATAATGCAAAGAACATGAGCAAGATAAGGACACTCAAGGTGTGTCTCCTCCAAGTAAAAGGTGTCAAATTGCGGAGGCGAAATGATACAAGGCTTAGTGGAAATGAGATCATAGATGGAGGCTTATACAACGAGCTAAAGCGTGGAATCCAACATCAGGCTCATTAGCGCAAGCGGGATCATAACAGATGCATATGTAACTTAGACAAAAATATGGGAGCCTTATCAGGGATGGCCAAAAATATATGAGGAAGAAAGATATGAGGCTTCTTCTCAAAGTCATGGTAAATCTAAAAAGGATCCTAAGCCTATGAGAAAAACTCAACATGGGCACCAAAATGGCATGAGGGTGCTGACTAGGGTGACCCATGTTAGGTAGGCTTTGATGTTGGACTGGTGCACAATGCATAAAGTGATGGGTTACACACCAATATCCAACAAGTTCGACCCTACGGCGAATTCAGATGGCAAAAGGTTCAAATGCAACATAACAGCGAGGAAGCCTAAACCTATATGCAAGGTTCCAAATATACCTGACATGGTCGCACAAGGTGTCGAAAAGGACCAATAAGCGAGTATAAATCCAGCTAAGAATTCTGTATCCAAGAAACATTAGTACCAAGATCATATCTAAAACATATGTAAAGAAAGACCCGATACAAGTCATTGTGGTAGAAATACTTTCAACTTCACTATTATCAACAACAGGCATAAACAAGGCAGAGTTTTCCAATGATAAATCTATGGTACCCGAGCCTGAGGACTTACAATCAACAAGATCAACTTCAGGATGAAGATCACAGTTGAAGGGCATGATGGAATCTGCAGAAACAAATTCATCATCACGGGAGTTGAAAATTCTAGAAGCATAATTAAACTCAGTAGGAACACCAATTTGCAGATCTATAGGAGAGTCCAAAGACTCAACAGTAAGAAGATCAGACTTTAAGTTCAAACTGGGACTGGACATGACTGCGACTGGATCAACATCCAAATGAATGAAAGACTATACTATGGACTCTAGGAAAACTTCATCGGAAGTAAGTATATCATCCCAGATAGAACACATATCTAAACATTCAGATGGAGGTGTCACTTGGTCAAAAGCTGGGACTAAGTCTCGAGAAGGTAAGCATGAAATCAAAGACTTCTTCTCAGTAGCAGTTGAACTCAACGAAAAATATGCCACATAAATCCCATGTGACGTAGTAGTGCCTAATGACGAGAGATCAGAGTGGTCTACAGTTGGGTAATAAGGAGGATCAACAAATGCAAGCTGATCAATAGTGACGATGCTTTCGTTATGAGGAAAATGAATCACACGAAAGAGTGTAGACACCAAAGCATGCATAGCATAAACATAATCATGCTCGAGGATCATATCAAAGTCCACGGGGTTCTTTAAAACCGTAAAATCAACTAAGACTGTTTTTTCCCCCAAAGTAACAAGTACCTGACGGGGGAATCCGATCGATTCACTAGGTCTTTTATCGAAGGTCAACGGCCAATTAGCAGCTGGAATAACATTAGGGAAACCCAAATCTCTCCAACAATAAGCAGATAATATACTAACAGAAGCTCCTTCATTTACAACGCACCGATCAACCGTATGGTTCCCGATATCAACCTTTATCTGGAAGGGTGTCGAAGAAGGAAGACGAGGTTCAACTAGACTATTCCAATCAAAGGAAACAATCCTAGGGCTTAGTAGGGGTTCACATGGAACAGACGAAGTGCCCTCTTTTTCAAGAACATCCAAACTGGTAATGCAGAATACTTCTGGGATAGGTGCATCAGTCTCTAAAGGACTAATGGGATCGGTCGAAGATTGCATCGATTTGATCACTTCACTCTCTGAAGGAAGAGTGGGGTTGACCAAAGATTGCATTGGTTCAACCACTTTATCAACCAAAGGTTGATCTGACTGTAGGGAATCTATAAACAATTCAGGAACAGAGGATCCTTCAGACATGGACCACACTCTTCGTGCCTCTGGAATTGCAGGGCACCGGTGAGTAAGGTGATCTCCCTTACAAAGCTTACAAGGGAACTTTGGTTTCCTTCCTATAGGTCGAGACTCCTTTACAATGTCAGTACTCTCAACATGACTAGCATTGGTTGACAGCTTTCCCCCAGCATGACTTGCAGTGGTTGGTTGCTCAGAAGCAGAAGACTTTTGAACTAAGGACCACACTTCTTGCACTTCTGGAAGTACAGGGCACAAATAAGTAAGGTGGTATCCCTCACAAAACTTGCAAGGGAACTTAAGCTTCTGTTTGTTTGGTTTGTCGACAATGTCAACTCCCTCAACATGACTTGCAGTGGCTGATCTGGTGTCTCCAGTATGACTCACAGGAACTGGTGACTTGTCATTAATATGACTAGCAGTGATCAATGACGTGTCCTCAACATGGCTAACAGTGGTTGAAGACAAACTTTCAGTGCGATTTTCAGTGACTAAAAGTTTTCTCCCAGCATGACCTCCAGAGGCTGGGTAGGTGCCCCCTGCATGATTTGCAGAGGCAGGGTGCTTGCCCCCAGCATAACTTACAGAGGCTGGGTTGCTTCCCCCTTGTTTTGGCATCTTCTTCCTATGCTTCCTCCGTCTATTCCTTTTAGACTACTGGTTACTAGTATTGCTACTTTCGCCACATGAGGTAGAAGGAGGAGGAGAAGATGTTACTGGAAAAGGAGGCACAAGCTTCTAATGCTCTTGATTTGAGGTGCTTCCAAAAGAAGCGTCAGGAGCATGCAAGGAATTCGAAGTGGAGAACAACCAAACCGGCAGCCCTATAGTGAATCCAGGAATATTCAAAGTAGCCATTAAAGGAGTACCAATGTTTCCAATGAATGGAACAACACAAGGATCCCCTGGAACAGGGGTACCCTAATTGGTGCTCACTGGAATGCTGGACATAGTTTCCTGCTCAAATGAGCAAGAAGTTCTCTAAGTAAACTAAGACAAGTAGCACAAAGAGAACAAAACTAAAAGAAATCCTAGGTAAATCAAACCAGGCAAACAGATGCCGTCCGGAGAAGAGTCTGGGATGATGAGGACCCAAAACAGATCAACGAAGGAAGAAGAACAGTTACCCGGGGTCCAAAATACAATGACTAAGGGCGCAAATTCTAGAATCACCAAACTGCCCTCCCAAAGACCTGCAAGGGATTTCCTCCCACATCGGTCCTAGGTACAGCAGAAATAACCCTCCGCCGTCACCTATGTATGATCCTATGGTCAGATACTAAGGATACCACCACGCCGAAAACTCCTGGGGGAACAGTCACTGATCGAATCAGAAAGCGTGGGCAGGGTAACTGAGCCCGAAACTCAAAAGAGTCCCCAAACGCAACCCAATCTTGGCATATGCTCGAAACAGAAAGTAGGAGATTATTCCCAACAATTTGATCTCACACAACCTACTGCATAGATCCCAGGCAAGTTTTGAATGAAGTGGGTTTACCTGTGATAGTCGAACTACGATTTTTGTGTAATGTGTGATATTGGGTGGTTTAAGGTGTTTTAAACCCAAGATCCTAACCAAGACTAGTTGGTGAGAGTGTAACCTAGAAAAGAAAATGTTGCTAGTATATTTTATTAGGATTCATTTTAAGGTTACTTTTTAACGCAATCGGGCAGTGCTTTGTGTGGAATGGTTCAATGAAAGTAAAGAGCGATAATTAAAATGATTTCCAAAACAACAAATGAACTTTTTGTTTTTGTTTTAGTGCTCTTTCCAAACTGAAGAAATGAACAAACCTAAACAAAGTATTTTTCTTTTTGTTTTCTTTTCAAATTCATGACAAACAAACTATGTTATTTTGAAACAATTGCAAGTCCTACTGATCTAAGCTAACAAACTTATTTTGCTTTTTCTGTTATATATAAATGAAAAATAACTTTAAAGAAGAAATCACGTAAGACCTACCAAAGATGGGTATGTAAAGCAAAATGATTCTTGAGTTCACAATTGTCAAAACAATGGTTCGACAATGGCTTATCCTACAAGTTTTTTTCAAAATAAAAAGCCCTCTGACTTGGAGACAAAGTGGGGAGAAAACAAAGAGAAAAGATGCACAAAGCTGGGTAACAAACTTAAGAGAAAGCCCCCAAAGCACCAAACCCTAACAAGACCACTAATCCAAGCAACAAGCAGGTAAGCAAACTAACAACCACCTTACTAACACAAAGACTAAAACATGAAGCGAGCTAAAGCACTTCAAACTCACTTGGTACTGGAAAAGACAACAAAGGTCAAGAAATGTTGGAGCTCTAACAAGTTTGGAAGACACCCTAAATACTTCAAAATGGATCAAACCCTAAAACAAAGGATAAGATGCCTAAAGAACAAACAAGTGTTGCCACAAACAACAAATGCAAAGCATACAGGTTTGTAGGTTAGCAACACACTGCCAGGGTAAAGATAAGCAATTGTGTTCACTACGGAACAAATCCTAGTCTCCAAGAAGAGTTAAAAATGAGCCAAACACTTCAAAAGTAAACAAGCGACTAAAAAATGACCTAAAGGACTCAATAAAGGCTACTGAGACTCAAAGAAGAGTTACAGACCTCAAATACCAATCAAGGAAGCCCAAAACCAAGCTAGTAACTCACCGAAGCAGGCAGAGAAATCAACTTAAACTCAGACAAAGAGCTACAAGCATGTACCCTACTGTACAGTAGGAAAACTAGTGCTCAAAGAGAGGTGGGCGCTACTGTATAAAGGCAGAGTAGGGTATGGGCGCTACTATGTGCACAACAAAGTAGTGTACAAGCCTTAAAGTCAAAAAAATTAACCTTACAGAGGTGCAACAGGACTGAATCAAGCAGAAGGAAGCAAGCAAGGACAACCTAACAGGCTTCTTAAAAGATTAAAGGGGTTAAAAAGTACTGGAAAGACAATCAAGAAGGGTTTCCTAGAGCAGAAAGAACAACATCCCCAGTGGAGTCGCCAGTCTGTTGTCGGGAAATATTACCCTATAATGAGGAAATGGACATTATCAACTTAAGGGGATGACAGGTAAGCATATTACTTGTATTACAGAGATGTTTATAACTGGAAATAGGTTAGAGATCTTGAGGACATACCTCTAGAATGAAGTTTGATCCTTGCTCTTGTCCAATCTTGCGCTCGGTCGTCAACTCAATCTCTCGTTCAGTAAACCTGTAACACAAAGACCTTTCTCAACGTATCTTGGCCAATAAAATAATGACGAAAAGAGTGATTCAAACATTAAGCATTAACCCATATAAATCCAAACAAATACATAATCATATAAGTACTTGATTTGGGACGAGAAAGAAGTTTAAACCTTTTATTGTCAAAAACATATTGATGATACAAAGTATACCTAACTTTGTAGCATGCTCATGCAACCTGATCCTGGGTTCCTGCTCCTCCTTGGCTTAAAATTCCTCTAGCATAACCTTCCTTCAATGCAAGCTTCTCAAATGAGAGAGTCTCTTCATAAACATTAGGTCTAACCCCTCTCTTCAATCTTCCTTGTATTTATAGGACAAGGGAGGCAGTTCCAGTTCGAGAGATGGTTGTAAGGGAAATTGGGGAATTTGGAAAACCAACTGCAACTAATCCCATTCGTTAAAATAATAATTTTTTGATCATTTTTTAAGGTGTACACTACTATTTCACAGTGGAGTAGCGCCCAGGGTGTGACTATACAGCTTTACAACAAGCGTTCACCCAATTTTAGATGTTGAGCGCTAGTCTACTGAAGAGATGTACTGCTCAAGAGGAGGTGGGCGCTACTATTGTACACTGGAGTAGGGTATGGGCGCTAGTTTGTTGAGGTAGAGTAGCGCCCATGTATCAGAATGATATTTTTAGGGTTTTTCCAGCTTGCAAAGAGGTGGGAATAAGTCAAGGTATTAACTAAGGTCATCATGCTCCTCCATCCAAGTTTTCCTTTTGTGTGATCAACAGCTCAGGGTGATCACGGACGGAGAGGTGCAATTTTGACCTATAACAATTCTCGAAAGATGTTGTATTCAGTATCCCATGCCTTTGAATAAACAGACCTTCGAACCACGCATCTATTATGATGCATGTGGACATCTATGCGGGTTTTGACAAGCCACTGTTCTTTATTTTTGATGTAGTACTGAAGGATTTGATCCTCAGTAATATTTGTCTGCAAAATATCTTTGACCTGTTCGAGAGATTCTCCAACTTCCCGTTTTAGATTATAAATAATAGCTAGTTCTAATGCTGTCAGGTTGATTCTGAATGACTGCCACCAGTCTCTCATCCAATTAGGGACGTAGAATGCAGGATCCTCATAGATTTGTGGAATTTTAAGTCCAAACTTTATCATGGTATAATATGTTCTATCTGTATTTTCTTTTCTCAAGAATTTCCACCATAATTTTTATATTTTTCATAAGCGTGTGTAGTACTTGGAAACCGGAGAGTAGCATCTTGATGTGGCCATGCTTCCAAAGAACGCATCTGGTTAATACAGTAGTATTGTTGGTCTAGTTGTAGCCCGAGGTGATGTGTAGAGACCTCTGTCAAGATTAAGGTAAGATCATGGTAGAGGTTTGTTAACCATTTGCTTGCATCAGCGGCTTTTCTCAGGGAGTTGTTGTAAATCATCTCTGGTACAATACTGGATCCCATAGGAATTCTTCTGAGTTCTGGCACCAGTCTAATAAAGCATCAGATACCTGTAAGTTAGCATCTAATACTTCAGAATGTCTCAACTCCCACCTAGGTTTCCAATCTTGCATATAATCCAACCACATCATATCATAATTAATTTTATAGATCTGATGTTTTCCTTCGGTCCAAGCAGAGATTTCCATGTTTACTTGTGGGTTATTGCCCCACTAGATTCTGCTTTGACCTTTTACGCTTGCTTGTCTCGGGCTCGCTTGCACCAGGCTTGATTGTTTCAGTTTGCTTCAAGCTCGGTTGTTAAAAATTAACAGCATACTTCTGTGTCAAATATTATATTGTTATTTAGTCAGGAATGCTTTTTGCTTTGCCACAAATGTGCTCGTGAACAGTAGTACAGTTATAACATCATGAAAACAATGCTTGCCATCTTGCTAACTTTCCTTCTGTTGTTGCAAATTTTATTTTGTTGTTTAGCATAGATGGAAGACTGGAATAATCTGTTCCTATGATAAATTCAAGGTTCAACAAATAAATTCATAGTTCTACACAGTTTTCTGTCATGACGTTTACTCTCTAAGATAAGTTTCCTCACAAGTTCAATCGAGGCCGAGTTCCACCACTCTTAAAATTCTTTACAAAAAAATATATTTTGATTACCAACAATTGTGTCTGATAGGACAAGTCTTAACTATTTAATTCAAATTATTCAACACGTATTTGATTACCAACAATTTGATTGCTTAAGTCTTATAACCAACACATACTTGATTTCCTAGGTGTAGACGTTTCCTGCAATATACTCAGAAGAGTTACTTTCATAAATGACTGTGCCTCTTAGAGGCCAATCAACTCTAGGAACCAAGTGACTCTATTATAGGGTTAGTACAAACTAGATAGAGAGAGAGATGATTGGGATATGGTACGGTCAATCAAAGAAATTCAATGACATTCAAAAGGATTAGTACAATCACAATAAAGATGAGCTGACAGCTAGCAGACTGAGGCCAAAGAGACTGACGGCCCCCAATAAGGTACAAGGACCAACCAAAGGGTAAAAAAACCAACCAGTAAGGTTCAATCAAAAAATAAAAGAGTGGGTATAAATTAGACTCATAACCGTTGGGACTAAGGGGGTGTAGTACCTCAAATGTGGACAAACTACCATAGTTATACCCACAAGACCAAAAACATAAAAGGCGGTACAAATCAAAAAATAATTGAAGATCAGTAAAAGACCCAAAAGGTGTGAGGTACAAATAAGGTCAAATATATATTGCAATAGCTCCTTGTAACTACTTGTTATTTGACATGCCAAAGAGATGGTAGGTCACATAATGTCAAATATTATATGCAATAGCTCCTTGTGACTACCTCTTGTATGCAACAGCTCCTTGTAACTACCTCGTATATGCAATAGCTCCTTGTAACTCAAATAGGACCACCCAAAGGTATGGTACGAAGTGTGTATAAATACTCATAACATCTTGGACAAATGGTGTACACCTCAAATGTGGACAAACTATAGTAGTACCCACAAGACCACAAACATAAAAGGTGGTACAAAACAAAAGATATCCCAATATGAGTAAAAGACCAAAAATGTAAAATGCAAGGTACGACAAAAATATTATTGGCAAAATCGAAGGACCATAAGACAATCAACCAAGGTGCAGTACAACCAATCATCTCTCTCTCAAAGGTACCATTGTTCCATATAACCTAAAATACCATCATCACAGTAAATGGAAAAGTCCACACAGATGATGTGATCACGTGGTCCTTTAGACTACTCCTAAGGTCAAGCGTTAGTGGCTCCATCAAAGTGTGTTCAGTACCTTGAGAATACCATCTATCTCAACCATCTCGAAGACATGGGAGAAGAGGACATCACACATCATCGGATAATTTGTAACTGACCGTGTAAGAACTCAAAAACCCTAAAGCAACTGAGCATGCAGAAGGGGAGCTAGGAAAAGACAAGGCTCACAGGCCAAAAAAACAAGCTCAAAAAACTATACTAGGACCGTTGTCATAGTAAGCGATCTAAAACAAAAGTGTCCAGAATGCCAACAAGCAGCACTAAAAAGAAAAAGACACTCTAAAAACATGAAATAGGAAGCAAACGTCGTAACTAGGAGCTGGAGACCTCGACAAATCGTATCCTTCACAAGGTGATGAAATCCAAGTCGAACAATACAAAGTGAGAGACCGAATTTGAAGGATATCCCTCTACCGAAAGGGATCCTGGGTAAAGAGCCCTAGTAGAAAGGTCGCTAAGCTACCTCGTTCATGACACGTTGGAGAGGGACGTGGCACTTCTGTCTTATCACCCTCGTACTTCTAGTATGGTGGCCAGATAATACAAGGAAGACAATGGATAGATATCCTTGGGTACTAAGTGGAGTGTGGCATTCCACAAAGTCCGTCCAGAACCTATCCTCGCGACTTGCTTCCGAAACGATGGGGGGCCTTATTCCACAAACCAGTTGATGACCATGTCAATAAATACTAGAGGATTTTAGTACCCTAGAGGGAAACATCTATGTCTCAGATGAAAATGACAAGGGGGAATTATTTGGATGCCTATCCCCGGTGTCCTACCTAAATACGAAATTATTTTTATCCTCAAGCGAGTTTAAAGTGTGTTGAGTTAACGAGTTAAATTTTAATGGTTGTATTACTCAGTCGGGTGATGGAAGTGCAACTCGTGGTGTGATGACTGACTCAAACCATGCAAATGCATATGAATAAAATAATCCCTTCATTTCAATGAATGCTAGCTAAGGTAAGGAGAGAGTTCTTTCAAACTATAAGTACTCTTTCACATTAAATGAATGGAACAAGTGTTCAAGTTCATTCATGGGACCTCAAGGAGAGCTTCAGACATACTCAAGTTAAGCAAATGAATTCATCACATAAAACAAACTGATAATAAATATAAGGAATTGTATATATCCATCTTCATAATTATTTAGGCACACTTATAACATTCTTCAATCATTCATCACAAAAACACAGTGATAGTAGAAACAATAAACTGCATATAAATACATCTAATTACATCATTCATTATGCAAGACAGAATTGTGAACTTAAAGAACAGTCATTTACTAGTACTAATTACAATGTGACTCGATCCAAGGAGTGTTGGCAGCGGTCTTGAGATTCAACATGGAAACGGTGACAACTGGTGTGGGTCACCATTGCCAAGCTGAAACTCAAGAGCACTGGCAACACAATCAAAACCTAATAAAAAAGTAAATCCTTTTTCCCTTCTGCTAGGTTTTTGTTACCTAAAAATAGGGTTAGGTTTAGAGTTTTGAAATCCTCTTAGAACATGTATTATTATTATAGAAGTAAAAGGTCATATTCTAATTATGGTGAGTTGACCTGATGAGACACTATGGCATTTTATAGTTCTCTACAATATTCTTTTGTCTCTCTTCTATATTAGTATCACCTCCACACTTCTAGTCATACTATGGATGACCAACACCTAATGGAAAAATGAATTGACTTCCCTTATTTTGCTAGGTTTTTTATAGCTATAGGAGTTAGGGTTAGATTTAGAGTTTTGAAATTCTCTTGGAAACTCTATGATACTTTTAGAAGTAGAAGTCCATATCAAAATTATGGTGAGCTGACATGATTGCCACTTGTACCTACCTCATATTATCTCATTGCATTTTGGGTTATTCATGCTTTCTAACCACATGTGGGAATCCTTACATAACCTATAAGCAAATTGTGAACCCTAAAGATAAAAAAAACATTGCCAAAATGCAATAAATGCTTATTGTAATTTGAAATATCAGACTTGTAAGATGTATTAAAACACACTAAAAAAGCAGCCAAAACACAGATTTACACCGAAAGAAATGTAAAAACATTAATGTCGAAATTATGGTCAAAGTGAATTGTTTTCCCTTTTTTGCTAGTTTTTTTATTAGCAAGAATTGGGGCCAAGATTTGCATTTGCAGCCAAATGATCTGGTCCTCCTAAAAGAGTTAATTGATAAATATCAAATACCCAATGAGCTCAATTTTTCTTTATGGACTCGAATCAAATATACACGTGCATTTCCTTCTCTTAGCACTCTCAAGCAGCTCAGCTGCATTAGAATTTTGGCCTTTTTGGTATTGATGCAATCAAGTGACAACCATGAAGGAGCATCACTAATTTCTCATTTCTTTGGTTATGAGGTTATAAAAGCAGTTATATTTGAGCTTGGTGCCAGCATTTTTCATCTTCCAGCTAAGATTTTGGCACTGTACAATAGTATTTCATGAAAAAAATTTGATTGTTGTGTTTTTCTCCAAGATTTCAAATGGTTCCCCTCATTTGAAATTTACAATGAGAAGGGTATTTTCAATCCAAAACACCCATTTTTCTATAGGTGACCAATCTCCCACAAAACAACCACAAGAATGATGTTAGTTCATGCGAATGGAGCTGCAACATTTGTAATCAACATTGGGTTTGGAGTTATAGAAGAGTAAATAAACATATTTTTGGCATTCTTGGCAATTGAGTTACGATATGTTTTAAGCGGACTATGTTTCAAAGACCTGAATACTTGATGTTGCAAATGGAAACAACTAAACGTTCAGTAACCACCGATGCAAATAGGGGTGAAACATTTGGAGGTTTTATAGGCTAATATGGGTTGGTTTTTTAGCATAAGCATGGATAAAAGCAGTAGATATGGTTGTAAACACTCTCTTGGCATGGTTTCCACCATCAAGTAGCCCTAATTTCCAAATATACACATGGTTTGGGTTAATTCTGGGTCTTATATCAGTAAGCTACAACAATAATCAAGCAGATCAAGTCTTTTCCAAGAATTTTGTGCCTATTTTGACATCAAACAAGCATTAAGAGGCAGTGAAAAGGACATCTGGGCACTTTCAACCTGCAGACAACATTTAGAAGTTATTCTGGGTGACCATCACAGTAGTAGAAATGTTGAAAATCAGGCCTGGGAAGATTCCTGAAACTTTATGGGCATGGTTTCACCATGGTCAATGATGAAGAAGGTCATTTGGTATGTTCCAGGCACATGTTAGGCAGTTATGAGCACGTTTCAGACCTTAAATCGGCATAAGAGGGAAATGTGGATTGTTTCAAGGTACATTTGAGCATGGTTAAGGACTATTCCATGTCATTGATCCAATTTCCATCCCTCTTCTGACCTCATATTAGCAGAAAACTTCTTTGTATCTATTGTTGGGCAAATCTATGGGTAAACAGTAGCAATATAAGCAACTTCTATGTATAAAAGTGACACTCAAACTCAAATCTCTCTCTAAATTCTCTCAAATAAAGAGAATGCTCTCATATTTCTATGTCATTGGTGTAACTCCGATTCTAAGACAAACATGATGTTTGTGTCAAAAATTCCTTATAAAATATCAAAAGTATGCCAAAAGGAGGTCACCTTTTTAAGTAAATGGATTGAAGTTTCTGCTCTCAAAACTAAACTAGGAGGGCCAAAAGGTATCCCACATACAACCAATATTATACATTAAGAGTTTGGAATAATTCCCAACATTGATGTACCGCATACTAATTACAGGCCTGAACATGAGTTGGAAATCCCGCCATCCATTTCTAAACTTAGTTTACTACTCTTGAGTGTTGAAACTTAGTTACTACTTTAGAGTGTTGAAAATAGCATGGAATGGAGTGATGGTGACAAATCTTATTTAGATTGATCATGTTGAAGAAAATATGTAACAGATTATTAAATTATTTTAAAAGTTGAAATGGGAACATTACTTTTTCTCCCCTTGAATAATATTGTCTTTGATGTTATTTTATTGCAACATTGTTTCGATTAAAATAGGAATGTATATGCCTCTCTAATGACATATTCCATCTCCCAAATAAATGATTTACTCCAAAGTTCTTCAATTGCACATTTACTTGAGCAATGGCTTGGTTTTGGAGCAATATTAATTTTTTTTGTCTAAGATGGCCAACCTTTTTCACTTACTTTATTTTGTCTAAGATGGCCAACCTTTTTCACTTAAAATATGTATTTGGTTCCCCTTGAATCACAATTCAATCAATCTGACGGTTAGTATCATGTACATATTTCTTAAGCAATGAAACATGGTAATGTATCTAAGTTGTTCTTTGTCCATGAGGTCCTTCTCTTGACTTGGTACTCCACCAATTTCCATGTAGATTGTCCCACTCTATGTTGTGGGTCCCAATATACCATATTATCCTTTCCGTCATCCTTAAAATGTCTTGAACCACTCCCTGCATGTTCATACTAAAGCTTGTGTAGAAGTTCCCATATGAGCTACATTTTTCAGCATATCATAATCTATTATTGCTAGTGTTTTAGATGCGTGGAGTCCAAATTACCTTTTTTGACTAATAGAAAAAGCACTTTGAACCCCAAACCAATGGAATACTCATTCGATATTGAGAGTGGCCACCTTTTAATAACCTAGAGTCTCCCATAGAACCATAGTTTGAATCCTAATAGTTCCACCTATTTAAGGATTATTGAGTTTAACTAGTTTGAATTATGGATGCTTACTCGAAAGACTTGCATGTTCCTAGCCCATTCACTCCTCAACCATAATTTGTGTCCCAAGTTTTCCTCAACACAATGCATATTAAATCAGGGTAATCGTTTTCTTCTAAAAGTTTTTGAATAGAAATCAATTTTCATTTCAATTTTGAAATTTAAACCCCATTGTGTATGTTTGTTTATTTGAATGGATAACATGTAGGTATTTCTACATGGATACCAAAGTTTATCATAGAAGGAAGAAGGGGGAGAAAAGCAAATCAATTTAGGGAAAACCTGCCAAACTGAGAATACAAACCTTCTAGCAGTAAAGAAAACAACCACTAAAGTTAGCCTATCTGGAAAGAAGTAGAAGAAGGCTTCTAAAAAAAATTGCTTCGCTTACTGTAAATTATGGCTAGATAATGCTTTAATGTTCGATAGTGTGATATCCCTCATACACTTCATTGAATGCATTGGCCAATTCAAGTCATTTATGTAGCAAGATTTGTTAAAATTACCCAACTTCATTTTAGTTCTCACTTTTATTTTTATGTGATAGCCATCAGCTATCCTAGAGGCTACAAAGATTCCCGAGTTATCATACATAGCTTCCAAAGCATAGAAACCCTAACCTCCAATTCAATTTGTATACGGAAGAAGATTAACAACTGTGGGTAAAGCATTTGGTAGTAAGTATTTGGCTTCCAAGGCTTCTCCAAGATCAAAGGAAGCAATTCTAGTAGAATTTTGTGAGCCAAGCGTTGAGGTAATGGGGGATTTATATGGAAAATTAAAGCAAAATCGACTAGTTGACAATGATCTCATGGTCAATGATATTTTTTCAAACATGAAACTAAAAGTCTACTTAGAATTCACCCCATTGGATTCTGGTGGTATCACTAATTTCTGGAAGCCAACATTCAAGTCACTAGGGAAATCTACATTGATGGTGCGACAAGATCTACCAATATTTGGAAATATTATTGGGTAAATAATGCATTGCACTAAATTTGTGATGAAAAAGGTGCATAGCCATTACAGCTTGCAAAATGTGTTCAAACAAGGTCGAGTGCAGACAGATAGTTGGACAACGAAGGTTCAAGCGCATAGAAAGTGGGAAAATGAGCTAGAATCAAACAGGAAGGAAAATGAAACATATCGAATACATTTCTCAATCCTTCCAATCGAAACCCCTGCTCTCCTGCTCGTGCTTCCGAAATGAAACCCCTGAGACACACCTACTCTGATGCTCGTGCAAATGCCAAAAAATCCCCTCAAATCTTCTCCAGAGCTACTACCGCCGGGAAGATAAGGGACACGGCCAGAAACAACTAAAACATGTCGCGACGGATGCTTCTTGTTGGGGTTTCAACCCTGCTCTTCTATCCAATGCAATAACAGGTATCGTGCCAATATCCCAGAGAAATATACTAGTTCATGGTTGGTGCAACAGGTAATGAAGGTATGGCATCGAGGTAATGAAGGTAATGAAGGTATAGTGCATGGAGGGTTTTTATATCGAGCATATCAAGGATATGGAGCAAATTTACCACCAATATTATATATTGACACTATGTTATCAACTTGATATATAAGAGAAAATTCTAGGTGGACTATTTTTTAATGGTCTTCCTTTACCACTTCCTTAGAGCAAATTTATGCAAAGCTCATATATTTTTACTCTAGTGTTGACACCTTGATAAGACAAGATGCTAGGTTGCTAGGTGGACTATTTTTTTAATGTTTCCAGACTGGCGGTTCACATGCTTCCACAATATGGGAGGGTTTCCAGACTCAAATATGACGGAAACATGGCCCAGTACTCGACATCTCCAATGTCATCATACTTTCATTTGAACTTTCTCGGATTGACGTGCCTAGAATTCCCGACATACCCATCCACGTCATGGTCATCATGTTGATCTTTATACTTATCTCCCATGTCTTTCAAAATGAAAATCATGCATGCCAATTAGCAATGGTTGGCATTTTTGAGAAATATTGTATTTGACTTTTGAGAAATATTGTATTTGACTTTGGATGATGAAGATGATGATGACAATGATGATGATGATGATGATGAATATGATGATGATGATGATGATGATGATGATGATGGTGAAGATGATGATGATGAATCCGACGACCTTGCCATACCACCGATAGCAAGAGGCATCGAATATCATACTTCTAACTTCAAAAGAATCCGACGAGCTCACTAAACCACTGACACCAAACGTCATTGGTCTTTCTAGGTATTTGCGTCGGATATCCTACAATGATGATGATGACGATGACGATGACGATGATGATATTGACAATGTTGACTATGATGAAGATGATGACGATGACGATGATGATGAGGATGGTGATGATGATGATGATGATGATGATGATGACGATGACGATGATGATGATAATGATTACAACGACGACGACGACGATGATGATGATGATGATGATGATGATGATCAAGATGATGATGATGATGATGACGATGATGATCATGACGACAACGATGATGACGATGACAATGATGATGATGATATTGACGATGTTGACGATGATGAAGATGATGACGATGACAATGAGGATGGTGATGATGATGACGATGATGATGATGATGATGATAATGATTATATTGACTGTGATGTACCTGCAATAATTAATTAATGCAAATACACAAGATATCAGAAATAATAGAACAGAATCGTTTTTATATTGATCACGGGCCACTTTGAGGGGGCAACCTCCTTTGAGCAAGCTCAATACAATTAACTTCACGGTGCCTTCAATGACCTCAACACACTTATATACTAAGTCTATGCCCAATACCATGAGTCAAAACCATGGGACATATAATACTACGGGACAACTTACAAAGCATATGCGTCCAATACTATGGGCTAATATAAACTACGGATCAACAAATACTACGGGACGACTTACAAAGCATATGCGTCCAATAACAATATACTAACATAGTAAAGAGAAGGGTTTACATAGGTTCCTAACATCCCCTCTCCCTTAGAAAAAGCTTTGTCCTCAAAGCTTTGGTTGGAGAAATTGCTGCAGAAGCTGAAGGAGTGGTTCCCTGGTAGCATCCTCGGGTTGCATTTCAGGCCACTGATGCCTTTGGAGTGTCAAGGAGGATTGCTTGGAATGCTGTAGATGAAGAAGAACCCTGTCAGCTGCGTGGAAAATGCGCTCAGAACGGTGCTGATCGGCTTGTTGATTCAGGCGAATTCTGGCCATATGAAGATTGTCCTGCAGAATGAGAAGAATCTGATTGCGGTTTCAAAGAACCGAGTCAATTGCTTGAACTGGGGAGCTGCTAAGGGTGTATGGAAGAAGAACTGGCGGTGTTTGTCCATAGACCGCTTCATATGGTGTTCTGTGAGATGTGGTATTGTACCACCAGAGCGCTGCTAGGAAATCCATAGAAATAGTTGGCCAAAGCTGTTTAGGGATGGGAAAGGGTTTAAGCAATCTTGAAAGGAGTGTCGTTTCACCCTTGTTGACTTGAAAAGTATCATCGTCAGCCACCATCTGTTGAATTGTCATTTTTAGTCCCTGCCAAAAGAAGTTACATTGTTCTTGGTCATACCTGTTGCAGAACCCAGAGTGCCCTGTTGATGAAGAAGCATGGAGTTCATAGAAGAGAGAGCCCTGTTGAACATATTGCACCCAATTTGGAACAAGCAGAGAAAGAGTTGTAAGAGAAACTGGGTCATCAATGGTGTAAGAAGGAGCATCTTCCACCATATTGTCCTTACCCTTCTTGTAAGTGATCACATAGGGATAACCCATGAGGTGGATAACCCATTTCAGGTGTGTTGGGGAGGAGACCCAATGTTCCAGAAAATTTTCCAGACTCGGGAGATTAGTCTTGATGCAGAAATAATTCCCTAATAGGTATGGCTGCCACTTCTGTCTTGCATGAAAAATAACCATCATTTCCTGCTGAGAGGTAGATGTGGCTAAATTCTTACCGGAAAGGTCTCGTGAAGGTAGCAAGCGCATTGGTTCAGCAAAGATACCTGCATATCTATCCAAGGAAGTAGTGGAGACTATTGATGGGTGCATCTGAATGGAATTGAGCTGAGCGATGACACCATGTGAATTCTTCTTAAGGATTTTTTCCAGGCGATGTGAACTGATGATGCAGAGAGACCCTGGTTGTAAGCCCATAAATTTGTGTTGTGCCCCATTGACTTTAAACTGCATCCAAAGTTCAGCAAAATCCCATAAGATGGGGCCAAGTGTGCATAACCATTGAACGCCCAAAACCACATCACATCCGCCTAAGGGCAAGGCAAACATGTTAGAGCGTAGGTTATAATCTTCCATAGAGATACGCACATTGTGACACTTCCCCTTGCAAGGTAAGGTGCCCCCATTGGCAACCATGACTTCAAAGCTGGAGCAAGGATGGACAAAACAATCAGCCTGTTTGGCAATCCGAGGGTCAATGAAGTTATGAGTGCTACCAGAATCAATGAGTATGGTAAGAGGGAGCTTCTTGAAGTATCCCCTGACCCGCATTGTTTATGGCGTGGTGACGCCGGTTACAGCATGGAGAGAGATCTCAGGTGGGTCATCCTGAAATGGGGTGTCAACAGGAAGGTGTTGAATGTCGATCTGATCATCCACTGTATCTGTAGCTACTTCACCAATTTCTAAGGCAGGCGAAGAATCCACATCCAAGAGATAGAGCTTTTGTTGAACACATCTATGTCCCCTAGTGAATTTCTCATCACAATTATAGCAAAGCCCTTTTTCTCGGCGTGCCTGCATTTCTATTTCAGACAAATGCTTAATAGGAGTTGGTTGAGGAGAAGGCAAGATGGGAGGTCGTTGGGAACCCATATTTCTGAAGGGAACAAGGGTGGGTTTGGAGCGTTGTTGAGTTGCAATCTTGTCCTCAGCTAGCTTAGGCAACCCTAGGACTTCCATCATTGTGTTGGGACAAAACATTTTGACCTCTAAGCGAATTTCATCCTTGAAACCACTTATAAAGCAACTCCTGTAGAATTCATCAGACAATCCTTCTGTGTGATTGGCCAATTTCTCAAATTCTGTCTGATACTCTCTCACTGTGTCAATTTGGTGAAGTTTAATGAGTGCTCCTGTGAAATCATCAAAAGCACTAGGGCCAAATCGTGGCAAAATGAGTTGGCAAAAATCTGTCCAGTTTGGCTCGGGATGAGCTTTGATGTACCAACGGTACCATTGAAGGGCTTCCTGTTCCAAATGAAAGGATGCAAGTGGAACTTTCTGGACATCAAAAGTATTATGCAGACTGAAATATTGTTCTGCTTTTTTTTTTTTTTTTTTTTTCATACTGGAGCGGCTATGGCTCGAAAGGGATCTGGAACAACGCCGAATGGATTGAAAACGGCTGAATCTGGAACGGCTTGCAAATGGATCTGAAACGGTGCAGCAGTGATCAATAATAGTTCAGCTGAAAGTAGATATGGACCCCAGGTATGTGCGGCTTCCTAACAGTTGATGGGTTTCACTCGACCACCAATGCTGTCTGGCAGCTTGCGTATTGGGGCAATATCCCTCACTCCACGGCTCAGGTAAAACTGATAACCGCTTTGCCACAAACGACAGCTCTTGGTTTACCTCACGGGTGGGAACTAGTTAATTAGGTAGGGGTCGTTGTCCTTTTCGCTGGCAGGTCCTCTCAATGGACCAGCTACTTCGGGGTTCCTGTGGTACTCCTCACAATGCGTTTTAGGGCTTATGCCCAAGTACTTCCCATAGTTAAGCGGATAGGGATGATTCCCAAATTCGAACCTGCAACAGAAAAAATTTGGGCAGAAATTCCACCCAATGTTCAAAAACCGGATCTATATTGCTCAGAATTGCTATTATAGCATGTTTCCAGAACTGGAACAACCACTCTGCTTCTATCTATGAAAGCGGAATAAAAATCTGGGCACTTGGGCAAAAGATTTTCTCGCCGCAATTTCCACGGCCGTCACCAAAATTCTGAAAAATTGCTGATTTTAAATTCGCGATATCTCCACTTTTAGAACTCCAAATGAGATGATTTTTTTTTGAAACTGCATATTTTTGAAAGAGGAATTCAGATATGCAATCGGTTTCTTCTGAGTTTGTGCAGAAAGTTTCAGAAATTGATCTGAAAGTCACCGCCCAAAAAAAGAAAAAAATTTCCCACTTGTGCCAAGGAAAGTGCTCTGATACCCGATGTGATGTACCTGCAATAATTAATTAATGCAAATACACGAGATATCAGAAATAATAGAACAAAATCGCTTTTATATTGATCACGGGCCACTTCGAGGGGGCAACCTCCTTTGAGCAAGCTCAATACAATTAACTTCACGGTGCCTTCAATGACCTCAACACACACTTATATACTAAGTCTATGCCCAATACCATGAGTCAAAACCATGGGACATATAATACTACGGGACGACTTACAAAGCATATGCGTCCAATAATATGGGTCAATACTATGGGCTAATATAAACTACGGATCAACAAATACTACGGGACGACTTACAAAGCATATGCGTCCAATAACAATATACTAACATAGTAAAGAGAAGGGTTTACATAGGTTCCTAACATTGACGATGTGGATGATGACGATGAGGATGATGATGATATTGACGATGTTGACGATGATGAAGATCATGATCAAGATGATGATGATGATGATGATGATGATCATGACGATGACGATGACGACAACGATGATGAAGATGATGATCAAGATGATGATGATGATCAAAATGATCAAGATGATGATGATGATGATGACGATGACGATGACGATGACGATGACAATGACGATGATGACGACGACGACGACAACGACGACGGCGGCGGCGATGGCGATGGCGATGATATTGACGATGTTGACGATGATGATGATATTGACGATGTTGATGATGATGAAGATGATGACGATGACGATGAGGATGGTGATGATGATGACGATGATGATGACGATGACGATGATGATGATATTGACGATGTGGATGATGACGATGAGGATGATGATGATATTGACAATGTTGACAATGTTGATGATGATGAAGATGATGATCAATATGATGATGATGATGATGATGATGACGACGATGATGACGATGATGATGACGATGACGACGACGATGATCAAGATGATGATGAAGATGATGATGATGATCAAGATGATCAAGATGATGATGATGATGATGATGATGATGACGATGATGATCATGACAACGATGACGATGATGATGATGACGATGATGATGGTGATGATGATGACGATGACGATGACGATGACAATGACGATGATGATGATATTGACGATGTTGACGATGATGATGATATTGACGATGTTGACGATGATGAAGATGATGACGATGACGATGAGGATGGTGATGATGATGACGATGATGATGATGATGATGATAATGATGTGGATGATGACGATGAGGAAGAGGGTGATGATTATGATGATTATGTATGAGTCTTGGGAATTGTGCATTTCCTTACTAAGCTCCTCTGTGTTTCGAGAATAATTTAATATTCTCTACTAAACAGGGCCAACCACGTGAAGGTGGAAGCTCTTATGGCCCCTCCCCCCCCTCACTTCACTCTCAATTCCCCATAACCCAACAAAAATATCTATGTAAAAAAAATTTAAATGTGTTTTTTGACATACTATATAACAAGCAATGTTTCTAATTATATCATATATTGGCCGAAAATGGAAAGTGCTCACTAAGAAACGGTTAATTTATTATTACTGCATACCTGGTAAACCTTAATGGTCTTCATCATCTTCTTCATCTGAGTCATCATCTGTACTATCATCCGATGATCCAGATTCAACATTGTAAGGATTGGCCATATCATCTTCATCCTCGATGTCAGTTACGATCATCATGTCATCGTCGATATCATCTTCATGGACATTGTTTGATACATCATCTAATTCAATAAGTTCTTCGACATCTTCTTCAGGAACATGATCATCTAACTCATGTTGATCATGATCATTTTCTATGGCGCATTCTTCTTCGAGAACTTCTTCATTACCTTCATCTATGTTATACTTTACTAGCCATCCCCTTGGATCGTGTCTCACAGCAAATGACCAACCCGCTCTACCTGGAACCTCAGAGTAAAATACCTGTTCACATTGGTTTGGAAGAACACAGGGCTCTGTTCCTGGCTCAAACAATCTTGTATTTACCATGGTAAATCCATTATCATGCTCAATTATTGTTTTATCGGGATCACGTTCATTCAATCGACACCTGTACCATTTGACAACGAACAAAAATGTCACGTCCCCATTTTTGACCCCCTTTTTCATTAAATTGTAAATGATGTAAATATTGTTATTTAGTCGTGGTGAGGAGCTCAAGGCCAAGGCCCCGCCATTGATTTATCGTTTTATGTATTGACAATTAGAATAGATGCATATGGTTCTTGTGCTAGCGGAACACAATGTAAAATCGGACATCATGTAAACATGCAATTTTAATGAAAAACCCACAACCAGCTACGCAATGCAACAAAGAGATGGGGGCATGATCTTTACAAGGAATAGGGAGGGAAAATAACCAAACCATTGAGCCATGGTGTTAAGCCATTTCATTGAGGAAACCCATGAACTCTCAACTACCCATTTGGCCTCATGCACCCAATCATTTAATTCTTCCAATAATTGGTTGAGACAATTAATGCCTTGGGATGGGAGAGGTATGGCTGTCAATTTTCGTGTATGGGCAAGACAGCAACCGGGGAAATCGAGTTTTGGTTGGCTGGGCAAGAAAACCCCCACGAAATTGGCCCAAAGCCATTCTTCACCCATGGCATTCTTTCTCTCACGCAGTCTGAGCCTGTTGGGGTTTTATCCTTCACGTTTTTCACCATTTCCTGCATTATTCCATGCCTGCAAACTCGTTTTTGGTTAGCTCATTGGATGGGAGAAGAGAGCCATGATTTTTGGGGTTAGGGAGGTCGTTTCTGCCCATGAAATGCCCATGAGCATCCTTCTGAAAACGATTCTGCTCTCCTGGGGTTGATTTCCCATTTTCTCCTTTTCGTTTTGGTTGCCCACGTTTTTCTGGAACTGTTAGAACCCATTGTTGGGAACTTCACTATAGAAGCGTTTTTCTCATGCCCAGCACTTACACTTTTGCTGTTATATGCATCCATCTCCTAGCAACCTCAGAAACCCAACTGCTGGTTGGTACGGCTGATTCTGAGGTATCTATGGCTATGTGAGACCCTGTTGTTCCCTAATTCTTTGTGGAGATCATGCCCATCTCAGGGGTGGCAGTGGTGCTGAGAGATTGAAGAACACACTGGCCTATGGTTGGGTGGAACATTGCAGAAGCGTAGCTAGTTGCTTAGGGACTACTTGGTTTAAGATAAGTATTCTCATTTGCTATTTCTGCAATGTCTATACTTAATGGCTATCATGAAATGCTAAGTGTATGCTAGATAGTAGCATGACTTTAATTCTGCTATGTTTAATTACAATATGCCTGTGACATGAACAGCTTGAATGTCTTGAATGCATGATGGACGTGTGATAGATTTATAACCCTGCCGTGTTTTTAAATTCTTTATGCATCTTCATATCTCCATTATACTATCTGAATGCTTATGCAATAAGTTTATTGGGCTGGATGCCCGGTTTTAGCCTCACAATCCTCTCCATTGCACTGGTATGATGGGTGGGGACGTGACAAAATGGTATCAAAGCTGCTGGTTGCAACATTGGGCCTCTATGGGCCAAACCCAATTACAGGAATCTCTCACAGAAAGAAAGTTTTCAAATTTTTCCTGAGAGTTTTTGAAAATACGTTTAAGTCTGTTTCGGAAAGAATTCCCGAATGTCTTCCGAAACTGCGGAAGCATTCGGTGAATTGCCCCGAAATTTCGAAAGGAATTCTCTTCCGAAATTTTGGAAGAGTTCGGCGAGTCGTTCCGAAATTTGCGGAAGACTTCGGCGAATCGTTCCGCAACGCGGAAGAGTTCGGCGAGTCGTTCCGAAATTTGCGGAAGACTTCGGTGAGTCATTCCGAAATTTCCGGAAGACTTCGGTGAGTCGTTCCGAAATTTGCGGAAGACTTCGGCGAATCGTTCCGCAACGCGGAAGAGTTCGGCGAGTCATTCCGAAATTTGCGGAAGACTTCGGCGAGTCGTTCCGAAATTTGCGGAAGACTTCGGCAAATCGTTCCACAACGCGGAAGAGTTCGGGAAAATCGTTCCGAAATTTGCGGAAGACTTCACCAAATCGCCCCGAAATTTTGGAAGCATTCGACGAACCGTTCCGAAATTTCGGAAGCATTTCGCGAATGGTTCCGCAACTACGGGAGCATTCGCCGAATCGCTCCGCAACGGAAGCGTTCTACGAATGGCTCCGCAATTGCGGGAGCATTCGCCAAATGGCTGCAACTGTGGGAGCCTTCGCCGAATGGCTCCGCAATTGCGGGAGCGATCGAGGAACCATCCCGCAACGGCGGCGGGCGAGTGAAAAAAAAAAAGTAAAGTGACCAAAACTCAATTTTTGGATAGAGGGAGCATCTGGGCTCAGAATGGGATGATTCCTGTGGGGCTCGGAGGCCATTGACGAAGGCCATGAAAGAACCAGTGAAGACCCCGAGCCCATTACCCTCCGATTTGACAGAAACAGGGGAATAGTGACTTTTGAAGGACGGAGTCCCGAGGCTTGATGAAAGGTTGGTTCGAGCTGAAATTGATCAGGTGCGACCATGAAGCAGGCACAATGTTAAGTTCCGAATCTTAGAGCCAAACTCCAGGGGATGTGAAGTCGGGGTGAGCAAGAAGGCCAAAAAGCACTATTCCGAGCCACTTTTTCGGGATTTCGAAAAGCTGGTAGGCAGTAAAAGTGACCCTAGATGTGGGAATCAAAAATTTTATTGAACTAGACATTTCATATTCTCATTAAGACGAACAGTTTCCGTTAGACGAAGATTTCCCATAAATGCACCGTTTGGGAGATAGTCATTTTTGGCCCAAAATTTGGAATTTTGAAAAAATATGAAAAGTGAGAAGTAGTAAAACCCAGAAATTCATAGAAGATGAATGGTGCATCGGAATTGAAATCCATGAATTGCTGAGTGTTCACTGTTATATGGACTAACTTCGCCCAATAGATAAATTTTTGTGATTCCTCATAGATTTTCTTCCACAGGTGGCTAAAGCTGGCATTCTGGACCAAAATGCAACTGTGTAAAATGTGCAGAATTGGAGTGAAAGTTGTCATTTTTGAAGAGATGTAGTTCCCGCACCCGATGTCGGAATGGAGCATGAAGACAGGCATTGGAAAGCTTGTCCAGCAGGGAATAATGATACATGACCAGAATTTGAATGAGGTCTACATATATCATAGATATTTAATGCAGAAGAGTGTCAGCGGCTGTTTTGACAAACAAATTTTGTTGTCAATATGGGCAATTTCTACAATTGCATGATATGGAAGAGGAATTCCATGTTACAATGAGGGATCGAAAAGGGAAGAAATTATTAAACCTCTGTTTGTTATCATACTTATAATTATGAAATTGTCATATGGCATAAAAATGTTAAAAATGTAAGGGATTACATAAACGTATATGCACTAGAGGGCATCTTAACAAACATTGCATAGTACATATGGAAATGCTTGTGCATAAATGGGATGTTGCATATTGGTAGAATAATGAATCTTGCATATGCAATGAACCACTAATGGAGAATATTGTGGTTAATAATCACTATTGATGTTGGTATTGGTTGTAGGACCAAAGATAACAAAGAACATGGCTGAAGAGGTGGATGATGATTGTTGCATATAACCAACAACTGTATGAGGAAAAATGGTGCAACAAACCTATGATCATGAGGTTGGAAAAAGGACTGTGTAGCATTGGTAAGAGGCCAACTGATCAGGTAACATCAAGTGATGTAAACGACAGCCATACAGGTAATGGTTATTGGTGCATAAATTGCATAAATTGCATAAATGAGGAAAGAGGATTTGGTAAGATTCCTTCAACTATGTTTGAATTTTGTTGAAAGCATAGTACTCATAACTTAATGCAAGGTAGCATTGAGGAAATGTGCATTAAGATATTATGCATAATCTTGTGGTTATGCATTGAGGGAATACACATTAAAAGATTATGTGAGTGATGCAAATATGCATGCATAGATATAGGTGCACATGCTGAGATGCATTGTGAGAATGCATGAGTGTGATGTATGTTTCATTGCAACTAGATAATAGAAGGGAATGGTTAACTATTAGCAATCTTAAGATCAAGAGAATAATTGCATAAAATGATGAAATCGAACCATGCAACTCTAGTATGATAATAATTCACAGGAAGTAGATGGTTTTGGTAATATTAAAATGCTTCCGTGACTGTGGCAGCAATGAAGTTATTATATGCATAGAAACTTACAAAGCATTTGGTTGATTGAAGTTTCAAATTTCAGGTAGATTTCTCTTGGCATGACAAATATGGATAAGTCCATGATGAAGATTGGAATCTACCGTGAACAAGAGCCGAACAATATGAGGATAGCCTCACTGCTAAACAAATCAATTTTTGTAAGAGGCAGAATTGTAAAATTCATGTTGAATTTAATTATTAATGTTATTGATTGGTTATGAAACAATCATATTTGAAGCTTATTGCTAAATGTTGCTGACTGTTTGGCTATTTGATGAAGTGTGCCAGGATGACACATTGCAGGAAGACCATGTGTGATGGCCTGCAGAAGCCAAACTAGATGGGAAGGATCCCATGCTTTGGAAATGGGTTTCGAGTGAAACGCCATTGATAATGTCTCAGCCAAACCGCATGTCGGTAAACCATGAAAGTGAGATGGTAAAGCTATGTCGAAAAGGCATGTGAGACACATCTGCAAAATGAATGAGTATTCTGTAACCCTAGACAAGAACATGCATGTCTAAATTATTAGGGTTAATACGCATAGCATGCTCTATCTTATTTATATCATTGCAGAATGCTTGAGTATGATTAGGGCCTACATGGCGCACATCGGAAAGGGGGTGCACACCTTTTCTAGTGCTGGGTCATGATAGAGTTCTCAATATTGACTACATCCTAAGGGAATGGACGCATTCCTGGTGTTTCAATACTTGGTAGTGAATGATATGGAATATGGTTAAGAATTGAATAGCCATACTGATGAGCTTGCTTATCCTTCTTGTGTTGTCAGCCTACACAGATGCAGATTGATACTGCACATTAAAGGGCAAAGTGAAGAAGGGTACACAAGGAGACTGTATGGGAATTGGCAACCTTTCTATGCTCACGTGAAATATTACCAAAAGGGATGGAAAGGCCCGAAGAGCTGTGTAATAAGAGAAGGTATCATCCTTGTGTGAGTAGGGGTCATGTTAACCTGCAGTCAAGAAAGTCACCGATCAAGTTCCTAAAAGGAACCACCGATTTGCACAAAGAGAAGGAGTGGCGTCCTTGTATAAATGAAGAAGTTGATGTGTGTGAAGGGTTATGGTGCAAGAAGGTGTGGTGACATTGGTAAAGGCATAAAATCTCTGTTGGGTCGGCAGTGGGAGGGCGGGCGCCGAGGACTGACTGAAAGCTTTGAGATGCCTATTGGGTCAGCAGTGGGAGGGCGGGCACCGAGGACTGACTGAAAACCCTGAAATCTCTATTGGGACAGAAGTGGGAGGGCGGGCGCCGAGGACTGACTGAAAACCCTGAGATACCTATGGCTCCATAGTAGAGCCTTGACCTATACTGGTCAGGTGGCGCAGTTTCCTTCCATTGGTCGATGACCCAGACGAATGTGTTGGCTTGGCACTAGAGAGGGCCAACCAGGTATGGGACCGGTTGGGCACCACCAAATGCTTGGTAAATCCAGCCGATGGGGAGGTGTAATGGTTAAGCATTAACTATATCCAAGTCCATAGGCGATCCCAAGGCTTGCAAAGCGAAGCAGGATCCTGTGGACCAGAGGGGAAACGCACAATACAGATAGGTATTCGTTTTCATTTATGTATTGTTTGGAATAATGAAGATTACAGGTATAAATATTTTAACAGCTAAGCTGATACACTATTGTTTCTTTGTTAGAAACCTTGGTCGTTGCAGGAAGGCAAGACCCTGAAAGACTATAAATTGCTGGAAAATCCAGAGAGTAAATGAGTGGGGCGACATAAATTGCTGGTAAATCCAGAGAGTAAATGAGTGGGCAATATAAATTATTAAGAAATCCAGGGAGTAGCTGGTTGAACGTTATAAAGTTCTTGGTAAGTCCAGAGAGTAACTAGTTTGGCATTAACTACTTGATGTTGTGGAGCAGCCGGCGTGCTGGCCAAACATTCCCTTAAACAATTGATAAAACCAGTCAGCGTACTGGCCTGGCATTGCCTATTCGAATGGTTGTGGAGTAGCCTACGTGATGGCCCAACATTCATTGTTGTGTTCACGGGAAATCCAAGGCTCGTAAAGCAAAGAAGGATCCCGTGGAATAAAGTGAAGACATCCAATTCAGATAAGTATTCAGTTACCTTGCAGCTTCTTGCTTATGGATATACATGTGTATATGATTTGGTTATGATTTACTAAACTCTTGTTTAGAGAAAAACCCTATGAAAATGAACTAAACATGTGAATTGATTCAATGTTTGAATGTAGGTATTGCTGGAAGCAAGGATTATGAAGGCATCCTAGAGATGCATGTAGACATGTGACCGTCCTAAAGAGCTCAGTATGAGCAGTAATGAAAGACGGTGCTAGTGGATCCTAGCAACCCAAGGTTCTGTAGGCAATAATGGGAAGGGTGCCCTAGCCGAAAATCCATATGCAGACCTTAGACACTAAGTGTCATAGCCAAGAAAGGAAAGTCAAAGCATTCACATTGAAGTGAAAGAGACTAAGGAGCATGAAACCACAGCGGTGGTGTAGCTCCATAATAGAACAAGACTAAGAGGGAGAAACCCCTACTCTTCTCTTTCCTTTTGATTGATGCATTTATAAAACAAAAGATTGTTGAGTGCATATCATGGCTGAAAATAGATTGTGTTTAATTGCTTGAGATGAATTGTGAATGCTGAAATAGTAAATTTCCTGTGAAAAGATGAACAGGAACGAGTTCATGTGTATGTTGGGAAAGCATGAAAGTATGGAAGTCCCATGAATAAAGCATGAACATTCCATGTCAATTGGGAAAATAATTGACTAATCGTAATGTTTATGTTATGCTTACCCTAACAAAGAATTCCCATGATGAATTTCACAGGTAATAAAGCGAAATAATTGGTTGCAGCCGGCACAAGGAAGTGTTGCTAGTAAGCAAAGTGTATTCAGTTGTACCCATTGACCATGGCAGTAGACCGAGGGCTATTAGAGTTGGCTGAAAGTCTTCTTCAAACAATTGCCAGGACCCAAGAAAATCTTGGGGAGATGCTCAAGATACAAAAGCAACAGAATGAGATAAACCATGAAGCTTTGCAGGACTCTATTCGTCTGCAAAAAGATGTAAAAAGCATTCTGAGAGCAATCAGCAAGGGAAAGGAAAGTGGATCAATGAAGAAGCATTCATCTAACCGTCCAATTAAGAAACGTTCCAGGTGGGAAGTCTCAGAGGAAACGGACCGGGAAAAGGTAAAGTCGCCAATGAAATGTTGGGGATGTGGAGGAAATCATTTCCTCCGTGACTACCCAACAAGAGAATATCAAGAGGGTAGAAACTGTAAATTCCCTAGGTTCGTGGACCAGTTGGAAGGAAAAGAAAATGAAGGAATTGTTTTGGAACGATGTCCTCATGCAGAGCTAGAAGGTCCCAGCCAGCAAGAGCAGTTTGTAAAGACCAAAGGACTTAGTCCTGAAAAACCCAAGTAGAGGGTGAAATGTAGGACAAACTTACCACATTTTGTGAATTTGGGACATATGTAAAGTGGGTATTTATTTTCCAAAGTGTTGGAACACCGAGGATGGTGTTATTCCAAGGGGAGGGGAATGTCACGTCCCCATTTTTGACCCCCTTTTTCATTAAATTGTAAATGATGTAAATATTGTTATTTGGTCATGGTGAGGAGCTCAAAGCCAAGGCCCCGCCATTGATTTATCGTTTTATGTATCGGCAATTAGAATAGATGCATGTGGTTCTTGTGCTAGCGGAGCACAATGTAAAATCGGACATCATGTAAACATGCAATTTTAATGAAAAACCCACAACCAGCTACGCAATGCAACAAAGAGATGGGGGCATGATCTTTACAAGGAATAGGGAGGGAAAATAACCAAACCCTTGATCCATGGTGTTAAGCCATTTCATTGAGGAAACCCATGAACTCTCAACTACCCATTTGGCCTCATGCACCCAATCATTTAATTCTTCCAATAATTGGTTGAGACAATCAATGCCTTGGGATGGGAGAGGTATGGCTGTCAATTTTCGTGTATGGGCAAGACAGCAACCGGGGAAATCGAGTTTTGGTTGGCTGGGAAAGAAAACCCCCACGAAATTGGCCCAAAGCCATTCTTCACCCATGGCATTCTTCCTCTCACGCAGTCTGAGCCTGTTGGTGTTTTATCCTTCACGTTTTTCACCATTTCCTGCATTATTCCATGCCTACAAACTCGTTTTTGGTTAGCTCATTGGATGGGAGAAGAGAGCCATGATTTTTGGGGTTAGGGAGGCCGTTTCTGCCCACGAAATGCCCATGAGCATCCTTCTGAAAACGATTCTGCTCTCCTGGGGTTGATTTCCCATTTTCTCCTTTTCGTTTTGGTTGCCCACGTTTTTCTGGAAGTGTTAGAACCCACTGTTGGGAACTTCACTATAGAAGCATTTTTCTCATGCCCAGCACTTACACTTTTGATGTTATATGCATCCATCTCCTAGCAACCTCAGAAACCCAACTGCTGGTTGGTACGGCTGATTCTGGGGTATCTATGGCTATGTGAAACCCTGTTGTTCCCTAGTTCCTTGTGGAGATCATGCCCAGCTCAGGGGTGGCAATGGTGCTGAGAGATTGAAGAACACACTGGCCTATGGTTGGGTGGAACGTTGCAGAAGCATAGCTAGTTGCTCAAGGACTACTTGGTTTAAGATAAATATTCTCATTTGCTATTTCTGCAATGTTTATACTTAATGGCTATCATGAAATGCTAAGTGTATGCTAGATAGTAGCATGACTTTAATTCCGCTATGTTTAATTACAATATGCCTGTGACATGAACAGCTTGAATGTCTTGAATGCATGATGGACGTGTGATAGATTTATAACCCTGCTGTGTTTTTAAATTCTTTATGCATCTTCATATCTCCATTATATTATTTGAATGCTTATGCAATAAGTTTATTGGGCTGAATGCCCGGTTTTAGCCTCACAATCCTCTCCATTGCACTGGTATGATGGGTGGGGACGTGACAAAAAATACCTTGAAGGAGTTAAAGTCACACTGAAGAATGTCTTCCAGATACCCATAGTATCAATGTTCAGAGAGTTATGGATGTCTTTCACTTCTAGAAGAAACATTGGTCACCTCAAAGACTACTGATGTCCTGCAATCAGATGTTTTCTTCATTTCATCCAACTTTTTGGTGCGATATCTACATCCATTGCATCGCATAGCCTTATGGTGTTTTACCTACAACAAGCCATAGTACAGGAAAAGATTACATAATGATCCAATATTTATGATTAACTAGTGCATGTTTATAATGCCATACAATGATAAAAATCAGCGTGATGTACAACGACAATGTTTTTTACAAAAAAATAAATAGTGTGGTTGATTAATATGCTTACCTGCTTATCTTTCAAACCTCTTGCTAAATCGATTTCCCTTTGTATTAGATTTGTGTCTCCATTGCGATGTGCAGCTTTAACCAATGAAGCCACACCTTCCCATGATATTTCATGACCAGATTGTTCACATCGTTCGATCCATACCTTCATCCAGTCAAGATTGTTTGCGATATATAAATGAATTGCATCCCACTCTCGACCAATTGTTCCAACATGACAATAAAATTAAAATTCAATACAAATGTATAGTCAATTAAGATTAAAGATAGAATATGTACTATGATTTTATATATACATAAAAATCACCAGTCAAATCATGTGTTATGTTACCTTTCACCTTCCTCGATCTACCTTTCCCCCTGGGGTACTTCCCTTCGAAATTGTTATTGGATTATGGATCACAAATGCGACGTAAATTGAGCTTTGACGCTAATTTAGGAAGATATTCACTAATATACAGCATGTTTTGGTATACCATATATCCCTCCATCATAGAACCCTCAGCATATGCTCGTTGTCTAACCAAACCCTTCATAAATTTCAAGTGCCTCTCAACCATCCACATGGACCTTGAGTTCGCAGGGCCACACAGTTCAATCTCCTCAACTTGGTGTATGAGGTAGTGTTTCTGTGCATTGAAAAATGTCGAAGGTAGATGCTTCTGCATTTCACACATGAGACGAGGAATTTATCTCCTCCAATACTGTCTTCTTTATGGAATTCTTTAGATGACAACCATCTACAAGTGACATGACAAGTACCAAATCAAGAGATTAAAGGAAAAAAACATTATATTACGTAACATGAATTAGAGAACAAACACTAAGCGCATGGAAAAAGTCACCACTTACCTAATGTATTTCCCGAGACTATATATTATTTGCTTGACATTGTTATCGAAGTTTTCCGAGATAGAAAGAGGTAGAACATACTGTAACCACACTGTAACAATAATATAAAAATCATTTCATTTTATCAACAAAGAGTAAACAAACAAATTAAAATGTACCAACCATATTCACTGGAGTAGGAAATGAAAATAATAAAAAATCCATACCATAATAATTACCTTGATGAAGACATGCCAATCGTGAGTTTTCACCCCCACGAAATCACCTTTCTTTGTTATGATATTCTTCATGTTCGCACAAAATCCGGTGGGAAATTTAATTTTTCAAATGACTTCTTTTACAATGTTACTTTGTTGGTCCGTTAACATACATGGAAGTGAGTTGATATTAATTTGCTCTCTGTTGCTATGAATTTGAAGGGCATCTTTCATTACATGGTTGTTATCTTGAATGTCTTTGCCAATTTTGACAATTTTTTCTTTGTCACTCCTTCCATCCAATATTTGCCATAATGTTTCGGTTACATTCTTTCTGATATGCATTGTATCAAATAGATGAGCAATTTGTAGGTGCTCATAGTAGGGAAACCTACAAAATTGTATAAGATAACTTTTCATTCCTCGTGGAATCCCATTAATTCCTTCATGATGATCACATGAAAGACAATCATGAAATTAGAATATAAATCAATGTCAATTACAGTAAACAACATACAATATAAAAAAAAAACAATATAACATAACATATACGATGATTCATAATTATACGTATCTTGACGATTTCTATTATATTGCAACTTCCATAGGCGAGGTGTCATTCTCTGTGGTTTTAATGCAGTCTCTTGCTTGCCATTGAACAGATGTTTTTTGGTAGTTCGATACTGATGATTCTTAGAGAGGAAGTTCCTATACTCATCAAACACCTTCTTTCCTAAGCTTTTGGAACAACGATATTTGATCTTAGAACCACAAACTGAACATGCAAATTTCCCCTTTGCCTGAAGACCTACATAAAGGGATGGAATATCTATATCAATTATAAATATTATATACAAAATGACTGTATTATTTAGAAAAAAATGCGTGCGTAGTATATTAACTAGTAGTTCGTAAAATTAAATGCAAATAAAGAGGAACATACTTATAATTACATACCACAAAAATGGGTTAACCTTGGGGAATCATGTATTGTCCATACAAACATTGCATGGAATTGAAATTTCCTTTGTTGTATTAGTCTAGATACGTCATACATAGTGATGCCATTCCATAACTTCAGAAGCTCGTCAATAAGAGGTTCGATATATACACTCATATCTTTGAGTTGGTACTTACCTGATTGAATTGAACATATAAAAAAATAATTATGAGAAGTACCATTTAAATTATATATATGAAACCATATTGCGTAATAGAAAAATATTAAATATATATATATGACATTATGCGACAAAAAAAGACAAATGAGAATATACCACTACATGAAAAAAAAAACTGCACTGTTCGTACCTGGAATAATCATCGACAACATTATGTGCTCCCTCTTTATTATCAACCATGGAGGAATGTTGTTGTTGATAACAAAAATAGGCCACACCGAGTAAACAGATCTCATCTCTGCAAAAGGATTGACACCATCTGCTGCCAAATAAATTCTAAGATTATAAGGTTCATCTTTAAAGTGAGGCCATTTTTCCTCCATATCTCTAAATGCAGACCCATCTGCAGGCATTCGAATAATGTTGTCTTGACTTTTGTTCTGTGCATGGTTATCCATAAATTGTGCTATTTTTTTGCACCTGAACAGTCGTTACAAACGGGGAATAATTGGAATATAACGTATAACCTTGCAAGGCACCTTTTTAGTTACTTGATCTGTGCGATATCTACTGATATGACATTCAGGACATTCTGTTGCAAATTCATGCTAGTTGTAATAAAGAACATGATCATCGGGACATGCATGAATTGCTTCATACTGCATTCCAATTTTTTTCATGATGACAGATAAATCTCGATATGTGCGAGGTAAAATATTTGATGGTGGTAACAAATATTCACCTATCATGCTACAACAAATTAAAATAAAAATCTAGTTAATATAATATAGAAATAATATTAATGAAACAAATTTCGTCCATAATAATTTGACTTATATATGAATTCACAATAAAATACATGACATTCATATATATTTTGTGATGGAATATATTACATAACTTAACATTTGTGTGACTGATATGTTTGAAATACCATTCATAACCTTCAAGTTCATTACCAACAATATAGCAAAGAGAAGATTTGTCTTTGAGCCGTCATAAAGGGGTTCGTGTGCCTTGTCAAGAAGAGGTATATCATGAATATCATCAAAATGTTCATCATTTTCATGATCATCATCGTCCATTCCAACATTAAATGAATCATGGATCAAAGTATTTGTAACATCATCTTCAACTATGTTATCAGTATGATCATCTTCTTCAATGTGATCATTAACTTGTTCACCCTTAATATTCATAGCTCCATGTTCCTCCGATACTTGTTCTGGAAGCACTTGCTGATTCGGACGATATGTCGTAGGATGTCTTTCCTTTATAATTACATGAAACAATCAATAGATAAAAGTTAATATATGAAATTCAAACGCAAAATGTAAAAATTTATGTGATACATTAAAAATTTAACAAATTTGTAATGTTGGGATGAAAAGAACGACGACCAATTGTACTGTTGGTCAAAGAGGTGCATCCAAACTATCCAAAAGACATAATAATTGATCCAATTATTGAGCAAAACTACTCAAAAATAAGATAAATTATGTTATTGTTTATATAGAGAAAATATAAATGATACATAGAACTTAATATAAATTAATATAGGAAATATTAAAATAATACATCAATTTACAAAAGCAATCAAAATAAAAACATATATAATGCAAAACTTACAAATGGATGGTATTCATGTCCCCCCTCATCGTGCCCATGCTCTCTACAATGTTTTGTGGCTATTGTGATCAAAATTCTTCTCCTCTTAAAGCCCCTGCATTAACTACATGGACAATAGCATTTCCCATCACCCCGTCTTTCAACTCCTTCCCACAATCTAGCAAGCAATTCTCTATTTTGTTCTTCTAGATCAAGAATGTTGCTAGTTGACATTATCTCGTAAAGATCTTAAATGAAGATTATCAATCTTATAAAATGAAGCTCCATAGTACTTCGCTCGCTTCACTCACAAAAACAATGAAAAACAGTCCGCCAAACAAAAAATAATCCGCAAACCGTCGCTGGTATGCAAAACATGTTGAAATGTTTAGATATTTATAGATTTTAAAAGTCAAAAAGTCAACACTACGTCAGATATCCGACGACAATAACCTAGTTACCGTTGAGAAATGTCGTCATCCAACTTATATATGTTTGAAATGGAGTCGTATATCCGACGTCCCATGATATCAAATATCCACATAGTCGTCGGATATCCATGAAGCCATCGGATTTTCTAATGACCTCGTCGAATATTCACATAGGCATTGGATATCCGACGACCACTTCAAGAAATTAAAAAAAAATACAAAAAATATGTAAATTTGAAACCA
Source organism: Larix kaempferi (assembly GCA_027924585.1). Lineage (NCBI taxonomy): Eukaryota > Viridiplantae > Streptophyta > Pinopsida > Pinales > Pinaceae > Larix > Larix kaempferi. The sequence continues at coordinate 843,082 of BSBM01001515.1, read as the reverse complement.
AAATCCGACGACACAGTCCTTTTCGTCGGAGGTCGTCGGATTTTGGGTTCAAATCTACTAGTGTAAAACATTTGATCTCCCAATGGTTGATCTCAAGTGGCTCATTCCTCCCCCTTCTTAGGTCGGTCAAGTCAGTTAATGTACCTCCCCCAAAGCATGTGAGTCACTTAACATACTTTTCCCTTCTTAGATTGGCAAATTCACTTAACGTACCTCACCCTTCTTAGGTTGGGAAATCCACTTAACAAACATTTCCCTTCTTAGGTTGGGTGAGTGACTCACACCTCATACCTCATCTAAGAAGGGTGATTCACTTAACACACATTTCCATTTTGAGGTTGAATGACTCACTTAACATACCTATCCCCTCACCTAAAAAATTAATTAAGTAAACTAAAATAGTAGTGGAATAGAATTTGAGAGTCGTGTCTTCTCTTTAGTCTAGTTTCTGAAATGATACAAGCCCTTGACTGAGTGAAGCCGTATCCAATTGAGGAGAGTGCCTTACAAAGATATACTTCATAGATTAATATACCTGGGCCTACGTGTATTCTTGTCTATGACTTCCTTAAATACTTATCTTGTGATTTTACACACTAACTCATCTTTGTAAGGCACTTGATTCTGAGTCACTAATCTGGTAGATGGGCTTGGTTGAGTATGAATTTGGTAACTACAGATAAAATAAATATAAAATAGAACCCTGTGAATTCTTTAAGTAGGATGCAGGCTCTTAATATATTATTCCCCAAGAGAAATAACCCTTTCCCCTTTCTTAACAATATAAGGGATAGAATGGATTGTGTGTTCTCTTATATGGAAGCTTTCCATACCGGCAAGTCTAGGTATCAAGCCGAGCCCCTTAATGAAGGATAAACTAGCTAGTATGGACATGCACCTACATGATGTAAGCCACTATCTCCATGTTGATAAGAGGTGGGAAAATGAAGAGAAGGTGAGAAAAATAATTCCTAAAATAAAACTTGAAATTATATATCAGGGTTTTAGTGCTCAACCAAAGGGAGAGAAATAGAGTGACCTCAACCTAGGGATGCCATCAACATAATGACTTGTTCTATTAGAGAGGTCCCATCCATGTCCATATATGAAATAATAAACTTATATTTACAATACAATCACATATATGTATGCAATACATCCCAACTAGCCAATGTAACGAGGAGTCTCTTTAGTGCTTCCCAACCATAGAACCTAGGGGGAGATTTTAGATAAATGCACATACAAAATACATATTAATCACCAATCTACAAAGCCCAAAAATACAAATACAAGATTGTCGCCAAAATATCTTGAAGTAATACACCAAATATCTGTAGAGAAGGTCTTGATCCAATTCGAGGGGAATAAAATGTCTTTCCCTTTAGCGTGCCTTGAGTAAAATCCTGAGCTCTAGAAGATTTAGAAGATATGATGGACATGCCATTTATTTCTTACCTAAAAGAAAGATCTAGCTCTTCTCTTTGAGGGGAATACATCCTTGTAGGGGTATTAGAGGAGGACACAAATTCTAACTGAAAGGAGATTTACAAAATTAATCCATGTTCCTCATGACATATATGCTTCAATGATTAATGCATGGTACTTCATTCAGGTGGGGGGATGTCGGTAGGTTTCCAAGAAAGCTCCATGAAAAAGAGGGTTCTCAAGTGAGAATTTGAGATTTGCCAATCCATATTTGGTTCGAGCTCCATAAAAAAATAAAAGTTGTAGAGACCTAATAGAACAACCTTACATACAAGTGATAACTCTGCTCATTTCTTAGCTATTCACATCCTTACCTTACTAGGGAATAACATGAAAGGAAGAGGAAGGGCTAGAGACACTTTAGAGACCTAACATAAAGAAAGGTGACTGAGACTAGGGGGGAATAGAGAAGATATTTCCATTCATTACTTGTTCAAAGGATCCTTGTTTGTGCCTTGTTTGCTACTTATCTCAACAGATTGACTAGGAGACCCAGTGACACAACACCATAGAATGTGCTCTCCTTGCTTGGTTTTGAAGGGGAAAATGAAACAAGGGTCAAGACCTTATTAGTTTACAGATAATCTTATCTAGTTGTATCGATGTATGCCTCGATAATCTATAGTGACAGAAGGTTATCCATTTAGCATAGTGAGTTTAGGTTCTTTCTCCCTTTCTTGATAGGGTATCATTTGTACTTTACTACACACCAAATTGGCTATCCTCCACTAATAAATTATTTGGTTGATAAGTAAGGAAGTTAAGGCATAACGTATTTTAGGACAAGAAGGAAGTGGGGGAAAAGGATTCCCAAGGGATAACATACCATAAGGTTTTGAATGGAGGAGAGGAAGGATAAGCATGAATGGAAATCAAGATTGAATTTCAGTTAGGTTGCTTCCAGGTGGAGGAGAGGAAAGGAATCTTTGGGATAGAGATGGGATCGATAAACTTGTAGGAAAAATGGAGGCCTAAACTATTTGTACAAGGTTATATGAGGGTGCATCCTTAAGATAAGTAAGGCCCCCAACTATATTGAAATAACTAAATGGGCAATGTTTGTTTAGGTAGGAGTGAGACAACCAGTTCATTCATGTGGCATTTGTACCCCCTAATTAGCAGCTTTCAATAGCAAAGAAAATGCTCATTCCTTCGATGTGCACACATGGAAAATGAGATAATTCAATGTCCTTCCTTCTCCTCCAATTCATAAGGGCAAGAGAAAAGAACTCCGCTGCATAGTCAAAGATGCCTAACAACAAACACCTTCCAATTATTTCTACCTAATAAGCTTGGTGTGGTTGTTGTTCGAGTCCAACCACTGCAATAAGGAGTAAATGTTTCCCTACAATATAGGGTAGGCAGGCCAAAAGAGGACTCTTCAAAAACATCACCCGCAAAAAAGGAAGGAGCGAGGGAGTGATTCTTTGTATGCATTTGTGCATATATATATATATTTGAAAATTTTCCAAAGTTCCAAATAATGAACTATTTGGGAATTTAAAATAAACATATAAATTACTACATTGTACATGAACCAAAAAAACACAGATGAATGATAGAACCTACAACTCCCTTCTTGCCTCAAGAACATGTACATTAGATGAATAAAATGGGTCCAGTTTGTATTTGTGAGTTTAGGGTTAGGACAATTTTCATTTGTTTTGTGTTATTGTTTTTGGATTTAATAGACTAGTTGGTCTCCTGTGATTCTAGCCTTGGTTGAGTTGGTGCCTAAAACAAGGTTGCTACAAAGCCTATTTTGACACCTTATTGGGTCTAAAAAGCCGCAAAATCTAGACGTTCACAAAAAATTAAAGATCTTCAAAGACATTACAAGAATACTCCCAAGAGTAACTTTTGTAGTGTTCCATACTTATCCCAATGGAAATGCTCCCAATTATTTCATGGTCATCCCATGCGAAAAGGGATTGTTTCCTACTTATTCCAAAGTTCCTTAGCACATGGGGACTTAAGAAACAAGTTCCAGCTAGATGCTCTTGGGACTTGTCTAATTAAGAGTCAAGACTAATTTCTGAAAGAATGATTAATTATTTCAAGGGGTATATTTTATAACTTTTTCATACCATGCTCTCATTTAAAACAAGGAAACATAACTAAAGCAGTGAGTAAATGAGACTAATGAAGTTAATGTTGTTAGAAAAACAGTCCAAAACCAGAAACATTGAATGCTGACATACTACAAGGACGAGCCAAATGTGACAATTTAAAGTATAAGTATAAGATGCATTTACTTGACAAATGTGACAATGTGGAAGTATTTGAGTTCTCCTACATTGGTCCCTTGCTTACTGTGTTGCAAGAATTTGATGGTCATGTGTTTCAATCGAAGGAGGATACAAATGTGACGATGTGGAATGATTTGGGTTCTCCTACATTGGTCCCCTTGCATACTATGTTTCAACAATTTGATGGTCATGCATTTCAACTAAAGGGGATCATTCAACGTTTTCCAATTGAGTTAGGAGGTAAAACCATTGAAGTTGACATCTAGGGTGTAGACTCACCTTTGGATTGCGATCTCTTGTTGGGATAGAGTTGGTATTATGCCATGTTGGTGGTAGTCTCAGATGTTTATCACGTAATTCATTTTCCCTATTAAGGGAGAGTGGTTTTTAATGAACAATTAGACTATTTCACGATTGATTTGAGGGTACCTAGTGGGAAAAATTCCCCTCATTAGTATGGCCAATTATTCATATTTTAGCATGGAGGAAGGCATGTTTAAGGATTCCTCCCTCATGGGAATGCAAATGCTTCTTTTACCCCTTCCTAGTAAAAAGACTCATTATGAGATTCCATGTTTAGATCCCTTGCCATCCAACCATGTTCCATCTCATGGTCCCTAGGTTCCCATCATGACACGTGATATGCTTTCAAAAGGGAACTTGTGAAACATCACCTAGACCTTGAAGAGGCGAAGGCGAAAGAAATCGAGAAGAGGGAGAAAACTATTAGAAAAGGGAACTTGTGAAACATCACCAAGACCTTGAAGAGGCGAAGGCGAAAGAAATCGAGAAGAGGGAGAAAACTATTAGCCTCTATTGGTCATGCTAATGGAAAACCACTAGCGTCTACAAGTCAAGCTAGAGGAAAAACACCAACCTATGCAAGTCATGTTGGGAAGAAACAGTTGGCCCCTGCTAATCATGCCGACAATGGCATTATTTGAGGGAATCCCAGACAATTGGGGAATGAGTTTTCTCACAAAGAATGTTTCACATAGGCCACAAATCCACATGGTTCTTTGTATATTATGTATTACATTTTTCTATGGTGTGCATTTGTTATTTTATGTGTGCATGGTGTGTCTCAACCTGTCATAAAACATTAAAAAACCCAAAAACATTCAAAAATATTAAATCTAAAAACATCACATAGGTGCCTTTGTTCCTATATGCATTTTTGGGCTATTGACATCTATTTTGGTTCCATCTTTTGCTATTCTTTTGGACGTGATGATTGAGACACATGAATTTTGTGACATCGACTACACTTGAGGTGCATGTTCTAACCGAGATATAGAGATAGGTTCTTCCATGCATTTCATTGGTGCATTATTAACCATCACTATTATCGGCATTGTGACTTAGGTTTTATCCCACCAAGTTGTGGCATTAGCCTTATGTATTTCCCCATTTTAACTTGTGTGGTAATGCCTACCTTCCATGGGTATCCTAGAGTAGCACCTTGATTATTGTTTGGTTCCTATGTTGTTGTCCAGGAGGGATATAAGTATGATCCACGAAAAATTAGCAACAAGGGAAGTACATAAGTTCCCAAGCTCTTTCAAAATTAAGAGTCAAGTCCCATCTACAATGTTAGGCTCGCATTAGTTCTAGACATTAGATCAATTTATGCATCTTTTGCAAGGGAAATTTTAGGGGCGAAATTTCATCCATGGACTAATTCTACATTTTCTTTTTGAAATAACAATTCTTTAATGCTCCATTTTTTCTAACCATGACTCGTGCCCCATATTTCATATAGTAAAGTTTTTTTACTCTAAAAAGCACCAAAAGATGATATAAACTATAGAATACTTAGAAATTAGAAAAAATTTAGAAAAATTTTACCAAACTTTTTATAGTTCATATTTTAAGAGATTGTAAGACTCCCCAAGGATTCTACACTTAAAAATAAGTATGGATCCTTAAAATTTTACCTGATCTTTCGATAGAAGCATTGGGGCACTCTTGATAGTGTCATCTTTGTCCCATTGAGAAATCTAGTTTTGTGACAGAGTCAACAGCTTGGGATCTAGTTTTGGGTGACCAAAACATGGATGGAGATAAGCTTCAGCGTGCAACTCAAGTACATATTTACATGTATTATTCTCTTCTTGTAATATAGATATACCTCTTTCTCCACCTCCATCCCTCACCCAACTGCAGATTGTTTTGATTAGTTTATTACCATAGACTCATCACTTCCATTGGGTGTTGATAGTTCATTACATCGTGTTTGTTCTAATTTCATTAGTTGACTAAGATTGAAGATCAAGTGAGGACAACTTTCATGTGAAACAATCAGTTATTATCATCCATTTAGATATTGCATTATTGAACTTCTTGGAGAAATTTGTTAATTATCTATATTTGTCTATTGTGAAGTTAATTTCCTAGTGGTACTTTCATCCACATTGGTAGGTGGGTGAAATCCTTAAAACAATAGGAGGGATGCTATGCATTTTATCTTTTGATTGATATGTGAGGTGCTATGAATTCTATCTAACCCCTCTAAATATGTTATAGACTTATTCTAAGATATAAAATACAAAGGTATAATCTAATAAAGGTACTATCAATTAATAAATTATACATCAAATAATGAGAAATTATGAGAAATATAAATATGTCATACAAATAAAATAATTAACAAATCATTTTATAAATTAATTAAAAATAAATATTTTTGAAGGTTTTATTTTAAATTATTTAAATTTGTAGTAGTCTAAATGTTAAAAGTTTTGAATCTTTTTTTGGTATTTCTAGCTATTTTTACCCAATTTGAACAATTCACCAAATTTTGGCCAAAAACCACTGAAAAAACCAAAGATTCTAATAATTAAAATGTTTCTTTATATTTTTTCAACTAATAAAAGGTCAAAAGAATCTAACTCAGAGAACAATATAACACAACCCATATAACAAGGCATACTTAACTATATCTCACTATTTTAGTACAACATACATGACACTTTATTTTTTTAACTAATAAAACTATTTATAAAACTCATTATTTTTTCAAAAAATTAAAAAGTCAAAAGAGTTTACTCTAACCAATAAAAATATAACTTGCTATGTAGGCAAGTATACTAATATGTAGTCGGTTACATCTCATCATTTTCCTCCAACCTATATGACAAGTAGCAAACTTGTAAGTCTTATATAAAATTACATGAAATCTAACAATCTTATAATTCTTATATCTAACTATATAGTTTGAAGCTCTATAAAGAGCTCCAATCATTTAGAAGAGCCCACAAGAAAAGCACATATTTCACACCAACTGGAGACTGTATAGAGAGTGCCAGGTTCTTTGTTCCAACCAGTATAGCCTTCTGCATATGCAATCTCCTGCTTAAGAAGACCAGAAAATAATGAAACAAAGGATACTCCAAAACTTTCTCCAAGAAGTTTTAGGGCTTCATTTGGAACAATCACTATTCCAATATCTGCCTCAATTAGAGAAAGTAAGTCATTCTCATCATGCCCAATGTATATAGAGATGTGTTGCATGCCATACTCCTGCATAGAACTCCTAATATTATTAAAGATTGTCAATCCCCCAGGTTCACCGATGGAGAAAGATTTTGCACAAGCGATATCCAAACCACCTACATGAAAACACAATTACAATTTATCAATGTTACTATACCTATAACATTAGTATATATTGCATGCTAAATGGACATCAATTTTTTCATAATAAAAAGAATTCATCTTTACATGACTTACCATTTTAAACTTCTCCATTTCCAATTTGGACAAAGTACCTATAACTTAATATTTTGAATGAGAAGCATTATAGATAAATCCAAGCAATCATAGTGTCTAAGAAATTAAATTACCCATACATAAATTTTCTCCATAGAAAACAACTAACCACTCAGTGACCATGAAACCAACAAATCCTAGTGACTATGGAGAACCAACAAGTCCTAACTAGTACAACACTTACCAAGGCATACTTCCTCATGCTATAGAAATTGGACAACGAACAGGACTAGCTAATATGGACATGTAGTAGTTAGTATGGACATGCATCTACATGGAGTAAGTCTCTATCTCCATATAGATAAGGGGTGGGAAAGGGAAGAGAAGGCGAGAGAAATAACACCTAAAATAAAGCTTGAATCTATCAAGGTTTCAACGATCGACCAAAGGGAGAGAAATAAAGTGACCTCAACCCAGGGTTGCCATCAACTTAGTTACCTCTTCCCTTAGAGAGGACCCATCCATATACATATATGAAATAATAAACTTATATTTACAATATAATCGCCTCTATGCATTCAATATGTCCCAACCAGCTAACATAACAAACAGTCTCTTTAGCGTTCCCCAAGCATAGTACCTAAGGGAAGATTCTAGATAAGAGCACACACCAAATACATACTAATCACCAATATACAAACCCCAAAAATCTAAATACAATATTGTCACCAAAATATCTCAAAGTAATACACTCAATATCTATAAACAAGGTCCTGATCCAATTTGAGGGGAATAAAATGCCTTTCCTTGCCCCTTTTGGGAATTTATTTAACATTCCCTTCGTCAAATCCTAAGCTCTGCAAGTTCTACAACATACGATGGAAAGGAGTTTTATTTCTTCCCTAAAAGGAAGGGTTAACTTTTCTCTTTGAGGGGAATAAAGCCTTGTAGGGGTATTAGAGGGGGACACAAATTCTAACCAAACAGAAGTTTACGAAATGACTTGATGTTGCTCATGAAATATATGTTTCAATTATTAATGCACGATACTCCATTAAGGTGGGGGAACTTCAGTAGGTTTCCAAGCAAGCTCCATGAAAAAATGGGTTCTCAAGTGAATATCCATATTTGGTTGGGGCTCCATAAAGCAAGAAAATTTGTAGAGACCTAATAGAATGACCTTACATACAGTTGATAACTCTGCTCATTTCTTAGCTATTTGCATTCTTACCTTTCTAGGGCATAACATGAAAGAAAGAGGGAGCGCTAGAGACACTTCAGAGACCTATAACATAAATAAAGGTGAAAGAGGAGTGGTGCACTTGGAGAAGAGAGTTTCGTTCATTACTTGTTCAAAGGCTTCTTTTGTGCCTTGTTTGTTACTGATCTCCTCATCCAAGAAAGGATTGACTAGGAGACCCAATGACACAACACCATAGAATGCGCTCTGCTTGCTTGGTTTTGATGGGGATAATGAAACAAGGGTTAAGACCTTATCAATTAAAGGATAAGCTTAGCCAATTCTATTGGTGTATGCCTCGATAATCTATAGTGACAAAAGGTTATCCTTTTAACATAGTGAGTTTAGGTCCTTTATCCTTTTCATGATAGGTATCATTCGTACTTTCCTACACACCAAATTGGCTAGCCTCCACCAATCAATTCTTGGGTTGATAAGTTAGGAAGGTAAGCCATACCCTATTTTAGGACAAGAAAGAGGAGGAAAGGGATTCCCAACATGCAACATACCATAAGGTCTAGCAAGCTACAAAATCTATATGTTCAAAACAATCAAATATCTCCCAAGACATTACTAAAGTACTCCTAAAAGTAACTTTTTTTGTGTTCCCTTAATGATCCCTATTTTTGCACAAAAATACCGCACAACAATGGAAATGCTCCAAGTGATTTCATGGTCATCCCATGCCAAAAGAAATTGTTCCCTACTCATTCCAAAGTTCCTTAGCACGTGGGGACTTAAGAAACAAGTTGCAACTAGAAGCTCTTGAGACTTGTCTAATTAAGAGTCAAGACTAATTTCTTAAAGACCAATTGATTATTTCAAAGTGCATATTTTATAACTTTCCTGTGCCATACTCTCGTTTAGAACATGAAACATAACTAAAGCAGTGAGGAAATGAGACTAATCAAGTTAATGCTATTAGAAAAAGTCCAAAACCACAAGAGCCAAATGTGACAATTTAAAGTATAAGTATAAGTTGCATTTACTTGACAAAAAGGCATCCTTGATCTTATCTCCACTCCAACGATCAGAAACTATATGCACATCTACATTTGAGATGTCCATTTCCCTTAGCATCATAGCCTTTTTTATATCTATTTGAAGGCTTTGTATACCACTCGAGTCAACTTTAGATTTCCGCTTAAGGAATTCCTTTAAGCCTTTCTTATCAAATGTCTTTGCTGGAGAAAAAAAAAAAAAAGTTAGTGTTATGAGAAAGTTACTAAATTAAAAATTAAAAATGTATATAAAGCATTTATAAAAACACATAAACAAGCATTGAAAGTTGTATTGATAAACAAACACTTGAATCACACATATCCATATCCATAATTGAATCACACATATCCATATCCATATTATTATGTTAGGATCTCCTTCACTTTTAGTGAAGCCCATACTCTAAAAAAAACCATCTACCCTGGAATACCATGCTCTTGGTGCCTGCTTGAGTTCATACAAGGGTTTATGAAGCCTACAAACATGGGACTCTTTTCCATTTACCACAAAGTCCTAAGGCTTCTCTATGTAAACTTCTTCCTCAATGATGCCATTAAGGAAAGTTGTCTTCACATCTGTAAGAGTATCCTCCAACCCATATATAAAACTAATGACATAACTACTCTAATGGTGAAAATGATCCTACTTTATTATGGGTTAGGCAATTTGACATCAATGGACCTTTAAGAATAAAATCTATGATTTAAGGAAAGCATGAATTTATAATGACTTCATTGGACCTTTAAGAATAAAGTATATGATTTAAAGAAAGCATGAATTTATAATGACTTCATTATTTTGAAGGTGAAATAACGTGGAAAAGTTTTAATATCTCCTGAAAACTTTGAATCACATGTACTCCCAGTACAAATGTAGCATAAACTAGGTTACATTGAATAAGTTAGAAGAAGACGTAGAAGCTAAATGCTGGAGAAGATAATAAAATCAAAACCGTCAAAATATACTTAAGAGCTAACAATCTTCAAGCCTGTGCAAGATGGAAAAAACGCTGAGCAAGTCAAGATTGTACAAATGTTCAGGATAACATAAGAGGCACAATTTATATTCAGCCCAATATTCCTATACAAAAAGAAGATTCCCTTTGCTGATTTTGCTCTTGCAAATATTTGTAAAATTGTCAACTATCTATTCTTTACCACACCAAAATGTCTTGTGCCAGAAAATTGTTATCAGAGGAAGCAGATGAGGATGCTTTACCTTTTTTGGATGGCTGGCCTTTCATTGAACTTTTTGCTGGTACTTTCGAAGAATCTAAGACACTGGTAGAGAAAGTGACGGTATATCGGCAGTTGGATTTAACACCCTGTTTCAACAGGGGAACTAAAGTTCCCTGATAAAGAGGCACAGCCGAGAAGAATTCTATTTCAAAACTTAAGCCATGATAATACAACCTCCCCAGCAGCGAATGACGCTCTTCATCGCTCAGCGATTTGACCAGTTTGTCGAGCAATATTTCAGTTCCTGCTGGTGATTCCTCCTTCAACCACAGCGCAAATCAGTCAAGAGTGCAATCAATTTATATTCTTTGATAATCATCCAGAAAATACACGAGTCCCCAAAACTCAAGCATGCATATTGCTGCCAAAAGCTAATAATTGAGTAGTAAAAATTACCTCACTAGGATCAAAGATATCGTTAATCCAAAAGCTAATGCTTGAGTAGTAAAAATTACCTCACTAGGATCAAAGATACTGTTAATCCAGGACGTGTATGGATTACTATCGAAATCCACTGCTTTAAAAAATTCATGCCCCAAGAAAAGATAAAGCCTTGAGCAAGGGGTGATGGAACATATTGAGAATGCTGGTATTTTTGTTGTTTCAACAGGATTCCAACTTCCACTGGGTCCCTTCCCAGCTTCCACCTTGCCAGCAGCAGTTACCAATAGAAAACCTGTGTAGTCAACTGCTGCCATACTGGGGCAGCTCTTTTGTGCGGAAAGCAATTTCTGTATCCATTAAAAAGCCAAAAATAAAAGAATAAAACACTAAGACACGCGAGAAGGACAGAATACAACTACTAATTATTTCGGATACAAGGCATAGCCTGACCTTCAGTATTCAACAAAACGTAAGAAAAATATAACCGGTCATCGTACCTGGTATTCCTCGGCGTATTCCTTAGTATCTTTTATTATATCTTCGAAAGATGTTTTGTCCTCAGGATCGACTACGTAATCTTGTGCCATCGCGCACCTATATCCAACCAAGTAGCGACTAAACGTAAACTTGAACGTAAACGTAAATATAAAACCAACCCTATTTGAGGGTCAAAGTTTAAAAGTGAAATGAAATCAAAAGTACAGAGACGGAAAGAAGAGAAAAACAGGCTTACGCTTCAGCATATTTTTGGAGATAATAAAGATCTTGGCCAAGGTAATGCACCAAAGACTCCATTTTAAGCGTACCGGCCGCCAAGGCTACCACAAAGGGGTTATATTGTGCATAAGCGGCATGATCCTTGAACTTTCTCCATAATTTTGCGGAGTCTACTTCTTCATCGGCTACGACGGCCCTGGCTGCGGCGCCCTTGCCAATGAAAAAACGCGGATGCACTCTCTTTGGCGGAATCATGGCTACCGAATTGTGACGGACTTACACAAAGAAACGGGCACAGGACGAGACGAGGCTACCTGCAAATCTCTTGCACATAAATAAAGGGTCACAACATGGACGGGACGAGACGAAGCTACCTGCAAATCTCTTGCAAATAAATAAAGGGTCACAACAGGGCCTAGTTGTGTGGGAATCACATGAGCTTGCTGTACTGTACAATTTCAATGTTAGGCATGAATCACATGGGCTTGCTGTACTGTACAATTTCAATGCTGGGCATGAATCACATGGGCTTGATACAAACCTCTTACACTTTCAATGGTTCTTATCTGCTGTTTGTTTTTGTCCACTTGGGGAAGAGATGTCCATATTCATGGACGGGACGAGACGAGGCTACCTGTAAATCTCTTGCAAATAAATAAAGGGTCACAACAGGTACGGGACTGGAATCTATTTGTTTTTTATTCACTTAATCACATGCGCTTGCTGTACCGTACAATTTCAATGTTGAGCATGAATCACAAATAACATGGGCTTGCTGTACTGTACAATTTCAATGTTGGGCATGAATCACAATTTCAATGTTTCAATGTTGGGCATCAATCACTTGGTCATAATACCCATTACATCAACCACGTAACAACATAACATTCAATTAAATGTCCCAATCCCACACGGGAGAGATGCAAATAGTCGTGCGGGGACCTTTACTGGTCATAATACCGGTTACATCAACCGCATAATATCGGTTATAATTTAATATTTTTATTTTTCTATTGGTTAAAATTATTGAAATAACTATTTTTTACCTCGTATGCAATATAATTATCAGAAAAAAAATTAATTTAAAATATAATAAATTATCAAAATTAAGTTACAATGCCACCTAGCTCTTTGGAAACTGCGTGCATTTATTGTGAAACTTTTTCGGACTAAAAGTTACGTGCAATGAAGAATGGTAATTACTGTTGTTTGGCACCGCCTCCGTGAGTATGTCAATGTCCGTTAAAAATCGGAAACCCTGCAACTTTTTGAATAAATGGCTCCACAATAAATAAAAAAAACACTTTTAAAATAGAACTGCTTTAATTAGTATTTAACCTACGCGGCGTGCCACGCCTACGTACCCCACAAGGTGGCGACGAGGGTTTGCTGCGAGGCCACCGCATCCAGAGGATGTGATCGATGACAGATTCACAGCTGGTGGGAGTTACTCCACCTGCTCCGATCGGACTGCTAACGATGAGTGTTGTCAGTTTATGACGGACGATATACGTTGATCCTCGATCGGTAGATCACTAATAACCACATCACATGTCGCGCCATTCTATTGGCCGATGGTGACTACCACCATCCGTATATACTCCGTAGAGCAGGCTCGTACCTGTTCCAACTTCCAACTTCTCTACTCTCTGCGTAGATGAATCCCCTCTGTCAAAAAAGGTATGAAAGCTGTCCCGTCGCCTGTCACTAAAAACCCGCGAGCTCTCCCAGATCTCCAGAAGATCCTCATGAGGACCCGAAAATCTCTCCAGTACCGTCAATGCCTGCAGCGGCCATAATGAGTACTCTGCCACCGAACAAAACCCTACTGCAAAACCCTTGCCCAGTTGGAAAGCCTTTTCCGATTTCTAAATATCTAATATTTTTAATAATATCAAAAAAATCATTTATATCAATTAAATATTTAGATCAAATCTTCCTTGTGTGACATTATTAACATATAAAAAAAAAAAAATCGACCAAATCTTACCCATCTTGCGTTATTATGTTCTCAAATTATTTGATTTTCAATTAAATTAAGTTATACTACTCATTTTCAAATTATTGTGTTCATGTAAGGGGACAAGAGGACAAGAGGTTTTTATATAGTTATAATCTTTTATATTAAATAATTTTTTTTAAATATTTATTTGCAATTTTATTGACGTTAACCAGGAATGGGCGGTGGATGAAACGTCAGCAATATAGACTGAGCCAAATACTTAGTACAACCATTCAATTCTCGTCGCTCGTTTTTATAAGAACTCGGGCAGATAATCTCCTTTTTAGGGGCGCTAACCAAAAAGCCCCCAACTTGTCGGAATCCTACACACGAATTTCGCAATTTGGCATGCTCAAATCGCAATTTAAGCGATCTGGGTAGTTTTAAAATCCAGTATTTAGTTTAGGATGAGCAATTAAAATTGCTAAAATTGTGAAAATAACAATTTCCAGGAACAATTTTGACTTGTTTTTATCAAAAGTTTACCCGAAAAGCAGGGTATTTTAGTTGTCTTTTATCCTACTCGTTTTTAGGAGGCGGCCTAGAGTAGATGAGTATTGTTAACTAGCGTGTTCCGCAATATTCACCCGTGGGGATATATTCATCAATGGTTAAACATAGTCAATCACAATCTTAAGTCAAGCATGATGCAACCATAGTTAACCAAACTCAAACATTGTTAACTAAAGTCCATCATGGTCAGCCATAGTCAGGCATGATGCACTAAAGTCAACCATCTCCATACTCAACTATGTTACACTAAAGTTAAGCATGATGCACATAAGTCAACCATAGTCAACTATATTCAAAATTGGATCAACTATACTAAAAAATGTTTACCCATGGTCAAACATGGTCAATGATGATTGTCCTTGTTTGACATTCACTAACTAAACTCTATTTGTTAGACAACTATCCTTCTTAAAACATATGTACCAATAGTCAAACATTCTCAATCATAATGGACCATGGTTGACCATGTTTCTAAACCATGTTAAACATAGTCAACCATTATAAACCATAGTCAACAATGATTGAACTCTTCATCTATGTAATTTTATTTACTAGCAATTGCCCCAAAAGGTGCAAAGGAATGCCAAAAGGAAAAAAACCTAAGTAAAGTAGATGCTATGAAGAGAAAAAGAGAGTATTGAAACAAATGCTATGAGGAGCTTGCATTGTGGTTTCGTTTGAGTGGTGTAAGGGTGGTTCAATCAAAGTTTTTATACAGTTTGATGTTAACATCTAATTTTATTGGTGGATTCAAAGTATTCAAAATGGATTGCAAGTTCATAACATATATGTTTAAATATAATGAGAAACACATAAGACAATGTAATACAAACCTGTAATATGGGAGAGTGGGCTTAGTATAATCATAATGGGAAGAGTAAGTTTACTTCATTCCTCATGTCAAAGATTGTACAATTCCCTCAACTTTCTCTCTAATTGGCCACCCACTCCATGGATACTATCATTCTTATGTTCATGCACTGTGTGACTTAGGTTCTATTCTATATTGCTAACAATCAACTAATTTGAAAATTAATCAAATTAACACTGAGAAAAGAAATTGTAGACCCTTTGTGAGAAATAGATGGCAATAGGAGAACATAAATTATGAGAAAGATAATAATCATTTACCTATTATGCAATTGTTTCTATTTGGATGCTTAAGAACCAAGTATTTTTCTAGCAAGCAATTCTCATAAAGTGCAGCAGTATGCTTTTTATCTTTTTATTGATTTTTTTAATAATTTTTTATTTTATGAGCCAACTTTTTATTTGGTTTTATTTTTTTTATTTTATAAGTCACATGAAATTTTTTAAGTGACAACATATCTCTACTATACTGGGTATAGAGCATCTCACTACTCTGCAACTGTGTCTCTAGTTCTAGGAACTTTAGGTTCTTCAATTTCTTTAGAGAGTAATTTTCTTGATTTGTTGTATGTTGAGTCTTCATCATCACTTGTTCTTCAGAACAAGTCTCAATATTATTCTCTTGTAGGTGATGGTACATGATCTTTTTTGAAAGTCAAATTCAGTTGTGTAGTTAGAAACATTTCATAATCTTCAGAACAAATTCTTATGCATAAAAACATACGTCACACAGTCATGCAACTATCTTAGCCAATGATTCAACACAACATTCATCCATATCTCGTATTCATACGGTAACTTTCTAGATTCCTTCCATCTCTACCAGAACATTATTAAGAGTGTGCACTACTCCCAACATGTCAACAAAAAGGTTTCATTCTATATAAGTAGTAATGGAATGTTGTATAAGAGGTTTCATCTTTAGCTTCACCTTATAAGGTGGAACCTTTTGAATGAACCCCTATAACTGGTTACCTTTATTCATTATAACACATATTCTTCATCACTTGAAGAATCTTGTTTTGTTCTTTTGCTTGCGGTTTCATCATCTTCTGCAGTATGTGCATGATGTCTCTTCTTGTTGATTTTCTTGGAGGATCCTTGGTTTCTGGGAAAATATCTTGAATAATGTCCTTTCTCATCACATGTGAAGCACCTAATACTGGAGAGGTCTCTTCTAGGTCCATGATTCCTATGGAATATTTTAGACTTCTTGTGATGGTGGTCCTACCTCTTATTATGATTTCTCTTTGTGTGAGTAGTTAGTCCCATCTTCTCCTATCTTGCTACTAGTCGAACTTCTTCTTGGGTGCATTCTTCCCATAATTTGCTCAATGTGATTAGCTTCTTCCTGGCACATATTCCTTGAATGAATGAGTCCCATGATCTTGGGAGACCATTCAAGGTATTCATCACAATCTATCCCTCTTCAACATTGCCTTCAATTGATTCAAGTTGTTCCTTGATTTGAGAGACCCTTGTGAAGTAAGATTGCATTGTCTCTGAGTGTTGGATCTTTACATTCTTGAGTTGGTTCTTGAGTGTCATATTTTGATTGATGTTCTTCCCTTCGAATATCTTCGTCAAAGCATCGAACATATCCTTGGGAGTCTTCAAGGATGATACATGAGGGATGAGGTGATCTTTGATGGAGTATGCAATAATTATTTTTGCCTTGACCATGTTCTTCTTGTGGATTGCCTTTGACTCTTCTCCCTTTGGTTTTGGAACCTCCTCATTGACATACTTGTCCAAGTCATTCTCTTCTAGGACAAGAGAAATTATGTACTTCCATGCTCGAAAGTTTTCAGCTCCTTCAAGCTTATCCTCAAGCTTGGCGTGATTTGTAATTTTGATATGAGAACCTCAAATGGAAATAGAAAGGAATTAGATCTTACTAATTTGAGATGCCCAACTTGGTTCTAGAGTTGACTGACCTAGGTTTGATAGAGAAACCTTAATTTTCCAAACTTTGAATCTTGAACTTCTGCTTGGATAGAAAGATGTGTCTCCTCAAGGCAAGTTGAGAAATGTACTCCTTTTCCCAAATCCGTGGACATAATTGCAAAATAATTGATGCCCTAATTTTTCCCCTGACAATAGTGACAAGGAAAAAAATGAAAATTCTCAGTTTTGAATTATGCTTTCACAAGAAGATGCGCCATCCTAGGGAGAGTTGAAATAACCTCCTTTTCAAGCTGATCTGTGGAGGGAAGTGCTAGGAACCGGAAGCCCTAGTTTCTCCCGGCACTAGTGATTGGGTCAAAAATGAAAATTCTCCAAATTGGGTTCTGCTTCCTCCAGAAGATGTGCCCTCCTAGGGCAAGTTATCCTAGCCCTCTTTTTGTGATGATCTGTGGAGATAAGACCTTGAAATAGGAATCCCTATTTTCCCCGCTACTGCATAGTGCCTTCTTTCATAGTGGCTCTAATACCATGTTAGAGTGTGCACTTTAATTCAATTTAGTTAGATATTTAAACTGAAAGATAGACAAGTACAACAAAACACAAAAGACACAAGAATTTTCCTCAGGGAAACCATAAAGGAGAAAACCCCGCAACTTCCTCATAAATAGATTTGTCACTAGTACAATATCAAACAAGATGGAAAACCCAAAATATAAGATGTCTTCTGCAGCTCTCTCTCTTTCTCTTCCAACGAACTTATCTTCTCTCTCACTTGGTGCGAACTTGCTTGAGTGAGTTTTATAGCCAAATGAGAGAGTGACTCTCTATATTTATACTTTAAGTGAGAGTGACCTAATTCCTCAATGGGGCTGACTTGTCTAAATGACTGGGCCGAACTGTCCCAGGGAGAGTCAAAAATATATTTTACATTTGACCTTTGGGTAACTATTGCCCCAACTTACAATGGAGGTTATACATTGATATTCTTGCATGACCAAATACAATAATGAAATCCCCGAACGGAGGAAAAACATCTCTAGTGGAGGTACAATAAAAATACAACAATAATATAATAATAATATACAAAGAATATCTTCCGAAGTTACATTTACAACAACACTGTGAACATATGATGTCTCATCTGAGGTATCAGAGGGGACTGCAGGAACCAAGTTTCTATAGTGCTAAAGGGATGTGAATCAAACATTCGACGTATCCAATATTCATTTAATTATATCGCAACCTAACATTATTCAACATTAACATAAGTAACAACAGCATAACAACTCAACTATGCGCAACATAAACAAACATTCATCATATTGAACATGAACATAGATATTACAACCAAAGTATCTCAATTAACATTGGAACAATTCTACATATCTTGCGCAAAGCACACCAATACTTAGTCTTCAACTACCAACATTACATGAAAAATAACTACTGTCAGTTCTCTAGATAGACAGATTTCCCAGAAACACTTACTTTACCCTTAGATTTCTTACATATTTATACATCAAGGTATGGGTGGAGTCCATTACAAAGTGGACAACACTCCTAACTAATTTCTAGCTAACTTTCTCCTTTTGCGCGGTTCTAGGCCAATTGTTAAACTGTCACATGGTCCATCTTCTGCGCATGACTTCCTAGACAAGTCCAAAACCCGCTCCAACACAAGTCATCCTATTTATGTTATGGTAAATATATTTTATTTTTGTCACGGTGGATTGATATTTCATGGAAGTATTATTAAGTCTCCTAAATATCGTGCCTGATATATTAAGTTAAATGCAAAGTGAAAAGTTGTGTGAAACAAAATCAAAAGATTGTAAAGTATTTGAGAATGTGTGAAAAAGTTATTTGATAAAATATTTTAATTAACGGTGACAAAGTTTTTACTGTGTGGTTTCCCGCATCTGGTATCAAAGTCGGTTTTCAAAGGAGGTTTAGTAAGAGCAATAGGTATTTTTTTAAATAAGGAGGTCACTTTGGAAAATTTAAAAATGGATTCCACCTTTGGTGCATCACTGTCAAGTATGAAAACCCCTCTTTTTACAGGAAAATTTTATTAGTATTGGTCTTTGACCATGAAGGCTTTGTTTTGGTCTCAAGATGTGTGGGGGATAGTGGAAAATGGCTATGTGGAACCAGTAGATCAGGAAACATACAATGCTCTCACACAAGCTAAGAAAGATATCTTGAAGGAACAGGAAAAAAAATATGGAAAAGCCATGTTTTGCATACATCAAGCAATGCATGAAAGCATACTCCCAAGAGTAGTAGCGACAAAGAAAGCCAAGGAGGGATGGGATACATTACAAACTACTTACCAAGGTGTGGACAAAGTAAATACTATTAAATTAGAGATTCTTACAGGAGATTTTGAAAATATGTCAATGAAAGACCTAGATTCAATAGAATCCTTTTATACTCATATTGTTGGACTGATCAATCAAATTAAGTCTCGTGGAGAAACTATAGATGACATGAAGGTTGTTGAGAAGGTACTTAGGAGTCTTCCCCCAAAATTTGAATCCATAAATGTGAATTTGGAGGAAATGAAATATCTGAGCCAATTTATTGTTGATGAGTTACATGCCCCCCTCATCAATCATGAACACATACTACATAAATCAAATGAAACACTGGAAAATGCATTTGCAGAATAGTCATCTATAAGCTATGGAAGAGGAAGGAGGATATCAAATCATAGAGGTAAAGGATGAAGTTTGTCTAGAGGTGGATGTAGCAACAATTCTACAAATGTTGCTAGTACATGTCAAAATCAGAATTCTAGTCATCTAAGTGGCCAAAGATTTGATAAATCATGAATACAATGCCATTATTGTAATAAATTTGGACATCGTGCATATGAATGCAGGAGAATAAACAACATGACGAGAACTAGCAAGGTCAAAACGAGTCAAGCAACACTAGAACTTCCACTAGCACATTGTTTATGGCATGCACTTCCCACTTGAATTTAATATTTCCCAAGCAAGTCCATGCAAATCATATGACAGGTAATTCAAATTTGTTTTCTAGTTTGGATGATTCAGTTCAAACTGATGTGACACTTGGTAACAGTATTCAAGACATTGTTTTGGGTAAAGGTATTGTTGATATTCGGACCAAAAAGGGGGAACGAAAAATTATGCCTGATGTGTATTATGTTGCATGCCTAAAGCATAATTCAATGAGTATTGGACAACTGTTGCAGACAGGCTATAGATTCTACATGGAAGATAATCATTGTGTGATATTGGACAAGTATCCAAGCAATCAACTCATAGATAAGGAACAAATGATAAGCAATCGCTTGTTTCCCTTAAGAATAAGGCCTGATATAAAAGAAAAAATTGCACAAGACACAAAAACTACACGTTATGGAGCTGCATTTATGGTAGAGTGAAGAAGTAGTCGAGCCATGTTTGAAGGAAGAAAAAGACAACTGTATAGATACACAAGCAACATTACAGTCAAAGGTTCAAGATGAGTCTTGGCAATGGCATTTCATATTTGTACATTTAAACTTTGGTGCGTTGAAGCTACTACATATGAAGAATATTGTGAAAGGTTTTCCATTGATTGACAAACCATAAAGAGTTTGTGAAGGTTGTATTTTTGACAAACATAGAAAGACATTTCTAGTTGGCAAGTCAATTAGAGAATGGGCACCACTTAAAATTGTGCATTTAGATATTTGTGACCCAATGCAAACACCATATTTAGGGGGCTACAATTACTTTCTCACGTTCATTGATGATTTCACAAAAAAAAATGGATTTATTTCCTGAAACATGAATTTGATGCATTTGGGTGTTTTCAGCAGTTTAAGCCACTTGTGGAGAAGCAAAGTGGCTATTTCATCAAATTCTTAAGGACAGACAGAGGCAGTGAATACATATCAAATGATTTTTCTAACTTTTTGCAAAATTCATGGCATACACAAGCAATTTACTGCACATACACCTCAACAAAATGGCGTCGTAGAGAGGAAGAGTCGAACAATTATGGAAGTGGCATGCAATATGATGACATCAAAGCATTTACCAAATGAATATTTGGTTGATTCAACAACAACTATTGTATACATCATGAACATATGTCCAACAAAGAGTGTGGAGAACAAAGTTCCTCGATAGTCTTGGACATGTATGAAACATAGTGTTTTGCATTTAAATTTTTTTGGGTGTGTCCCATATGCACATATTCCAGGTGAGATGAGAAAGAAACTAGATAACAAGGGATAGAAATGAATATTTGTTGGATATTCATAAGATAAAAAGGCATACAAGTTGTATGATCCCATCACCAAAAAGGTCGTAATCAGGCGTGCTTTTTCAGTTTGTGGAAAATGAAGCATGGGATGGAAGTGTAGAAAATAATGTAAAAATCATAGATGTTGTACCTAATGAAGACATGACATATGAATCAAATTGTCGCACCCTCCCACCTCAAGAACTGCGCAACATGTCCCAGCTCAAACTATTGCATTACTTGTCGCAGCACAAGCTACACATTCAAGAACACCACAAGCGTAGTAAAATCCAACAAGAAGTCCAGGTAGCTCTACATCTTTAGATCCAACATTATCAAGTTTGTTGCCACAAAAAACAAGAAGTTTTTATGAGTTGTATAATGTTGATATAACAAATTCATTTTTAGTTTTTGCATTATTTTCTCAAATTGATGATCCTCTAACATTTGAACAAGCTGTAAAAAATGATGTATAGGCGCAAGCCATGGATGAATATTTAATCGATTGCATTGGAAAGAATCAAACATGGGAGTTGGTAGATATACATGAACACAAGGATGTAATAAGTGTATAACGGATTTATAAAACGAAGCAATATGCAGATGGAAATGTGCATATAAGCACAAGGAAATATTAGTCGAAAGAGGTTTTACAAAACATCCTAGTGTAGATTTCAATGAAACATTTGCGTCTGTTGCACGCATGGATACATTCAGAACAATTTTGGCCATTGTCACAATAAATGGCATGTTTACCAAATTGATGTTAAATCTACATTTTTAATGATTATTTGGATTAGGGAGTTGTGCATGTGGATCAACCACAAGGGTATGAAGTTCCAGGACAAGAAAACAAAGTATGCAGATCGAAGAAAGCACTGTATGGATCAAATCAAGCCCCTAGAGCTTGGTACAGTTGCATTGACTCCTACCTCATCCAAAATGGTTTTCAAATAAGTGAATGCGAACCAACACTGTACATAAAAGTCAACAATCAAGCCTAATATCTTAATTGTTTGTTTGTATGTGGATGATCTAATCTTTCCTGGTGATCTTAGTGCAGATGACTTTAAATCAATCATGAAAGATGAATTTGAAATGACCGATTTGGGGCTTAGGAAATATTTTATGGACATTGAAGTCCATCAATCCAAAGATGTATATTTATTTCATAGTCCAAGTATTCAAATGAAGTCTTGAAAATATTTAATATGATAAATTGCAAAGCTGCCCCAACACCAGTCATAAAAGGATTGAAATTAAGCAAGGAGGATGAAGAATCAAATGTAGATCCTATGCTATTTAAAAGGTTGGTTAGAAGCCTTATGTATTTGACAACCACAAGGCCTGATATTATGTATGGAGTAAGCCTAATTTCAAGGTTTATGGAGTCCCCAAAAGACTCTTATTGACAGGCATGTAAAAGAATGACGAGGTATGTGAGTGGCACAAAAGATTTTGGTATTTTGTACTCTACTTCAGTAAATTTCAAACTTATTGGATATACTGACAGTGACAGTGTAGGAAACATAAATGACAGGAAAAGCACATCTAGGTATACTTTTCATTTTGGCACAAGAGTTGTGTCATGGGCTTCAAAGAAGCAACCCATTGTGACTCTTTCTTCAACAAAAGCAGAGTATGTTACAGCCACAAGTGTTGCTTGTCAAACTGTTTGGATGCGTAATATGTTAAAAGATTTGTCTCATGGTCAACAAGAACCGACATCAATACACTGCGACAACAATCTAGCCATTGCATTGTCAAAGAATCATGTGTACCACAAGAGAACTAATCATGTTGATACAATGTTTCATTTTATCAGAGAATTGGTAAATAACAAAGATATTTGTTTAGAGTTTTGCAGGTCTAAAAATCTACTGGCAAACATTTTTACAAAACCATTAGCAAGGGACACATTCCAGTATTTGCTAAGTTGCTTGGGAGTAACTGATTTTGAGAATATCTTTGTGCAATGAATTTTATTATGCATAGCAATGAAGCTATAACTGCACAAAGTTACAGCTCCGAAATTTTTTAAAATAATTTTGTTAGTGATCCTCATGTACTTGTAATTAAGGGAGAGTGCTAGAAATATTAATTACAAGCAGATGAACATCATGTTTCCATCGCTTTAGTCAGGCATATCAGAGTCTACCATTGTACATTTTGGTTATAAGTCTTATTAATTAGGTGTGAAAAATGTTATCTTTAATGTAACAAGAGTTTGTAGCTATGTAAAAGTGAAGAATCCCCGCAATTTTTGAATCATACATTGCTTTATACTAAATTACTCTCATTTTATAAATAATTAAAGCATAATTCATATTTCACTTTATGTGAATTTGAGTATCACCACGAAGTCCTATTTGTGAGATATAAAACCAGCATAGATCCATCTCAAACCCAATTTTTTTTATTTTATAAGCCAACATTGATTTTTTTAATAACTTTTTATTTAGTTTTTATTTTATTTTTTATTTTATAAGCCTACTTTTTATTTAGTTTTATTTTTTTTTATTTTCTAACCCGATATA
This sequence comes from Larix kaempferi, assembly GCA_027924585.1. Taxonomy (NCBI): domain Eukaryota; kingdom Viridiplantae; phylum Streptophyta; class Pinopsida; order Pinales; family Pinaceae; genus Larix; species Larix kaempferi. The sequence continues at coordinate 818,963 of BSBM01001515.1, read as the reverse complement.
AATTTTTTAATTATTTTTTATTTTATTAAGAATATAACAATATCTCTACCATATCCCAGTTAGATGCAATTACCCAACAATAATATAAAAACTTTGCCTTTATGTTTAGCTACATGTCGTCTTTATGTCCTCTTTGTTATGGTAAATATGTTTTATTTTTGTCACGATGGATTAATATTTCACAGAATAATTGTTAAGTCTCCTCAATATTAAGGAACATGTGAAATGAACACCGTGGGATTTCCCATCCATGAGTAGTAAGTAGGAACGTGTTGCTTTTCTTTATTGTTGTCGTTATCAAACATCATATTTAGCCAATCCCAACGTATACGAATATAAAGAAAAAGTAAAAGTAAAAGCAAAAGAATTACTTTCACATCGTAATGAGGCGATAACCGATTTGGATGTTTAGTTTGTCTCTCTTTGTCAAAGCCAAGCCAAACTTTATGTGAATTAATATATATATATATATATTACATTACATTACATTACATGTACAAGTAATTATTATATAAGCGGTTTGGTAACTTTTTAATTATGTTTTGAATTTTTTTTTAAAATTAATAATTATATAAAAGTAAAAATAAGCGAATCACTTTGATATCATAAATATCGAATCTATTTTTCTTCCCTATTGGCTTGACAATGGCAGAATTGATTTTGAACTTTAATTTAATTTTAGAATTTCATTTTTGAATATAACTTAAACCTTATCATATTTAAAAAAAAGTTATCCTATTATTATAAGAATGACTTTTTTTTTTTTTAATATTACAGTAAGCGAATCACTTTGATATCATAAAAATCGAATCTATTTTCTTTTAATAACGGATTGAGAATGTCGAATTGATTTTTAACTTTAATTTATTCTTAAAATTTCAATTTTGAATATGATTTAAACCTTATCATATTTTTTTTTAATATCTTATTGTTATAAAATGATTTTTTATTTTATTTTAGTTGAGTTTGTGTATATGTTTATATAAAAGTTAAAGTAAGTTAATTTGATATTATAAAAACGGAATTTTTTTTTAATAATGAGAAATTTACTTTGAATTCTTATCCAAATCCTTTTCATGAACTCCCTCTCAGTACACATTTCCAATTAAGAAACTCACTATTTTGAATCACTTTGATATTATAAAAATCGAATCTATTTTATTTTAATAACGGATTGAGAATGTCGAATTGATTTTTAACTTTAATTTATTCTTAAAATTTCAATTTTGAATATGATTTAAACCTTCATATTTTTTTTAAATATCTTATTGTTATAAAATGATTTTTTATTTTATTTTAGTTGAGTTTGTATATATGTTTATATAAAAGTTAAAGTAAGTCAATTTGATATTATAAAAATGGAATTTTTTTTTAATAATGAGAAATTTACTTTGAATTCTTATCCAAATCCTTTTCATGAACCCCCTCTCAGTACACATTTCCAATTAAGAAACTCACTATTTTGAACCACTTTGATATCATAAAAATCGAATCTATTTTATTTTAATAACGGATTGAGAATGTCGAATTGATTTTTAACTTTAATTTATTCTTAAAATTTCAATTTTGAATATGATTTAAATCTTATCATATATTTTTTTAAATATCTTATTGTTATAAAATGATTTTTTATTTTATTTTAGTTGAGTTTGTGTATATGTTTATATAAAAGTTAAAGTAAGTCAATTTGATATTATAAAAATGGATTTTTTTTTAATAATGAGAAATTTACTTTGAATTCTTATCCAAATCCTTTTCATGAACCCCGTCTGAGTACACATTTCCAATTAAGAAATCCACTATTTTGACTACATATTTTAAGTATCCATTTCTTCATTACATTTTTAATACCTTTTTTATTTTTATCCTTAATATGGTGATATGGAACAACTCTTATAATCCTTATAAACTTTGCATTGTTAAATATGAAATCTTATTGAGAGTAAAAATTTCAAAATGGGGAATAACCCCCTAAACATAAATCAATTTCACATAGTCATTTCAATTGACTTCACACCACATTCACTCACAAATCAAACCTATTCAAACACCACTTTAACTCCAAACACAATTGGATTCATACCAACTTTACACACAAATCATACTTATTCTAACTTTAATTTGACTTCATACATAACTAGACTCACACCAACTTTAGACATATAGTACCTATTCAAAACCCCCAATACCCTATTCAATCCCCTATATACATAATTATAAACCCCCCTAATATCTATATGTTTTTAATATATTAAAAATACCCTTCAACCATTATATACCATGTTGTTCACTTTTTTTAGTATTAAATCCCCCATTATGAACTCAAGGGCTATAACATTTCTTACTTAGAACCCCTATACCAAATACTACCATTAATTGATTTCTTGATTGAGGAATTAACTTGGTATAGTTTCAACAAGGTTAATTTTTACTATGCTAATTAGTATTCATTATTTCAATGATTATTACCCTTTAATTATACCAATATACAACCATATGGCATCACATATCCATGTACTAGGTGGACAGGTGGATTGCATACAGTCTTAAATATATGCTTTCTCGAGGTTTCGAGGTCTACACTTGTTATTCAAAGAGTATGGAAAGGTGTGTTAGGATGTACTCTCTTGTCCTTTGTCTCTTCGATACTCACAAAATAGTGTATTAAGTTGTCTGCTCTATTAATTTGGTCATTTGTCATAACCCTGGTCTGGTTCTAATGGAAGTTGTAAAGGGTTTGTAGAGGTTTTTCCTGTTGATTTCACTTGCTTGTTATGGAGATGGTTTCCTCTTCATCTTTGAGTTATTTCTTTAGTCTCTTTCTAATGTAATTGCTATTGTTTATAATATGTTATTGTTTCTCTTCTCTCCAATACTTATAAAAAAAAACACCCTCAATGTGATTTCGGCGCTAACATAGCATAGCAATAGAGAAAATGCATAATATTTCCAGAATACTTACTATGTTGTGCATTTTACTTTGGCTCTTGTTGTATTTTTTATCTTATCATGATTTGTCGGTCTCTGAATCAAACACTTCTTTTCGAATACAGATCTCTTAGACTCGGCTTTCACCAGCTGGTAGACTAGGCTTTCACCAGCCGGCATACTGCCGAGGTGGAGGTGATTAACGAGGAAGCCAAAAACATCCAGTTGGAGGCGGGGGAATAACCCCTATCTTGTAATTAGAGAACCAAAGTAGGTTCTCCAATTGGAATCGATTCTCGTTCATACCGTGATTGGATACTCGCTCAGCCGGGAGAGGTCTACTCATGTGTAGCACAAGGGCTGCTAAAATTTTCAATAAAAAAATGGGATTTTCGCAATGAGGCAAAGTTGGGCCCTGTCATTGCATCCCTTGTGCCCCTCCTCCATCTCCTAATCAAACTCATGTTCTGTAACTACCACTTGGTTTCAACAGGGGCAACTATTTCCACGAGAGGATTCAAACCATGTACTTGCAAGAACAAATTTTGTACAAAAGAAATCCCATACAAGTAAAAATAGACCTCAACCAAGCCCAAGTCTCAAGACTTGTCTCTCCATTGTAGTGCAACGTATTCTCCTCCTACAATGGTGTGAATGTGAAGCCAATGTTCAATAAATGTCTTGGTAGGCAGGGTACAATTCTTATTTAATTCAGTCACTGCCACATATTTCATGCAAGACTCACTCAAATGGCAGTTACGACACGCTTGTCCACCTATATGGTTTGGACTCCCTACCTCTTAAATAACTATTAATAACGTTTTCAGGAAAATAGTGAATGTAATTTTGACGGTTTATAAAAAATCTACTTGTATGAGAATACTTCTTTTCAGTATTTTTTTCGGTATTTGATGGTCAAAATGTTAAAGAACAGGAAAATGCTCGTCAAATTCCAACCTTGTTCTAACTGTTATTTCTAGATTATTGTACCAAACTCTTAGCTCTCTTAATTATGAGAGGATTCAGATTCTCAGTCGTACAAAGACATTTCTCTTTATGATTAGCTCTTTTAAAGAGATAGTAATACCTCATTGTTTAATTTGTTTCCAGGATAATATTTGTTCGTGGAGTATACTAGTGTTGTCGATAATAAGATTACGTGAATTCAATATTAAAGTTGGTAATTATAAGAAAATGAATTGGGTCTTTATTAGAATCCTTAGGGTAATTTGTAAATAAATAAAACTTTCTTTTTGGAAAAACCTTAGGGTAATTTGTAAATAAATAAAACTTTCTTTTTGGAAAAACCTTAGGGTAATTTGTAAATAAATAAAATTTTCTTTTTGGAAAAACCTTAGGGTAATTTGTAAATAAATAAAACTTTCTTTTTGGAAAAACCTAGAGTTTAGGAAACTCTAACTGACTATTTGGAATATGAATACCAAAGGTTAGAAATACTTTGTATAAATATAATGCTTGATGAATGAAATAGAGATTCCAAGAATTATTACTTGTCATGTGGTATCAAAGCACAGACCTACTCTCCCGTAACTCTTGCGGCATGCAAGTCTGCCCTTTTCTCTTCTCAGGTCTGTTGTCTGCATTATAAGCTATATTCCAGGTGTTGCAATCGACCGTTCCCTTCCTTCTCGAGAGTGTAACGCCCCCTACTATTGATTTATGTGGTATTGTCTTCATTTCATTCCACAATCCCATCTTTCCATATAGCTACGACCTCCATACTGCTACGTGCCACTTTTCTGGGTGATTGGAGCTGCTGCGTATTGTGGCTCACCACTATCCATTGACTGCTCGTTGTACTCTGTCCAAGAAGCTATCAAACATTGTTGTGTGGAAGACCGCATCCTTGAACCTTCCACATCAAGGAAGCCTCGCCCATATCGAGAGCTGTGTTATCTCTCTCTCTTGGAGATGATCTTCAAAGTGAAAAGAGTTGCACTCTTGCTTTGGACTGGAGTTGAACAAACGTCTAGAGGAGTGACCATTGACCTGCGACCTGAGCACATTTGAAGAAGCCATCACGAATTATTGTGTATTATTCTTTTATATTTATAACTCGAATGCGTGGAAGCCCATTCTTTTCTTTTATGATGTTGCATTCAATGTTTTGAAGCACAGATCGCTTTTCTTATGGTGTTGCCACACCATATCATGTAAATAAGAACAACTGCGACCTCAGTTGATGCGTCTTGCAGTTGGTATCAAGAAATATGTCAAGATCCTGAGTGCGAATGCTATGTTGATGTGTGAGATGCATTGAAGCCGCCTACAAAAACTGGAGTTGTGCATCAATCATTGGTTGCCACATTGAAAGCTACATCCGATTTTGTCTACATGGAGACTACTTCTGTTGAATATTGTGAAGTTTTTCATCATAGGGTTTTGTGTAAAAGAACAACTCCCTTGAGTTGTCTGCGTCCAAGAGCTGCAACCTGTTACAATACGAAAAAATTCCTTCGTGGATGTGGTGATTCTGTTTGAAAGCTATGCCCATAATTTTGTTTGTGTGGAGTTGCTTGGAGCTGCATGACACCTCTTGAGTCTGCTACATAGCTAAAGAGCTACGTGGAGGTTTTGAAATTGCGACCTAAGTTGAAGTGGAGACTACCATATCAAGAAGCTGCGAATTGTGTATGCAAAACCCTAAGTTTTGTGTGAGGTCGAGACCATGAATAGGTGTTAATGTTTTTGAAAAGTGTTGAAATCATTTTTTGTATTGTGAGACAAAGATTCAAGCATAACTAGCAATTGTAATAAGACTCTATCATTGTAATCACCTTGTGAGGGTGAGAATCATTGTAAGAAGGAGAGACTCATTGTACTCGTAAAAATCACTATAATTGCAAGAAAAAAATATGTATGTAATAGTTCTAGAGCTATAGAATTGAATAGAGAGCTACTACAGAATCCCATATTTTTCTTTAAGCATTTTGTAAGTTGCAGGTTCTAGATTGAAGAAGATGCATTCAATAGCATCAGTTGTTGGTGCTACACTCACTGGAAAGGATACATTTCCAGAATGGTGGAGAAAGATCAAAGCTGCGTATGTCTACAATGATTTGGGGGACGACATCTACGAAGGAAAGACCACTCTCAATGACGAAGGCACCGTCATCAGTCCAGCGCCAATTCCCCCTTCATCGAAGAAAGAAATTGCCATTTGGAAATCCAGAGACAAGAAAACAGTGGCCACGATTTCTGCCACTGTCAATGAAGAGGTGTGCCAGCATATTCTCCCTACGGAGACATGTTATGAAGCCTTAAAAACTCTAAAATATCTATATGATTCACACTCTAAAATGGAAATCTTTCAATTAATGTTAAAGTTATTCAGTCTTGAAGTAAAAGATAATGAGCGCACGCTGGACGCATCTGAAATAAAAGCCATCATGCACAAGATTCAAGCCTCTAGTATGAAACCATACCTTCCACTTGTAGCATTTGTAAAATATATTTATCCCACTCACTCAAACTACCTTGAATCCTTGCAAGCAAGCAACAAGTTCAAAGACCTCACATTTGAAGTTTTGGTAGAAAAGATTGCAGACAGAGAAAAAGATTTTGGAAAAAAGACAAGTGATAGTACTACATAATCTCTTTGCTTTACTCTGAAAGAAAAGAACAAGTCTAAGGAATATTTCAGGGGAGATAGCAGCAAAAGAGGCGGAGGAAGAAGAAATTTCAGAGGAAGAGGAGGAAGAAACAATTCTTGTTGGCTTATATATTGATCTAGAGGTTTCCAATGTAGACCGCGGTTCTTCGCGGTTTCAAGGAACCAACAAAACCTGTTCTCACCGTCCCTTTTGGAAACATCATTCGAACATGCTAAGGTCTCACCCGAGGTGTAGCTATGGGGGTACTATGGAATCAGGTTTCCACAGTGACGTGATGAGTTGTTTAAACAGAACTACTGCGCAATGCAATGCAGGGCTCGCGCTATGGATTGAAGAATGCGCGACGATAGACTGTGTTGCGGTCAACACTTCTGCAAGCTCAGATGCTTTCGCAACCAGCGCATCTTCAAACTGTGCGGTTCAGACAGGATGCAAATAATGGGACAGCACAACTGACTTATACGCTTCCTCTTCAGACTTAACCACTATGAAGACTTTACTTATTACTTTATTCACCCATTTACTGCCTTAGATTATTTAGCCTTATAACTGAGGTAAACATACGGGACACACAATACTGCACACACCCGGTGCTGTGCATCAAAAGAGTTACACAACCTGAACCCTACATACACATGAGATTATTCAACGAACTGATACTTTCATAGACTTAGAATACTGCACATTCAACATTCATCCCTTCATGTAATACTTAACATATTATTCCCATCTTTCTCCTATGGTGAATACATATAAAAGCATTAACATAACAACTGATAAATGAGAATCCAAGCATCCATTGTAGCAAACACACAAGTGCAAAAAAACACATAAACAATCACACTGCACAAGATTTAATGTGGTTCACCCCCAGGATGGGATCTACGTCCACAATAACTGTTGCTGTATTAGTCTTTGGAAAGGGTACAACAGTTCTTTGTCTGCGCACTTAGCTACAAATTCTCTTCTCTCTCAACAGGCCTCTGTGCACATAGCTTGCAGAGCCTTTACAAAAAATGTCTCTCAACAAAGATCTATTCAGTCAATAATAACAATGAAGAGTAACACCAACTCAACAACGAGAGATTAAAAGTGAAGATTAACCCTTTCCCATACAAAGTATGCCTTATTTATAGATCATGCCCGTAGGTCATGTCTTTACAATTCGAAGACAAAAGCCCGTAGGTTTACAAAGCTATCACGGTTTTTCGCTTAACCGGACTTGCTGGCTTCTGGTTACGAATCTTCCATCGTGGCTGTCTTCCACTCATGCTTCATGTCACTATCGGCCTTCCTGTCACATGCACGCCAACAGGTCACTTTCACCGAGCCGTTCTTCCCTTAACTGTCTTGTGCGACTGGTTCAGGTAGTGGTTCTTTACATGTGCAACCAATTGCTTTCTTCTGCTTTGCTCCTTAGCCATCGCCTGGAACTCATGGAGCATCTTTACCAAAAATAGACCACCGATGGTCTAGCCGAAATATGTGCCGCCTTCCGTCCAACACTCTGCTTTGTCGAATCTTCGTAGACTGGCCACATAGCAGCATTGTATTCCTCGCAGCGCTGAACTTCGCCGCTCTTCCAATGCTACGTTGTGTACAACTTCGTAGCATCCCAAAAATAGACTTTGTAAAAAATCCTTCAACTGAACTGTGCTCAGCTCCGCAGTTTCCAAAATCTGACTTACACAAAACTTCCCCACTTGGGCCAGGCCCAATAGGCCCTTAACACTTACATGTGGATCCTCCCTAAGCCACCTTCAACTTCGACTTCTCCTAGTTGTTCCTCCGCCTGTGGAGCTAGCTTCGCAGCGAACTCGTTGTATGTGTCAATCAACTTTTCAACCGCTTCCTTAGTGTCTTGCTCAACTTGTTTCACGGTTTCCACAATCTCAGGTGTTATTTCATCATCGACTTGTCCTTCCACATGTTCTTATCCTTCGCGCAACTCCTTTAACTTTTCCTCGATCTCCTGCGAGATCGTGTGGGATTCCTCCAACAAAGGTTGTGATTTATCTCCCATTTCAGTCTCTTTTTCTCTTAAGGCTTGAACTTCCTTTTTCAGCACGCTGACTTCCCGGTACCTCTGCAGTCTCTCTCTTGGTAGCAGTGCTTTAACTTCAGCATCCAATAGTTCTAATGCTGCTTGCTTATTTTTCACAGCGTTCTTGACTTTGAGCAACCCTGGATGCTCCTCGAGGGCAGTAAATACCTTCGACGCCTCATCTAACAGACTTTGGCACTTAGCCACCTCGGTGGCTATACTTTCTGTTGCGACCTTCACTTCCTTCGCTCGTAACTATTGTTGATCTGGTGGAGTCTGTGGGTTAATTTGTGCCTCTAAGGCAGCAACCTTAGCTTCGTGGTTAATCTCCATCTCTCGCATATTCGCCTTAAGATCATTAACCAGTGTGTTGATCTTAACTACAGTGTCCACGGGGTCTATCTGTACGTCACATTCTGATATATCATCTGCGACCACAGTGATCGTGGACTCTAGTATTTTTCGTCAATCATGCTCATCTTGCAGCTCCATAGCTCTCTGCAAGCTAGCTTCCTCTAGCTAGCTTCCTCCAGCTTCCTATTAGTTGCTTTCTATTTCAGCGAGTCAATAGTTCTCCCATGCATTTCTTCGATAACCTGCAGATGCAAATAGTGTATACCAGGCAGTGGTATCTTCGCAATATCAAGCTCCACACGCTCTACGTCCTTCGTGTCCAACATTATCTGTTCTGGCAGTGGCAGCCTTACAATTAAGGGATCAAGATGGATAATGTGGGACTTCGCAAGCACGATCATGGCTTGCTACGACATCTTCTGCTGCGAAGTTCCTCCTGACTTCTCTTCAGACTTTGAGTCCCGTGGCAAGGGTAATATTTTGTGTACTTCTTCAATTTTTTCTGTAATCCCCTGCAGTGTGGTTAGATTTTCCTGCAAAGCTTCTTGAATCACTTTGTCCTTTTTCTCCTTCTTAGTCATTAGATCTTCCATCTGCTCTGTGACCTTTTCCGCGATCATGTTCAAATCATCATCATGAAGTATTGCTTCTGAAATTCCTTTAGTAGCTCTCTGCTTCTTTCTTGCCCCCTTTGGCTGTGTCGGGCTCTCAGCTTTCTTCCTTTTTCCCGTCTCTTTTTCTTCAACAATGGGACATGGAATGGGGTTGTCCTCGCCAGAGTCGCTTTGGATATCCACTATTTCGACTTGAAACTTAGCAGGCCATTCCTTCATGATGTTATCAATATCATCTCCATACATATGGTATCTTCCTGCGAACCATTCAGTGTTCTTCTGTTGTGCCTTGGATGAAATGTGAATACATCACATGTCAGCATAAAAATTGATAGTGCGAATATACTTACTCATTACCTGCTTTGTTATCCACGGCATGAGCATGATGGTTCCACGCAGTTGGTCATAATAGGTGTAGAAGACCTCAGTTGTCGCGTGCTGTCTCTGTGAATTCAAATTTGCCCAAAGGTTTGAATAGCAGGCTCCTCTGCAATCGTCGCTATTGACTATTACGCTGACGTAATGCTTCGGGTCTTTCCACCGTATGAAGGCGATCAACACTATTAACCATGTAAAATGTAAGTTACCACCATTCATCTATGTTTCATTTAGTTCCTCCAGGAACTCGTTTAACAGGTATTGACACCAGTTGAATTGTTCTCCCTCCGAGACTGTGGCACCAAGTAGTACTGGGCCCGCGGGTACCTCCAAAGGCCTAGATTTTCTAAGAATCTTACCGGCTAACAGTTGCGTGACAAACCGCGTTGCCTTATCATCTATGTCCTCCATCTGAAATCCTCTCTTTCCTTTGATGACAGTTTGAGTTTTCTTCATCTTCGCGACCACTTCTTTGTCCTTGCTTTTCCCTTGGAAAAACTGCTTCGGATCTTTACCTCTTTTTCTCAATCTAGTGATCTAGTGGATTAAGTCAATATTCAGGTCGATATTGCGATCGAGCCACAAGTATCCCTAGTGAATGCGCGCCATCAAAGTTCGCACCACCGCATTTAGCTCCGACGATCTGTCAAAATGCGGGAGTCTAAGCAGATTGAGCAGTGTCGACTGGACTACTCCAGACAACCAACTTTCCACGACCAAGTTGAGGTTTCCTTTCACATCTTTCTTCCAGCACATGTACTGGTCGGGCTGGAATTGTGGAAACTTAAGTTCATTGGGCTCCTTCTGCATCTGAAGCAGATCATAGTCTTCCCACTTACACTCTGGGATCTTACCCAACAAATTTTTGTCCACTTCGACATGCTTTGATATCGGCGAGAGTGGAATCTCGTATTTGGCATTCTTCGTTACCTTGAGGATCGATGCATCTAGTGCATGCGGAGAAATATAGTGAGGGGTGAGTGTCAACGGTATCTCCTTATCGGCTATTAGCACCTATGGCACTATGGAACTCATCTTTGGTTTCATCACTTTCGGCCCCACTGGTCTTTGCCTTTGTCCTGCATTGTTTGAGCATGTCTCGGTGATCTTCTGGAAGCCTGTCCTTGTTCTATGACAACTTTATTGGTTGGAGTTCTCATCAACCCTTCAATTCTCCCGTATTTGAACACTTTCACAGTCTCTTGGACCATGAACTCTTCCTCAATGGAAGACCTCTCTGACATTCACTTGAACAGATCTCAACAGGATGTTGGATAGCTTTGCTGAAAAAACTCGCAAAGTAGCACTCGCAAGAAAATTCTTAGGTTCCGGTAACCCCCATGAGTTCGAATCCAACAGTATTTATAGGCCCAGTTGACCTCCTGCGTGCCCCTCAACGGATAGACAAGCATTAAATGTGGTATCCGTTGGCCAAATCTGGCGGATATTTGGGTCCTTTCGTTCATTAACTCATTCATAACGACTAATTCTGTGTTAAATGCTTGAACGGTCGCTGGAAAGGTACTGTATAACGACTATTTTTGCGACCGACAGTGTAATGGCTACTTTTCTGGAATGTTGCGTCGAACTACGTGGCGGTCATCACTACTTCCTACGCAGTGACTTCGCGGTGCCTGATTTCTTGCCTCTGAACTTAGCCTATTTCCTTGTTTATCTCGATCATCGTAGTTGCATTTTGAACTTCGCAACTGTGCAGTTCCTCTTTTCTTTTTCTCTCTTTTTTTTTTTTGGCACAGCTTCACTGCTAAACAAGTACTACGCGGTATATACACTTTCTCATCATACATCGCGTATAGACTCTTCCCCTTTTCTAGTGCCCAATTTCAACTATACTTGGCACTTAGAAATTTCCTTCTTTCTGATCATCAAGGGTTCTGTGAAGTAGGACTATCCCGATAGGGTTTAAGTCTGCTTCCATTAACTAGGCCATACACGTTATCTCCTGCTAATGTGGCTAACTGAGTTGCGCCACCATTAGTAACATGTACAACAGTATATGGACCAAGCCAATGCCTTTTAAACTTTCCAGGAATCTTCATGAACTTTCTATCATACAGGAGGACTAGATCACCTACCTGAAAGCTCTTATTTTTTATTTGGTGATCATGCCATGCTTTTTCTCTTTCTTTGTGCACTTGTTGTGAAATTCCGCGATGAAGCGATCCTCTTCCATACCAACCAAGTGTAGAATCCTTTCTTCTAGTATGTCACGATCTGCCATGCCTTTGAATGTAGCTATTCTCAAGATGGGAACAATGTACTCCATTGGCATTATTGCTTCCTATCCATAGGCCACCCTAAAAGGTGCGTGGCCAATCAAGATTTTGCAAGTAGTTCTATATGCCCATAAAACGGCTGGAATGCGCAAGTCCCAATCATCCCTATTCACATTGCATACCTTAGTTAGCGCATTATCCAATACTTTATTGAACGCTTCAACAGTTCCATTCGCTTGCAGATGATATGGCGTACTTCACTGATGGTGAATGCGGAACTCTTCTGTCAATGCCTCAATAGTTTTGTTCAGAAAGTGAGTTCCTTTATCACTCATCAAAATCTTTGGGCATCCAAACCTTGTAAGGATGAGCGCATTATCCAGTACTTTATTGAACGCTTCAACAATTCCATTCGCTTGCAGATGATATGGCGTACTTCACTGATGGTGAATGCGAAACTCTTCTGTCAATGCCTCAATAGTTTTGTTCAGAAAGTGAGTGCCTTGATCACTCATCAAAATCTTCAGGCATCCAAACCTTGTAAGGATGTCTTCAAATATGAACTGCACGGCAGTACCTATGCTACAGTCCTTCACTGGCTTCAGTTCTTCCCATCTTGTGAGGTAATCAATTGCAGTAATAATATACCTCGCACCAGTTCTTTTTCCTGGTGGGTTTATAGGTCCCACAAAACCAATGGCCCATTTATCAAATGTCGATAATTTCAACTATGGATTCAATGGCATGTCATATCTTTGCGACGACCTTCTTGTCCTCTGACAGACATCGCATCTCTGGCAATGCTCCTTCACGTCTTTGTGGATCGTAGGCCACCATAGCCTTGCTCGCAATATCCTCTATGTAGTGGCTCTTCCTGTGTAGTGACCTCCTGCTACTCCAGAATGTGCATCAGCCAATATGAATGACTTCTCATTCTCTAACACACATCTACGCAGTACTTCATCCGGCACCAATTTGTATAACTGTCCAACAATTATGGTGAAGTCTGTTGCTCTTACTACCAGATGCTTCTTTTGATGCGTAGTAAACTCTATGGGTGCCAACCCAATAGTCAAGAAGTCTATGATGTCTTTATAATATTCATCAGTTATCTGGATGGCAAACAACTGCGCATCAGGAAGATTGTCTTCAAGGTTCATAGGCTCTTCTCTTGACTTGATTCTTGCAGATGATCAGGTCCTAAGTTCAATCTGCCTAGCTTAACTACTATTTAAAAGTCATATTCCTGAAAGAGTAATAACCATCTGCAAATTCCCCCCCTAACACTGGCTTGTTAGCCAGGTATTTCAAAGCAGAATGGTCAGTGAACATAGAGAAGTGTGCACCAAGCAAATAGTGCCTGAACTTCTATAGCGCGTAGACCATAGCTAGGCCTTCTCTCTCAGTGGTGGTATAATTCTTCTCTGTAGATGAGAGCTTTCTACTCGAAAATGCAATGGGATGGTCAATACCTCCCTCTCCTAGTTGTGCTAAGACAAATCCCATTGCTATACATGAAGCATCGACATGGACATGAAATGGCTTCTCCCAGTCTGGAAAAACTATAATCGATGCAGTTACCATTTTTTCTTTTAAGGTGTCAAATCCTTGTTCACACTCTGTGTTCCAGATGAACAGCACATCTTTCTTTAATAGCTTCTCCATTGCTACGGTTATCTGTGCATAACCCTTTATAAATTTCCCGTAGTAACCGGTATGCCCCAATTTAGTGCACAACTGCTTTACTGAATTCAGTGTGGGCAAGTTTACAATGACTGCGATCTTCGTAGGATCAACCATCAATCCCTGCTTGCACACAATGTGTCCCAACATAATTCCATAGGGTACACAAAAGATACACTTCTTTAGGTTTAATGACATTTGATGTTGTCTGCATTTTTCTAGCATCAATATGAGATTTGCACAATGGTCCTTCAACAACCCAAATACTGTCCAATCATCGAAATAATCTTCTAAAAACTTACGCATAAAATCTTTAAATGCCGCGACCACAACTCTGGAAAAGATGGTGGGCGTGTTATTCATACCAAACGGCATTACTATGTACTGGAATGACCCCCATTCAGTGGCAAAAGTGGTCTTATGTCTATTTGCGGGATCAATTCTTATTTGATGATATCCTGAAAAGCCATCGGTAAAGGAATAGGCCTCATTTCCTCCAACATTATCAAGCATCTCATCAGTGAAAGGAGTAGGAAACAGGTCATGCATTGAAGCATCGTTCAACTTTTGAGATCCATACAAATCCTGATCTCACTTTTTGTCTTCTTATCTTGGATAACCATAGGGATTATCCACTCAGACTCTTCAACTGGCTCGATGATCCCTACGTTGAGAATTTTATCAAGTTCTTCCCTAACTCGTTCTTTATATAGAGGGTTCAGTCTATAGGGCCTCTGCTTAATAGGCTTTGCGCCTGTCTTAAGAGGTATCTTCATAACCCCTAAATATCCCAAAATGCCCTTCATCTCTGTAAACTTTGTCGGAATAAATCCTAATACTCATGTAACAGTTCTACAATCTCCGCGACAGTCTGATCGTCCCAATAATCTCCAATGCTTGCGAACTTTGGTTCTTTGCTAGTGCCAATGTTCACTTTCCGCATTTTCATAGGTCCACTAATGTCTGGAATTTCCAGCGAAGGTCCCTCTACGTCACGCGCTCTTTCTGACTTAGGTATGTGTATGTTGCGCGGATCCTCCTCATCACTTACATCTTTATCTTCAACCTCTTCAGCTAGGTTATAACATTCCATGGCATGTTCTACTTGTTCCTTCCATTCTGTATGTAGGCTTGCAGGTACGTTGTTAGCTCCAAAGAATTCCTCCAATGTCATGTTTCTATGTGGACATTCTGGTCTAAATATTCTTTCCTTAATAATCTTCAAAGCATCATTTATGGTAGGACAGTTGTCTTCAAAATTGAAGCTCTTCTAGAAGTTCGCAGTTAGGGTCGTCCAATCTATAGTTCCCCTGCGCAACTCCATATCTAAGTATTGTTTCTTTGGAATTTCTTCCTCCAATCTGTGCACAAACAGATGCACCCACTCTGTTTGTGGTCTCTCCTCCCATGCTTGTGAATAGACCTCAATATGCTGTCTTGAATTTGTCTGTCCATTGTATTTTTCAAAGGATAGGGTAACCTTGTCAGCAAACCTGATCTGCATTGATCCCATGTGGTCAATGTCTGCTTATGCGCATCCCACCATCTGGAAGGTGTCTTGCGCAGTGCCATGTCTAGCGCTGACAAGCGATGTTCATCTGCAATTGCTACAGTATATTCTTTGATAAAGGAATAAACATTAGATAAACCATCATAGGTGGGGATTGGGCTTACCTCCTTTCCAATCCAGCGCAGTGACTTTGTAACCTGCGCGCATCTCCTTGCTGATACTTTGTGCATACGACTTTGCCACTTCTCCAATCCTACCTTAGAGTTTGAGATGCAAGAGCTGTCACATCTCCAGCTGAGTGTACCATCTGCAGTAGGGTTAATGTAATCATCCTGGTTCGCAGTCATCTTGTATAGGCAGTCCAAATATTGAGCTCTAGATTCCTCCTAAATCGACTCGCTGTATCTGTCTCCATATGCAGTGTCCAGTGGTGCGATGACCCTGAGATGCTTTCCTTCAAAGATCATCATCTTTGTTTTCAATTTTATAATGGTGAGGTTATCTATAGCCCAGTCAATCCCTAACAGTGCAAGAAAGGGTTGACTATCATCCACGATCTCTATAACCTCGAAGTCTGTGTAACTTTTACTCCATCAATGTCAACAACAACATTGGCAAATTGTCCAAAATGTATGACTTTCTCCTGGTTGGCCATTCTCAACTGGATAGGTGACCACAACAGCTTTGGTATCCCCATTTGCTACCATGTTTGTTTAGTTAAGACATTTACTTCTGATCCCAGATCCAAAATGATCTCACCCATTTCATAGTCTCCTATCTATGCACTGAGTCTCATTTCTCTTTTTGTTCTTTTGTGTTTCCTGATCGTGAACTACGCTATCAGTAGTTTCAGTTTCGTTGCGCGGTTCATACTGATCTAACAAATTCTGCAACTCTGCTATAGCGTTTGGACTCTTCAGCAACTTCATGCATCTTCTGAGGAACTGCGCAATAGAGGTTCCTGTCTCTGCTATGGCTCTCGTTTTGTCATAAGCAGTCGATATATATTCTATATGCGGTATTTTGATGCGCAGCGGGATTCTTGGCGATTTAGGTGAAGATTCTTTGAATATAGCCCGTGCTTCTTCAAAGACTTCTTTGTTTTTCTTTACGTCGAAAGAAGGTGCTTTCCCAACAACTTTTCTTATCCATATTGTTTCAAGAGGGGTTTGCTTAGTATTAAAGTCTCCATAAGTCGAAGCTTCTGCTCCTCTATCTCTCCTTGTCGTAGCGCCACTTCGCGTCACTACATTGATAATTGGATCTGAAGGCCTCCTCTCTGTTGTGATCAACTGGATGTTTGGGTTCGGCGCATCTGACCACTTTCTTTTATGCATTTCCACCTCTAACACTTGGAAATATTCAATAACATGATCAAATGATTTACAATAATTACACATCGTGCATGGGTTGGTACAGTCTCTAGATACATGACCTACCTGGCCACAGTTATAAAAAATTACTTGACCTCAACCTCTTCCTTGCGTTGGGCTGTTATTCCTTCCTCTCCCGCGGTATCCTCCGCGGCCTTTGTATGCTCCTTGATCATGATGTACATTGTCTTGTTTCTGTGGAGAATCTTCTTGGACTCTGTACATTCCTCCATACATATGATCAATATATTTTTTCCTTTCTAACATGAGCTCATATGCACGGCAGCTGGACTCATCATGCCCAACTGACTTATAGAAATTACAATATAGGTTTTTAGGTGTTCTTACATATTTCTGAATCAAGTAGCAGTCTTCTGGCCAATGCCCTCTAGTTCTGCAAATTTTGCTGAATATTGTAACTTCTAAGAATATTATATTTGTACTTTATTATTCCGGAGATGTTTCATCCCTCCGAGGTGATCCTATTGTGTATCCGGAGATGTTTATTCCTCCGATGGATTGTGGTAACCAGGGTTATTAGATCCACCATGTGGGGGTTGGCCTTGAGTTATTTTATTAGGGGTTACTAGACTCCCTTGGGAGAGGTCGGTCCCATAGGGTAAAAAGTCAGTCGAGAAACAAGTATAAGTAGAGGAGGATGCTTCTCACTTATCACATACTTCCATCACTCGGAAAGTAGCACACTTGTGAGAGAGAGGTTTGCATAGGAGGTAGAGAAGGAGATCTAGTATTGGAGCACATCTTGTATTTTGGTTGATCATTTTATTGAGGAAAGCTTTGCTAGGTTTTCTACCCCATGAGGGTTTCCCAGGGTAAAATCTCTGTCAATCTTGTGATTGTGTTTCTTTCAGTGATCTTGCTAGTCAAATTAGTATAAAATTAACATGGTATCAGAGCTAGTCTGAATAGAACATCTTTCACAAGGTGAAAATATATATCTCTCTCTCTTCGATGAAAAATTAGGGTTTATGCAAAGTTAGTATTTTTTGGATTCTGATTGCATGGCTGAACAACCCTTCTCAAAATCAAAGATTTGAGCCCTGGATCGAGGTTTTTGGTTGGGTAGAACTCTGGTAAAGTCAAACCCTAGTTTGACCAAAAGTGCGGTAAACCAGAAATTCTGTTGCAGATCCGGAAGGTGAAAAGTTGAAGTTTCCAGAAGCAGAACACACTAGTGTTTCCAATTCAATCAAGCACATCTCTCGGTAAGTATTACTCTATCTCTTGAAACATCAATCTCTTTGGACTCCCCCAAGAGAAGATGGCTCCAAGTACTAAGCTTGAAGACAAGCTAGAAGGTATAGAGAATTTTCGGGCATGGAAATATAGAATTGGTCTCATTCTTGAAGAGAATGATCTTGCTCAATATATCAAGGATGAAGTTACAGAACCCGCTGAAGATGAAGCCAAAGAAAAGTATAGGAAGGATCTGATTAGGGCAAAGAGAATCATTGCTGATTCCATCAAGGACCACTTGATTCCCCAAGTGGCATCCAAGAAGACCCCAAAGGAAATGTATGATGCCCTAGGAAGAATATATGAAGGGAGGAACATCAATAAGAAGATGAACTTAAGAACTCAGTTGAAGAATACCAAGATGAACAAAGGAGAATCCATTCAAGGCTACTTCTCATGGGTTTCCCAAATCAAGGAACAACTAGATGCCATTGGAGATACCCTTGATGAAGATGAACTTGTAATGATTTCTCTAAATGGTCTCACTAGACCTTGGGAGTCATTTATACAAACTATGTGTGCCATAAAAGAAAGTATGAAGTTTGATATAGTATGGGAGGATTGTGTTCAAGAAGAAGCTAGGGTAGCCAATAGAGAAGCCCTTCTCAAGGAGGATGACCAAGCCTTGGCTACTCACACCAAAAGAAGAAGAAAGGGTCACTTCAAGAAAGTTGACCACAAGGAGTATCAACCCTCCCATAGATTTAATAGGAGGAGAGGAACAAACTCAGAAAGAGACCTCTCCACAGTCCAATGTTTCAATTGTCTTAAACTGGGACACATTGCTAGAAATTGTACTTCACAAACAAAGAAGAATAAGTTTGTTCACAAAAGACATCATGCACATATGGCAGAAGATGATAGTGGAGAAGAAGAAGAAGAAGAAGAAGAAGAATAGGAAAGGCCTCGAAAGAAAAGATCTAAAGTAAAGAAAGCAGATGCAGAAGAATATGTTCTATTTTTTGCACTATCTGGGTTTGTAACACCTGGAGAAGATACATGGCTCATCGATAGTGGTGCTTCAAAGCACATGACAGTCAAAATAAAACTCTCTCAAGACTTGAAGAAAAGACTTCTCCACAAAAGGTATCTCTAGGGGATGATTATCAATATCGCATCAAGGGAATTGCTGAAGCAAGCTATAAGCTTGATTCTGGAACACCATTGAATATGAAAGAAATTTTATATGTACCAGGTTTGAATAAGAACCTACTTTATATCTCAGCACTAGATAAGAAAGGATTTAGAGTTTCATTCATAGATATACAAGTACTTATGTGTCCCAAAGGAAAATCAATTGAGGATGCAATTGTTATTGGTGAAGAGGAAGGAGGTCTTTACAAACTCAAGGGTCATCCAGAAGTTTCCCTTGTCCATGAAACCACTATCCCTAGTGACCTATGGCATAGAAGGCTTGCTCACATTAACTACAAAGCCCTACCCTATGTAAGAAAGGTAGTTATAGGGCTACCAGACTTAAAGGTTGATCGTAATGGCACATGCAAAGAATGTGAAAAAGGGAAGAACATCAAGAACCCATTTCCAAAGAGTGAAACAAAGACTAAGAACATATTGGAGTTAATACATTTAGATGTATGTGTACCAATGCCCACCACATCCCTAAGTGGGTTTGAATACTATCTCACATTCATTGATGACTATTCAAGGAAGACTTGGATATACTTTCTAAAAGGAAAGAATGAAGTCTTTGGAAAATTCAAAGAGTTCAAGGCTTTGATAGAAAATCACTCAGAAAAGAAAATCAAGATTCTCAGAACAGATAATGGCGGAGAATATGCTTCAAAGGATTTTGAGGACTTTTGTAAGGAAGATGGAATCAAGAGAGAACTAAACACTCCCTACAATCCCCAACAAAATGGGGTTGCTGAAAGAAAGAATAGAACCATCATGGAAGTTGTAAAGACTATGATACATGACCAAGATCTACCCATGTATCTATGGGCTGAAGCAGCTAGGACAACAATCTATGTACAAAATAGACTATCCCATAGTGCTCTTGAATTCAAGACTCCAGAAGAAGTGTTCACAGGAAAGAAGCCTGAGGTAAGTCATCTCAAAATATTTGGATGTCCAATGTACATTCACATTCCAAAAGAAAAGAGAACCAAGTTGGATCCTTCTGGTAAGAAGGGAATATTTGTTGGATATTGTGAATCATCTAAAGCTTTTAGAATTTACATCCCAGGTTTTCATCATGTGGAAATAAGTAGAGATGTGACATTTGATGAAGAAGCAGCTCTCAAGAAATCGAGGAAGTGCCAACTTGAAGAAGTCTATGAAGAAGATACATCTCCTACAATCACATAGGCTGTGCCCATTCCTGAAGATTCTACACAAGAAGACCATGACATGTTAGAACCACAAGAACCCCCCATTACAAACTTATCTAGAAAAAGAAGGCCAGCATGGGCTAGAGACAATATTCAAGGAGCTAAAAAATATGGAGCACCTGAAGGCTCCACTAGAGAAAGGAAGAAACCAAAGCTAATATCCAACTATGTAGCTTTGATGTGTGATCTTGTAGATCAAGAACCTACTAGCTATGAAGAGGCAGTTCAGAAGAAAGAGTGGGTAGAAGCAATGACAGAAGAATACCAATCAATAATGAAAAATGATGTTTGGGATATAGTTCCCAAACCAAAAGATAAAAGTGTGGTATCTTCCAAATGGATATTCAAGATAAAACATGCTGCAGATGGTAAGATTGAAAAATATAAGGAAAGATTTGTAGCCAGAGGATTCTCTCAGAAAGAGGGAATTGACTATGAAGAAACATTTGCACCAGTTGCTAGGTACACTTCCATTAGAACTATTATGGCACTTGCATCTATGATGAAATGGAAATTACACCAGATGGATGTTAAGACAGCCTTCCTGAATGGTGTGATTGAAGAAGAAGTGTACATAGAACAACCACAAGGATTTGAAGTTAAAGACAGAAGAACACATGTATGCAAGCTGAAAAAGGCTTTGTATGGATTAAAGCAAGCTCCCAGAGCTTGGTACAGAAGGATTGACAGTTTCTTGACAAGCATGGGATTTACCAAGAGTAAAGCTGACCCTAATCTTTATCTCAAAGTTATGGATGATGAACCTGTTATATTATTGTTGTATGTAGATGATCTATTTTTGACTGGAAATGAGAATCAAATTATCGAGTGCAAGAAGAAGCTCTCTTCAGAATTTGAGATGAAAGATCTCAGATTAATGCACTACTTCTTAGGCCTAGAAGTATGGCAAGAACCAAAAGGAATCTTTCTAAATCAAAGTAAGTATGCTATGGGGATTTTGAAAAGATTTGATATGTTGGAGTGTAAATCCATGGCCACTCCCATGGACTCTAACTTGAATTTATTAGTTGATGACTCATCAGAGTTAGTATATATGACTCTATACAGACAGATCATTGGGTATTTGATGTATTTGACAAATACCAGACCAGACATATGCTTTGCTGTAAATACCTTGAGTCAGTATCTAGTGGAACCTAGAAGAGTTCACTTAATAGCTGCAAAGCATGTGATGAGGTATCTAAAGGGTACATTAGATTTTGGTCTGTATTATCTTGGAAATCATGAATTCAAATTGCATGGTTACTTAGATTCTGATTGGGCAGGAAGTGTTTCAGACATGAAGAGTACATCAGGTGGATGTTATGGTCTTGGATCTGCCATGATCTCATGGTTCAGCAAGAAACAGTCTAGTGTGGCTCTCAGTACAGCCGAAGCGGAATATATAGCTGCTTGCTCTTCTAGTTGTGAAGCAGTATGGATTCGGAAACTATTATCAAGATGTTTGACTTAGAGATGGATCCCACTGTGATCATGTGTGACAACCAGAGCTGTATTAAGATGACAGAAAATCCAGTGTTCCATGATAAGTCAAAACAAATAGAGATCCGATATTTCTATATACAAGATATGGTGCAGAAAGGAGCTATCAAGCTCGAGTATGTGAGCACTGATGAACAAATTGCTGATATATTGACCAAACCTCTGTCTCGAGTAAAGTTTGAGTATTTCCGAGACAAGCTTGGTGTAGTTCAAAAAGACCTTCCTCGAAAGGGGGAGTGATGTAGAAACTGATGATGAGAATTTCCGCATCGACAGTGATGTCGATGATGAGGGTACCTGTATCAATGATATGCTTACTTGTATTGATGATGATATGTATACTTAGGATACTTGTATTACTTGTATGGTTGATATGTATACTGAGGATACTTGTATTTGATGATATGTATACATGTATTGATGAGGATACTTGTATTGATGATATGTATACATGTATTGGTGAGGATACTTGTATTGATATATGTACTTGTACTGATGATGTACTAATGATACATGTATTGATGAGGATACAATGGAGATTGTATCGTCCCCAGAATTCGGTCCCTTGAATTGATCTGTAGACAGATGTCTTCAAAAATGAAGTCCTCAGTGGACAGGTGGGGATTGTATCGTCCCCGTACTTTGGTCCCTTGAATTGATCCGTAGATAGATGTCTTCGAAAATGAAGTCCTTAGTGGACAAGTGGGGATTGTATCGTCCTCGGAATTCGGTCCCTTGAATTGATATGTAGACAGATGTCTTCGAAAATGAAGTCCTTAGTGGATAGGTGGGGATTGTATCATCCCCGGACTTCGGTCCCTTGAATTGATCCATAGAAAGATGTCTTCGAGAATGAAGTCCTTAGTGGAGAGGTGGGGATTGTATCGTCCCCGGACTTAGGTCCCTTGAATTGAGCCATAGACAAGATGTCTTCGAGAATGGGGATTGTATTGTCCCTGGACTTAGGTCCCCTGAATTGAGCCATAGACAACATGTCTTCGAGAATGGGGATTGTATCGTCCCTGGACTTAGGTCCCTTGAATTGAGCCGTAGACAAGATGTCTTCGAGAATGGGAATTGTATCGTCCCCGGACTTAGGTCCCTTGAATTGAGCTGTAGAAAAGATGTCTTCAAGAATGGGGATTGCATCATCCCCGGACGTAGGTCCCTTGAATTGATCCATAGACAGATGTCTCCGAGAATTGAATTACAGGACTACATCGTCCCTGAACCTTTGGTTCAAAACGTACGTGATCTGGATTGCATCGTCCATAGACATGAGACTTGTCTTAAAGTGATAAGGATTGATCATCCTGTAACTTGATCTGGATTGTATCATCCATGGACCTATGTCCTAAAGAGAGCGGGATTGATCATCTTGTAATATGATCATGTGTATTGATCCAGATGCTATAGATCGAGATGATGATCCAGATACTGTAGATCGAGATGATGATCCAGATGCTGTAGATCGAGATGATGATCCAGATACTGTAGATCGAGATGATGATCCAGATGCTGTAGATCGAGATGATGATCCAGATACTGTAGATTGAGATGATGATGCTGTAGATGTTCGGGTGTTGCAGAAGATGAAGACTCAATACTGATGATGCTGATGTTCCAGTATTGACTATGTTCTAGTAACTGCTTGAGTTACTGATGATGATGTATTGAAGGAAGCTTCCAATGATTTATAGATGTATCATGTATGATGAATTCAATGACTCCTTACTCCTTCGGATGTTGTTATAATATCCTTCTCCTTAAGGGGGAGTGTTGAATATTGTAACTTCTAAGAATATTATATTTGTACTTTATTATTTTGGAGATGTTTCATCCCTCCGAGGTGATCCTATTGTGTATTCGGAGATGTTTATTCCTCCGATGGATTGTGGTAACTAGGGTTATTAGATACACCATGTGGGGGTCGGCCCTAAGTTATTTTATTAGGGGTTATTAGACTCCCTTGGGAGAGGTCAGCCCCATAGGGTAAAAAGTCAGTCGGGAAACAAGTATAAGTAGAGGAGGATGCTTCTCACTTATCACATACTTCCATCACTCGGAAAATAGCACACTTGTGAGAGAGAGGTTTGCATAAGGTAGAGAAGGAGATCTAGTATTGGAGCACATCTTGTATTTTGGTTGATCATCTTATTGAAGAAAGCTTTGCTAGGTTTTCTACCCCATAAGGGTTTCCCAGGGTAAAATCTCTGTCTATCTTGTGATTGTGTTTCTTTCAGTGATTTTGCTAGTCAAATTAGTATAAACTTAACAAATTTCACACCATGGCCCTTGGTTCGGATTTAATGGGTTTGGTCCACCCATGTTAAGGAAATATTGAAATAAAGGACAATGATCCTTAGTGTGTCCTTCTCCTTTACAACCTGTACACTAGACTTTGTGTCTCTCTTGCTTTCCTTTCTTTATATCCTACAGTTGTAGTGTCAGGGTAGCCAACTGGTTCTGAATCTGAGACATCTCAGTGCTACTTTCTCCAATTGGTGAAGCTTCTAACTTCATCGCGATCTCCAAGGCTTCTTCCTGCAAATCCACCTTCTGCTGCATCAACGACTATCTGATATGAGGCAACAACGCGGCTATAAACCATTCCTTGTGCTGTTGCGGTGCTATAACGAAGCTTACTTGGTCCAATATTGTCTCAAATTTCTGATCAAACTCCCAGATTGTCTCATTAGGTTTTTGTTTGATCTCTTTCAACTCTGTTATACACCGTGATTCTGATTTTTGCTTCTTAAATTCTACTAAGACTGCAGCCTTGATTTTTACTAGGGTTCTATTCTGTCCCTGCGAATACTTCATGAACCAATGCAATGCTTGATCTCTAAAAGTGGTGATGAGCTATGCTTGCTTCACAGCGTCATCCTGGACTTTCTTTACACTCCATATGGCTGCACATAGAAACCAATGTTGATCGAGGTCTTCTAGACCCGTTCCTTTGAATATCGACAGTTTTATATCATCAGTCATCCTCCTTCTAGGTGGCACGGTTCCTTGAGTAGTGCTAGGGATAATACTCTGAGGAATGATCTGAGGTTGGATGTTTTGAAGTGGTGTAGCCTGAGATGGAGTAGGCTGAGTTGGAATACCTTGGGCACCCACTCTTGTGGTGTTACTAGTACTAATATTCTGAGGTGTGGGTTGCATGGTGTTCACAACCAATGGGTTCTGAAATGACGAGTTCTGAGACAAGGGAGGTGCGGTATGTGCAACCGGTGGGTTCTGTGGCATAATAGGATGATACATGGCTGACAGAGGTGAAGTTTGATTATAAAGCTCAGATGGTATCTGGGTATCTACGCGGATTCCATGTGGTCCAGGATTTTTCTCAGCGACGAACTTGTATCTATTTCCACTTCTTAGGTTATGGGATTCTTCGTAAGAACCACTATATGTACTATCTACCATGTTATAGGTCAAACCTGCACCTCTCCATCCATGATCACCTTGAGCTGTCGATCACACAAAAGGACAACTTGGATGGAGGAGCATGTTGACCTTAGATGAGACCTTGACCTACTCCACCTCCTTACAAGCTGGCAAAACCCTAAAAATGTCATTTTGAGACATGGACGCTACTCTACCTTAACAGACTAGTGCCTGTACCCTACTCCAATGTACAATAGTAGCGCTCAACCACTCATGGGCGCTACTCCTCTTCAATAGAATAGCGTACAACATTTAAAAAGTGATGAGCGCTAGTTGTAAAACACTATAGTAGCGCCCTGGGCACTACTCCACTATGAAATAGTAGCGTACACCTCAAAAGATGATTAAAAATAATTAATTTCACAAATGAGGATTAGTTGCAATTGGTTTCCCAACTTCCCCAACTTCCTCCATAACCATCTCTCGACCTGAACTGCCTCCCTTGTCCTATAAATACAAGGAGGAATAAAGAGAGGGGTTAGACATGAAAGTTATAGAGAGACTCTTTTATAAGAAGAAGCTTGTATTGGAGGAGGTTATGCTGGAAGATTTCCAAGCCAAAGAAGAGTAGGAGCCCAGGATTAGGTTGCATGGACACGGTGCAAATTTAGGTATATTGTGTATCATTCACTTGTTTTTGATAATAAAGGTTGAAACATCTTTCTCATCCCAAATCAAGTACTTATTGGATTATGTTGGTTAACATTTGATGTTTGAATCATTGTTCTATTGCATCATTGTTATATTGGCCAATATACCTTGAGAAAGGTCTTTGTGTTGCAAGTTTATTGAACAGGAAATTGGATTGAGGATCGAGCGCAAGATCGGATAAAATCTAGGATCAGACTTTGTTTAAAAGGTATGTCCTCAAGACCTATAATCTATTTCCAGTCATAAACATCTTTGTAATGCAAGTAATGTGCTTACCTATCACCCCTTTCAGTTGATAGTATCTGTTTCCTTACTATAGGGTAGTATTTCCTGCCAACAGACTGGCGACTCTGTTGGGAAAGGTTGTTTTTCTGCTCTAGGAAACCTTTCTTGTTTATCTTTCCTGAACCTATTAACTCCTTTAATCTACTGAGAAGCCCTGTAGGTATCCCCTGATTGCTTCTCTCTGCTTCACTCAGTCCTTTTGCATCTTTTCAAAGTCAGTATTTGAATCTTTAAGACCTGAGCGCTACTCTGTTATACATACAGTAGCGCCCATACGCTACTCCTCCTTTATATAGTAGCGCCCATCCCTCCAGGAGCACTAGTTTCCCTACTGCACAGTAGGGTACATTCTTGTAGCCTTTTGTTGGTTGTTTGGTTGAGTTTTCTGCCTTTTTGGGTGGTCTTCTGACTTTGTTTTAGGTCTCCTTGACTGGTACTTGAGGTTTGTAACTCTTCTTTGTGTCTCAGAACCTCTCTTTGAGTCTTTTTGCCATCTTTAGGTCACTTGTTTACCAGTGAAGTGTTTGGTCCATTTTTAACCTTTTTTGGAGACTAAGCATTGTTCCTTAGTGAACACAATTGCTTATCTTTGCCCTGACAATGTGTTGCTGACCTACAAACCTTCATGCTTTGCATTTGCTGTTTGTGGCAACATTGTTTTGCTCTTTAGGCATCTTATCCTTTGTTTTAGGGTTTGGTCCGTTTTGGAGCCTTTAGGGTGTCTTCCAAACTTTTGAGTTCTAACATTTCTTGACTTCTTTGTCTTTTTCCAGTATCAAGTGAGATTGGAGCACTTCAATTTGCTTCATCTTTCAGTCTTTGTGTTAGTAGGGTGGTTGTTAACTCGCTTGCCTACTGATTGCTTGGCTGAGTGGTCTTGTTAGGGTTTGGTGCTTTGGGACATTCCTCTTGAGTTTGATTTCTAGTTTGTGGCATCTTTCCTCTTTTTTTTCTATATGCTTTGTTTCCAATTGTGAGGGCTTTTTCTCTTGAAAAAACTTGTAGGACAAGCCTTTGTCGAACCATTGTTTTGACAACTATGAGCTTAGGACCCTTTTTTCCATACTTACACATCTTGTATAAGTCTTTTTTGCTTCATAATTTTAGAGTTCTTTTTCGTTCATAATAACAGAAAAAGCAAAAATTGGATAGCTTAAGAATAGTGAGGCTTATATCTTTTGAAAAATAGCATAGTTTGTTTTGCTCATAATTTTAAAATAAAATAAAAAGAAAATTTGCTTAGATTTGTTTCAGTTTCAATTTTGAAAGAACATTAAATGAAAAAATAAATAGTTTTGTTGTCGAAAGTTATAATTTATGCACTTTGCTTTCCTGTTGCAACCACACCACACAAACGCACTACCTTTTGAGTAATAATAGCCCTAAAAATCTTTAATAAAATTAAATAGCAACAATTTTCTTTTTTAGGGATACACAACACCAACTAGTGTTGGTTAGGATCTTGGGTTTAAATCACCTTAAACCACCCAAGGTCACACATTACGCAAAAATCGTAGTTCGACTATCATAGGTAAACCCACTTCATTCAAAGCTTTCCTGGGATCTATGCAGTAGGTCTTATGAGATCAGATTGTTGGGAATACTTCTCCTCCTCTCTGTTTCGAGCATATACCAGTATTGGATCGCGTTTGGGGACTCTTTTGAGCTTCGGGCTCAGTTTACCCTGCCCACGCCTTCCGATTCGACCTGAGACTGTTCCCCCAAGAGTTTTCAGTGTTGTGGTATCCTTAGTATCTGACCATAGGTTCATACACAGGTGACATCGGAGGGTATATCTGTTGTACCTAGGACAGCCGTGGGAGGAAATCCCTTGCAGGTCTTTGGGAGGGAGGTTGGGTGATTCCAGCGCTTGCACCCTTAGTCATTGTATTGTGGATCCTGGTTAACTGTTCTTCATCCTTCGTTGATCTGTTCTGGGCCCTCATCATCCCAGACTCTTCTCCGGAAGGCATCTTGTTTGCTTGGTTTGCATACTTAGGAATTTTTTAGTGGAGTGCTGTTTTCCCCCTAATCTTAGTGGCCACTAGGTTTTCTAGTTTTTTTTTTATATATAATCGTGGAAAACCAAGAACTTCGTAGGTCGAGAAGGTTGCAAAACCTTCCTCCACTTAGAACAGAACCACTATCGCCAGCTAGAAGACAGTGGGTAGACCCCAGTGTTCCTTTGGAAACCACTGGTGAAATAGAACTTCCTGAGGAACTTTTTACAACAGAAAATCCTGAAATAGAAATTCCTGAGGAACTACCACCTGAAATAGAGTTTCCTGAAGAACTAAAAACTGCAACAAAAAGCCCTAAAATAGAGGTTCCTGAGGAACCACAACCGGGGACTCCAGATCAACGACATTTTAGTTCAGTTGAGATTGAAGATCTCACTTCTGTTGAGTACAGTACTCCTTTTAATCCTCCTCTGACTAATCTTAGAATTCCGCTGCTGATACCCATTGGTTTCCAGCAACCTGATTATAGTGCATATAATTTCACACCTGAGCATTTTATGACTAATCCGGGAGGTGAACTGGGAGTTCCATAGACTCCCACCATAGGTATGAATACCAATACTGTAAATCCTCCTCTTACTGCTACATCGAGTTCGGCACAGACAACCTCTGTGTCCACTCCGTCCTTCTGCTTTAATACTGGTACATTAGGCATGCCGAGTTCAACAACTATGGCATCTGCCTCTACACCTACTTTTGGACCTAGCAGTACAGCTAATCTAGTTCCACCTCCTGTGACTCAACCGTTATATCACATACCTAGTACGTGGATTTCCACACCTAATATAGGGCCAAATGCTTCTGCAATTGTGCCTGTCATGAGTACCATGACCGCACCATCTATGTCAGGTACTACTGGTTTTAATACCTTTGCAGGTCCCAACATGAATCAAGGTAATATACCTGTAGGAAACGTCCCTTTTTCCTTATTTTCAGGAGGAGGGGGTAACATTTTTAACTAGCAATATGGCAGGGCTAACGCCCAGCCACAGTGGACGAACCCACAGAGCACTAACCCACTTTCATATGGGTGGGGGAATTTCAATAATACTTTCACGCAACAACATATGGCAGGGGGAAACCCCTACCAGCAGATGGCCGGGGGTGACCCCTAACAGCAGATGGCAGGGGGAAACCCCTACCAGCAGACGGCCGGGGGCAACCCCTACCAGTAGTTCACGGGTCAAACTATGAGTGGTTCCCCATTTATGACCCTAGCTTATCAAATACTGTCTTGCAGGCCTCGGTTACCATTTCTGGCAACTTTAAATTTGCTAGATCTTTCCAAGTTGAAAAACGATCCAGTGCATCATAACGCCACATGGCCACCATTTCCTACCAAGTTACCTTCGGACGTTCCAAAGTTTGAAGGAAAAACTAGCGAGGATCCTGGTGACCATGTCACTACTTTCCATTTATGGTGTTCCTCGAACTCCTTAAACAAAGATTACATTAGGTTGAGACTGTTCCAGAGAACTTTAACCGGTGCTGCAGCTAAATGGTATATTGAGTTACTAGCGGCCACTTTCTTTAACTTTCGGGATCTCACCACTATTTTTATGAACCATTTCTAGCTTCCGGTTTGGTATGATGCCGGAACAGACCTTTTTTCTACATTTAGGAAAAATAAAGCCACTCACTTATCTGATCACATTCAGGAGTGGCGAAGATGAAAGAGGCTCATTAAAGCCATCATACCTCCAGAATTCCTTCTTGATTGGTATTTGAAATCACTCCTTCCTTATATTTCTAAGGAAGTAGCTACTTCTAGAGTGTCTACTGTGGAAGAAGCCATCTTGCGGACCCAGCAATTAGACGTTGTTTACGCACAATCTGGGTTACTTTATGAAATTATACCTAATGCACCGTGATCAAATACTGATCCGAGTAGACTAAAGCCTGGACCACATGCTGACAGCATAGTGGGTTCAGTTGATTTTGTAGCCTTCGAAGCTTTGACTAAACAGGTTCATGCCTTATCTATTAAACAATTGACTGCAGAGGTTACTTCTGTCACAACCTCTCCTTCTACTTCTAAATTTGTTAGTCAGGTTCATAACAATCAAAAGGGCCCTCGACATCCCAATAACAAAAAGAAGGGCAAGAAAGGAGAGGCGAACCATCAGAAGCCCAAAAAAGAGAATGTCGAGGAGGGTAAAAAAGAGAAGAAGAAGGTTAAGTTTCCTTGTAAACTTTGCAAGCAGGACCACCTTACTCATCAATGCCCTCTACTCGAAGAAGCCCAGAAGCTGCTTCAAGAGAAGAAACTTGCCGTACTAAAAGATCCATTCCCTAAGGGGTAGGGTTCAGCTTCTGGCACCTCCAATACTGGGGGCACCACACATGCCTTGGTTGATCAAACCTTTATTAACATGGGTAACTCGGATGCACTCTTACAAATGAGAGCTAGGAATTACCCCCCGGATGCACAGAAGAAGGATAAGGAGATTCCAGAATCCTCCTCTCCACTCCACCTACCTGTGGACCCAATGCCCAAGATCCCGAAAGGTGTCTCGAAACGGGCATCGTACAATCCCAACACTCGGGCTGCTTCCAACTACAATGTGGTTGAGGATATAGCCCAGACCCCTTGTTCTATGTCTACATTAGAAGTCTTGCAAAGTTGTCCTTTACAACGAAATGCACTTCTAGCAGATATTGGAAGTATGGAATCCTCTAACATGTCTGCGCGATTTGATATGGATGATATCAAATACCGGTTTTCGTACCATGTTTCCCTTTAGATAGAAGTCATCCATGCCCCAATGACCATTAGACGAGCTATCATAGATGAGGGCGCATCGACGTGCGTAATGTCAATTTCCTATTGGAAAGATTTGGGTTCTCCTGAGTTATCCCCTTCTAACACACTGCTTACTGCATTTGATGGTAGGACTCTCCGTCCACACGAGGTTTTTCCATCATTTGATGTCACATTGGCCGATAAGACAGTTGCTGTAGAAGTAGAAGTTTTGGATGCTCCGCTTGATTACAACATGTTATTAGGCAGGATCTGGACATATGCCATGCGAGCTATTGCATCGACAGTTTTTCGAGTTGTTATGTTCCCGTTTGAAGGTAAGGTCGTTACAGTCGATCAGCTTTCTTTCACTCAGAGAAACAACCAGACTTCCTTAGAAACCACGATTCCCTTAGTTGATCAAACCGCCCTGGTTAGTGAGAGTTTAGGAGCAAGGCTTTACGGGTCATTAATAGGCACTTTTGACCTTCCCTCTCCAGTTCTTTTTATGCGTTCTGATGTGGGTACTTCTACTGAAACTTTCACGGTTGGTTTAAGAACTGATCCATGGATTCTTTCCACTACATCCGAACCTTCAGTGCCTCTATCCATTGCAGAAGTAGCCTATATGGAAGCAAAACATGCTGCAATGGAACATATCGTAACTCCGCCAGTCTCTGCTGAGTCAGATATGGAATATGCTCCGGCATGGTCACTGAATTCCACCCACTCGTTCGATTGTTTAGACACAGTTTTTCCATCTGATGAAGCCATCTTGGAAGCCATGATGGGCCTAGACCAACCATGGGAACATATGCATCACAGGTCCTACCTGCTTCCAGATCTAGACAGGATAGAGAGAGGGGAATTCTTTATGAGACCTGGTGGATTTGTTGATTTGTCATCTTTTCCTTCTACTTCGAGAGCTGTTTATGCTGAAGGAAATATGGCTAATATATAGAGAACAATTTCGATTAACATTTCCACCAAACCTGGGGTTGTGGAAAACATTTTCATTGGTGTAGACTGTTCTCGAAAAGAGATCACTCTGTATATTAAGCTTTTCAAAGAATTCTGTGACATTTTTTCCTGGTCATATGAAGAGATGCCGGCATTGACCCAGCCATCGTGGAGCATGTCATCACGACATATCCTAATGAAAAACCTGTGAGACAAAAGCTCCATCCTGTGAATCCTAGAAAAGAGGCCGCCATCAAGGCGGAGGTTGAAAAGTTGCTTAAAGCCGGATTCATCTATTCGATTGACATGACGGAATGGGTTTTAAATCCTGTTCCGGTTGATAAGAAGCAAGGTACCATTCGAGTCTGTACTGACTTCTGGGACTTGAAAAAAGCTTGTCCGAAAGATAACTATCCTACACCGTTTATTGATCAAATCATAGATGCTTGTGCAGGACATGATATGTTCTCTTTCATGGACGGATTTTCGGGATATAATCAAATACAAATCAAACCTAAAGATCAGCACAAAACAACTTTCATTTTCCCGTGGGGGACCTTCGCTTACTGGAAGATGCCATTTGGCTTGACAAATGCTGGAGCTACCTTCCAGCGAGTGATGAATTTCGCTTTTCATGATATAAAACACATAGTGGAACCATACTTGGATGACCTCCCGACGCGATCTCGAAAGAGACGGGTTCATCCAGCTCATCTTAGACTGTTGTTTGAAAGATGCAGACAATATAAGATTCGTTTGAATCCTAATAAGTGTGTGTTCTGTGTCGAATCAGGATGTCTACTAGGCTTCATTGTCTCCAGTCGTGGCATAATGGTCAACTCGCTAAAAGTAGAGGCGATTGTAAATCTGCCTCCTCCTCGCACCTTGCGACAACTCCAAAGTCTGCAAGGCATGTCTAATTTCCTACGGCGATTCATCATAAACTATACTAAGATCACGAAAGGTTTATGAGACTACTCAAACAAGACTCCTACTTTGTGTGGGACGAGGTTGCTCAAGCATCCTTTGAGGCCTTGAAAAAGGCACTACTTTCATCCCCCTTGTTGAGCCTGTCGGACTACGCAAAAGACTTTCTTTTATATCTGGCAGCGTCTCTTAATACAATTGGCATAGTATTAGTCTAGGAGGACGATACGCTCCAAGAGCATGTTGTCTACTATCTTTCTCACGCATTGATAGCCCCTGAGGTTAAATATTCACACGTTGAGAAGTTAGCACTTGCCGCGGTCTATGCGGTACAAAGGCTTCGTCACTATATACTTTTACGAACAACTACTGTGATAGCAGAAGTCAATCCCTTTCAGTACGTTCTCACTCGACAAATCATCGGTGGGAAATATAATAAATGGATTGTGATCCTACAAGAGTTCAATTTGGTTTTTCAATCCGCTAAGTCGAAGAAATCACTAGTGTTCGTTGAGTTAATCTCAGAGTTTCCCAGTGACTTAGAGCATGTCGAAGAAGAATCATCATTCCCGGATGAACATATCTTCCTCATTTCTTCCTCTGACCCATGGTATGGGGATATCTTAGTATATCTCCAGACCTTGAGGTGTCCTACTACTTTTTCTCGAGAAGAGCGACTCAAGCTGAAAAGCCATGTGAAGAACTATCTCATCATCTCAGATACTTTGTATCGACGGGGGGTAGATTCCATCTTACGACATTGCTTAACTCTAGAAGAAGCCGAAGCAGTATTAAATGATGCCCACAGTGGAGCTTGTGGGGGACATCTTTCTGGGTTGGCAACAGCTCAGAAGATATTGCGTGCCGGATATTTTTGGCCCACGATCTTTAAAGATTGTGTGGAAGTCGTGAAACGTTGTCGTCCGTGTCAATTTTTCACCAAGAAAATGAGGGCACACCCAGCTCCTCTTCATTCTGTGATTACAATAGGTCCCTTCACAAAATGGGGGGTTGATTACATGACTTGCAATCCAGTTTGGGCTAGAAGGCATCATTATATCATCGTTGTCGTTGACTACTTTACCAAGTGGGCGGAGGCAATGCCTACTGTTAAGGCAGATGGAGAAATTGTCGTTTATTTTGTGTTTAATCATATCATTGCACGGTTCGACATAACTAAAGAGACAGTGACTGATCACGGTAGTCATTTCCAGAATAGCACGATGACCTAGTTATATACAATGCTTGGTTTTCGACAAGAACATTCGTCTTCATACTATCCACAGGCAAATGGACAAGTCAAAGCAGTGAACAAAACTTTAAAGGTTATACTGCAAAGAACTGTTAATGTCAGTTGAAATAACTGGCACATCATGTTGTACCTGGCTCTTTGGGCTTACCGAGCTAATGTAAATACTGCTACCGGGTTCTCTCCCTTCGAACTTGTGCATGGGATAGAAGCAGTCGTCCCGATTGAATGCGAGATTCCTTCGCTGAAACTAGCCGTTCAGTTACTACCAGATACTTCAGTACTAGAAGAACGTTTGTTACATTTAGAACATTTAGATGAGTAGTGCTGTGACGCGCTCACAACAAACAAGGTTCATAAAAAATGGGTCAAAGGACAATATGACAAGTCCATCAGACCTAGAGTTTTCCTTGAAGGAGATTTGGTCTTGCTTTGGGATCAAGACAAGGAACCTTTAGGACCTGGCAAGTTCAAGTCCATGTGGCTTGGGCCTTATATAATTTCCAAAGTACTGAAGAAAGGTGCCTACGAGCTGGTAGATTACGAGGGTAATAAGCTGGTCAAGCCTAGAAATGGGCTCTACCTGAAGAAGTACTACGCTTAGGTTGTCGTGCTTTTTCTTGTAACATAGCTGTATATTTTTTAGAGATAGTTTTTGTTTATGCTTGTTAGTTAATCTTATGTGTGTTTTCATTTCGTGTACTAGATGTCAACTGAACATTTCTTAGGATTTGCTAATGGCGCCAGTCGCCACACCCGACAGTTGACTTCAACAACTTGGGTCATTTACTCGCCCACTGGCCAACTAGTCTCTTCGGGGGGGGGGTTTGTTTGGGTCCCACTATGAATAACGTGGCTGAATATAGTGTAGTTATAGAACTTCTCCGAGATGCTCTCAGTCATGGAATTTCACATTTGGAGGTAAGACTTGACTCACAATTAATTGTATTTCAGCTAACGGGTGTCTACCAGATTAGAGATTTTGGATTGCTACGTCAGTTTCTACGAGTTAGACTATTGGAAAGACAGTTTGATTCTATCATTTATGAACACATTCCAAAATATTTAAATGCATTAGCTGATTCATTTGCAAACTATGTTCTAGATTGGCATTTGTATCATACACTTTCATAAACAACATTTTACACATAAAATTCAAACACATACACATGTAAATAACCGATACTGTATCACAAAATATATGAGTTTTGATCACAAGTCTATCAAGTCATGTCATAAGAGTAAAAAAATGGGCTCTGTAGCCTCAAAAATATACATATAATGTATCCATCTCCTATGGAGAAGGAGGGACCTCGTCATCATCGACTGCATTCCGATAACATATGACTAGCCTAGCTATGTTCCACAACACTCTAAGCCATGCTGGGGGCACCCCAACTACATCTTCCTGCATATCAATAGGTATCTGATCCATACGGCATGCAGGAACATCATGAATCAACCGACTCACTTTTCTCTCTATGGTCCCCAACATAGCATCTGCTACAGCAATATCGGCTGGCCTTACGAAGATAGTGGGATGTCCCTTGGGACGTACAGGCCCAATATCTGCATATGACAGTTTTTTAGTACTTCAAAATTCATTCATAAAAATCAAATACTTGAAAATTTTGAAAAAATTAAATAATTCTCAAAATTAAAATATACCAATAGCTCCCCAGGCTCCACCTAGAGGAAGCACCAGCTCTGGATCATGGCGGAAGTCCAATCCAGCATATGGAAACTGCTCAAAGGCGTGCCCCTGCCTCTCCCACCACCCCCAGAAGTCATCAGTATGATAACAATAGTGACTTTCCACACCACCTTGGCGGAGGAATATGTCACCCCAACGGCCTAGTCTTGGCTCACGGGGGTTAAATTGAGGTAGAGGCATCCCCAAGCTAATAGAAGGTACCCTCTCGAAGAAGAAGGTACACAAGATGATTCCATACCCAAAGTTCTTCATACTCCCGGATTTACAACCCGTGAGTTGAGCTTTCATGGATGCCAGTAAACTAGTACACCAGTTGTACACATGACCCTGTAAGCATCGTACACCAATATGCATAGAGTGCCTGGAAGCTAGGTGTAGTGAGGCACTACTTGCCACTCGGTTAATCATACTCACAATCACCTTTAGAGGGAGGCCCTCAATGGTAGAAATCAAGATTTAGCTTCCTGATTTCTTAGCTCCAGCCACACAATATGTATTCAAGTACTCTTGCACCGATCCTATACCCACATTGTGAGAAGACCCCTTCAAATTTATTACATCTCCCCTCCGAGAGAGTCTCGTAATGAAGTAAATGTCATCAACTGTAAGCTCCAAAGTTTGCCCTCGGATGACAAATGTATTGGTATCCACATCCCAGTACTGAATAAGTCTTCGAAACAATCTATTTAGGGCCCTCATATTTACGGTTTGGTAGAACTTCAACAAACCGCATCTTTGGAGAGCATGGAGAGTGATTGGGTCTTGCATGGCTAGCCTATCCATGTCCTCGTGTTCCCTCTCCCTCCAAAGAAGAACCATCCTCCACAAAAAATGGTAAATTTTTAGTTCTCGGCACTTGTTTTTCCATTTTCAGGTATGAGCGCTACTGTATATACTAGACAGTAACGTATGGGCCCTACTCTATGCGAGCATAGTAGCGCCCATCCCTTTGTATACGCTACTATTCTTGTTACACAGTAGCACCCGCGCATAAAACTATATGAGATTGCCTTGCAAGTGATTTTTGGCTCAAAAATTGAAAACTAAACCATGGAAATGCAAGATAGGAAGATTCTAACTTACTTGGCGGAAGAAGAACGCTGATTGGTTGCTCAAATCAATCACCACCGAGGATTGAAAATGCAAGGTTTGCCCCAAATTCTTTCCCTACAAAACAAATTGAAATTTGAGTTTAAAAATGAAACTACATATATTGAAATTGATTTTAATTTTTACCCACCATTGTTAAAAAACCTATAGTTTCAAATTTTACGAAAATGTTCTAATTAATCAATTAATAGACACACATGGTGCAAAGGTAATTTCACACATCCGGTTCTCATTTTTCACTGAAACTTTGTAGGATCAATCTTCTAGGACTAAATTTCTCGCTGTGAAACCTTTTTAACTAGCTCATAGTTCAAATTTATGTATCATCCGAGATTTTTGTCGCGATTACTAATATTGTTGTTGAACACCTAGTTTTGGCAGATTATGAAGTCATGACCCCAAAAGCTGACCTTTAAGTCATTTTAAGCTCTTGTTTGGACTATTTAAACCTAAACAAGATTGTCGATCAGACTTTTCGTCTTCAAGCTCGTTAAAGTATTTGAAGGATCATCCACTCAAGTATAGAATTACCCCTTTTCTGGGCCTAGGTGGATAAAC
This sequence comes from Larix kaempferi, assembly GCA_027924585.1. NCBI lineage: Eukaryota > Viridiplantae > Streptophyta > Pinopsida > Pinales > Pinaceae > Larix > Larix kaempferi. The sequence continues at coordinate 781,431 of BSBM01001515.1, read as the reverse complement.
TACGGAAAATGTATACTCTAAGTATACTCCTGTATGTGCTAGAAGAGTTCTCCTTCCTTTGTTTTATACTTTTTCGGGGGAGGATACTAACTATACGAAAAAGGACCTTTTGGAGCCTTTCTTTAGGGTTTTCAGGCTCTCTAAACATAAAAACACCAAGCGAGCATTCACCTACTCGGGCTCGATGTGAAATCCACGAGAGGGTAAATAGAGGACTGTTTAAGTTTTTCAACTCTATAAACAAGAAAACACCGCCGAGCACAGACCAATCCGGGCTCGATATAAAATCCACAGATAGGTGTAAAGGGGATTTTTTAAGTTTTTTAGACTCTATAAACAGGAAAACACCAGCGAGCAAGAACAGATCTCAGCTCGATATTAAAATCCATAGATCATTAATATAGAGTAATCTTCTATCTCTTCTTCGAACTCTGTAAACAATGAAGAAGGTACTGAGTCTTCCTCCCATGGGCTCGTTAAAATTTTTACATGGTTGGATCTATTGAGTTTTCATTCTTTCTTGGACTCATTAAAACAACAAGAAAGGTATTCTTTTATCTAAAAAGAATAAGGGATGGGAAAGATGTGTCATATCTTCAATGTCAAAGGCAGTTCAGTCAGTTCTATCCTTGAACACAGCACCTATTTGAGTCTATCATGTCGGTTGGGTTTAGTTTTTGACCTCAGGGTGAAACTGATCTCCGAGTTGTTTACTCCCACGGTTGGTTATTCTTCCAACCATATGGAGGGTCTGATAATGTCTCCTACATATCAGGCTTATCATTTTCCCCATTATGTCGGAAACTGCCTGAGTCACTTTGTGTCGTGCTCACTGTTCAAGGATATACCCTGTGTCGACCATTCTGCAGTTTACCTTGACCTCATGTGTCGGCCATCCTAGTGTCAGTCTTGTTACATATTACTCCATATCAGCTCATACCAGTTGAGTGTTCCTCGAGTTGGATGATGGAGGATGCCTTAAGGCCTCCCTTCCAGGGAACTTCTTCCCATCGACATCAACTCATTTTGCTCTGGGAATGAAGTTTAGAGTTTCGATTAGTACCTTGGAGATTGCAGTCACCAGTGGCAATTTTCCTCGCTGTTGAATGTCGAGAATACATCAATGTCTCTTCTTCGACAGGATCCCCAAGTGTTAGACTCCAAGTCCACCTATTCACACTTGTTGGATCGTACTAGGTACCTTGGGCCCCATCATCATTATCGGTGGAAGCCCTTGCGTTTGTTAACGGTGTACATTAATGACTGGTAATCAAACGATACCCCCCATGTTTGACTATTAGCTCATCTATTCACATGGTTAGGGTTTGTACCTTGGGTTGTTTTGGATGAAGGCATTGGTATTTTGGATGACATTACCTCATTATGTTATCACCCAAGTTGTGCAAGACTGAGCTGCACTTATATTCAGCTCTCCATGAGACATAGATCCAGTTTGTTGTTATGGCTATGATCTCTCAGTTTGACATGGATCCACACTTGTATTCTAAGTGGCTATGCTATATATACATCTCCTTGTTATGTATTGGGGATCATGTTGTATCACACTGCACATCTATATGATGTCAAGAATGTAATTGCTCGCTGACCTTGATCTTTGTTTCAGGTGTTCGTGTGACTTGCTTCTGCGGTTCCTTGCTCCTCCTCTGGCTTTGGAATGTAATGTATTTCGGCCATCGTTTCCCTCTGACCTCACACATTAGGGGGCATCTATTATAGTTCAAACCTACACCTCTCCATCCGTGATCACCTTGAGCTGTCGATCACACAAAAGGACAACTTGGATGGAGGAGCATGTTGACCTTACATGAGACCTTGACCTACTCCACCTCCTTGCAAGCTGGAAAAACCCTAAAAATATCATTTTGAGACATGGGCGCTACTCTACCTTAACAGACTAGCGCTTGTACCCTACTCCAGTGTACAATAGTAGCGCTCAACCCCTCATGGGCGCTAGTCCTCTTCAATAGATTAGCGTACAACATTTAAAAAGTGATGAGCCTTGGTTGTAAAACACTATAGTAGCGCCCTGGGCACTACTCCACTGAGAAATAGTACCGAACACCTCAAGAGATGATTAAAAAATAATCAATTTCATGAATGAGGATTAGTTGTAGTTGGTTTCCCAGATTCCCCAACTTCCTCCATAACCATCTCTCGACCTGAACTGCCTCCCTTGTCTTATAAATACAAGGAGGAATAAAGAGAGGCGTTAGACATGAAAGTTATAGAGAGACTCTTTTATAAGAAGAAGCTTGTATTGGAGGATGTTATGCTGGAATATTTCCAAGCCAGAGAAGAGCAGGAGCCCAGGATTAGGTTGCTTGGACACGTTGCAAAGTCAGGTATATTGTGTATCATTCACTTGTTTTTGATAATAAAGGTTGAAACATCTTTCTCGTCCCAAATCAAGTACTTATTGGATTATGTTTGTATTTGGATTATGTTGGTTAACATTTGATGTTTGAATCATTGTTCTATTGCATCATTGTTCTATTGGCCAAGATACCTTGAGAAAGGTCTTTGTGTTGCAGGTTTATTGAATAGGAAATTGGATTGAGGATCGAGCGCAAGATCGGATAAAAGCTAGGATCAGACTTCATTTAAAAGGTATGTCCTCAAGACCTATAATCTATTTATAGTCATAAACATCTCTGTAATGCAAGTAATGTGCTTACCTATCACCCATTTCAGTTGATAGTATCCGTTTCCTTAATATAGGGTAGTATTTCCCGCCAACATACCATGACAGATTTACACAAAACTTCATTGCAATCTAAAGATGCCTTTCTCTTCCAAAATCATTTTAATGTATAAATTGAGGTTGTTCAAGTACTTACCTTTGAATCCCTTGAAAAACTCTCTTTCGGCTGCGTTGTGGGACTTTAGCATGTCCACAGTAAACTGCGTCACGAAACTTTGTAGTGTACTGTCGACCCAGAAGTCAACTGCTCATGTGAAAGGGTTTTCTACTGCTTTGAGCCTTTCAATAAGATATGGTGTCCACTCAGTCGGTACGTCTCGTGGTGTACAATTTCTTTTCTCTGCGAGCCTTGACAACCACTCATGTAGTTCATTTCCAAAAGACGCCCAAAAAACTTCGTGAACGTCTTTCCATAGGTACTTGTTCAATCACTGGATATCAAAGAGATGTGGGTGTCTATTCTCTTTTCTTGTGAAGTCTCTCTCTGTCTTGTCACACCAAGCCCAGATTTATTTCTTGTCTGGATGCCAAAATTCAATACCCAACGAAGCTTATTCTTCATCGCACATCATGGCTTCAACTCATCACGGATTCTTAGCGCGGCAACGAAACCATTTGTTGGCTTATATACTAATCTAGAGGTTTCCAATGTAGACCTAGGTTCTTCTCGGTTTCAAGGAACCAACAAAACCCCTTCTCACCGGCCCTTTTGGCAACAACATGCGAACAATCTGAGGTCTCACCCAAGGTGTAGCTATGGGGGTGTTGCGGAATTGTGTTTCCATAGTGACATGATGAGTTGTTTAAACAGAACTACTGCGCGACGGACTGCAGGTCTCCCGCTGCGGATTGAATATGGCACGATGATAGACTGTGTCGTAGTAAGCAATTATGCAAGCTCAGATGCTTGCGCAACCATCACATCTTCGGACTGCGCAGTTCGAACATGATGAAAATAATGGGACAACGCAACTAACTTATACGCTTCCTCTTCAGAATTAACCACTATGAATACTTTACTTATTACGTTATTCAGCCATTTGCTACCTTATATTATTTAGCCTTATAACCGAGGTAAACAGACAGGACACACAATACTGCGCACACCCGGTGCTACGCGTTAAAAGAGTTACACAACCTGAACCCTACATACACATGAGATTAATCAACGAACTGATACTTTCACAGACTTAGAATACCGCGCATTCAAAATTCATCCCTTCATGTAATACTTAACATATTATCCCCATATTTCTCCTATGGTGAATACATATAAAAGAATTAACATAACAACTGATAAATGAGAATCCAAGCATCCATTGTAGCAAACAGACAAATGCAAAAAAACACATAAACAATCACACTACACAAGATTTAACATGGTTCACCCCCAGGATGGGAGCTATGTCCACAAGAACTATTGTTGTATTAGTCTTTTGGAAGGGTACAATAGTTCTTTGTCTACGCACTCAGCTGCAAACTCTCTTCTCTCTCAACAGGCCTCTGTGCACACAGCTTGCAAAGCCTTTACAAAAAATGTCTCTCAACAAAGATCTATTCAATCAATAATAACAATGAAGAGTAACACCAACTCAACAACGAGAGATTAACAATGAAGATTAACCCTTTCCCATACAAAGCATGCCTTATTTATAGATCATTCCCATAGGTCATGTCTTTACAATTCGAAGGCAAAAGCCCTTAGGTTTACAAAACTGTCACGGTTTTCAGCTTAACCGGACTTGCTGGCTTCTGATAGCGAATCTTCCATCGTGGCCGTCCTCCATGCATGCTTCACGTTGCTATTGACCTTCCTGTCGTGTGCACGCCAACAGCTCGATTTCACCAAGCCGTTCTTCCTCTAACGGTCTTGTGCGACTGGTTCAAGTAGTGGTTCTTTACATGTGCGACCAGTCGATTTCTTCCGCTTTGCTCCTTACCCGTCGCCTGGAAATCATGGAGCATCTTTACCAAAAATAGGCGACCGATGGTCTAAACCGGAATATGTGTCGCCTTCCGTCAAACACTCTACTTTTCCAGATCTCTGTAGACTGGCCACATCGCAACGCTGTACTCCTCGCAGCGTTGAACTTCACAGCTCTTCCGACGCTGCGCTGCGCACAACTTTGCAGCATCCCAAAAATAGACTTTGTCAAAAATCATTCAATTGAACTGCGCTCAGCTCTGCAGTTTCCAAAATCTGACTTACACAAAAATGCCCCACTTGGGCTAGCCCCAACAATTCTCGCAAAAGATCAGATGCGAAGTGCACACGCTCGGAAAGAATGGACATGAAGCAGATCAGTTCTGGGAATCTTGGAACTCCATCAAAGGTAGGTAGAATAAAGAAGATAAGAATAAAAACCAAGAGGGTGGTAAAACCCCTGATTCTGCTCATTGTATTGTTGCACATTGTAATCTCAGAATTAATTAAAAGACTTCTCTTTCACTTGACAAAGATTGTTGGCTGCTTGATACTGGCGCAACATCTCATATGAATTTTAGAAAATATTGCTTTGTAGAACTGAATGACATTGCAAATGGAATAGTATAATTTGCAGATAAATCTATCCTCAAACCACAGGGAATTGGCTCAATCAAACTAAAGTTGTCTAGATTCCCTGATTTCATATTAAAGAATGTTCTCCATCTTCCCGAGTTGCAGAGAAGCTTGCTGTCCTTGGTGCAGATTCGAAAGCAAGGCCATTCCATCCACATGTTTGATGGGATTGTGGAGATAAGAAAATCCTCTGACAATAAGGTCGTCATGACTGGTTATGAAGATGGACAACTATTAAAGTTGAGAGGCTCTTCTACAAGAATTCATAACTTTGCCTATATTTCTCAGCATGAAGAAGGTAATATGTCATCCGGTTTATTATGGCATGCTAGATTTGGTCATCTTAATTATAACAGTATTAGATTGTTAAGAAAATATGGTGTATTTGGTTTTCCCACCATTCCTAAGCAAAGGAACAAGTGTGATGCATGCATACTAGGAAAACATAGTTAGCAGCCATTTCCAGAGTCTAAATTCAAAGCATGTAGAAAGTTAGAACTAGTTCATTTTGACTTATGTGGCCCCATGCCTATTCCTTCTGCAAATGGAAATAGATACATTATGGCATTTTTTGATGATTATAGTAGAATGTGCTAGGTGTATTTGTTGAAGACAAAATCTGAAGCATTTCAAACATTCAAGAAGTTTCATGCATTGATAGAAAATCAAGCACAAGTACGTATTGGTACATTCAGATCTGATAATGGTAAAGAATATACATCTAAGGCATTTGAAGACTATCTTTGCAAACATGGAATTGCACATCAAAATACATTTCCCTACAATCCCCAACAAAACGATGTTGCAAGAAGGATGAATAGAACCTTAATGAATACAACACGATCAATGATGTTTTTCAAGAATGTGAAGCTAATGTTTTGGGGTAATGCAGTCTTATGTGCAACATATTTGAGAAATAGAAGTCCTTCTCATGTTCTAGAAGATAAGACTCCACATGAAATGTGGCTTGGCCATATTCCTTCGGTTAGGCATCTTAGAATTTTTGGTTCCGCCTGCTATGCCTTAATACCAAAGGAGCAACGAAACAAGCTTGGTGCTAGAATCAAAAGATGTATTTTCTTGGGGTACTCAGAAACATCCAATGCATATCATCTTTATGATGAGGTAAACAAAATTTTTGTTATTTCTAGAGATGTCATTTTTCTTGAAACTAATAAAAATGATAAGTCTATTGAAAGACAACTTGATCGTCTAGAGAGGTTTTCTCATCTAAAGACATATTATGAATGTGATAATCAAATTCCACATATTGAAGGGGGGATCCCTATCTTGGATCCCCATGGAATTTCCATTTGAAGTAGCACCAACAACCCCTCATGAAGAGAATGATGAAGAAGAAGTTCCTGCCACTTCAACTGAACAAGAAACTCAACTGGATGATGTAATTGAAAGGATTGGAAGATTGAATCTAGAAGAGAAGAATGCACCACTAGCTGATCAACCTGGACCATCAAGGAAGATTCTGAAATGGCCCACAAAGAAACTTGAGAATGTCCATGCAGATGAAGTAGGAAAGACAAGAACAAGAATCTCAACTAGACAAGAAGATGGAGGAAATGCAGATAACTCAGGTGATGACATGGATGTCTCATTTGATTGTGAATTGAATTTTTATGCTAAAGTTGAACCAACTTCCTTTGAAGAGGATACTACTCGTGATAAGTGGAACGAAGCCATGCAGAATGAGTATGATGCACTCATAAAGAATGGAACTTGGAAGTTGGTTGATCCTCCAGTCGGAACCAAACCAATTGGAAACAAGTGGGTGTACAAGAAAAAATACAAATCAGATGGCTCACTTGAAAAACATAAAGCAAGGCTCGTGGAAAAAGGCTATGCACAGAAACAAGGAAACGATTATGAAGAAACATTCTCTCCCACAACAAAATGGGGTACCATCCACACTATACTTTCCTTAGCTGCAAAACATGTTGAGATATTGTAACTTCTAAGAATATTATATTTGTACTTTATTATTCCGGATATGTTTCATTCCTCCGTAGAGATGTTATTGTATATCGGGAGATGTTTATTCCTCTGTCGGAATGTGGTAACTTGGGTTATTAGACTTCCCTAGTGGGGTCATCCCAAATTCAGTTGTATGGGGTGTTTAATTCCCCTAGTGGGGTCGGCCCAGTTAGCATTATGTTGAGTGGTTAAGTTGGGGCCGACCTAGTTAAGGTTAAAAGACAAGTGAAGTAGTGTATAAATAGAGGAGGTGTGTTCCTCATTTAACACACTCATTCACTCACTTGTGATTGGTGCATAGGAGAGAGAGAGATCTGCATAGGAGGAGAAGGAGATATTTTTTGGGGACTACATATTTGTATTTGTTGATTATCTATATTGAGGAAGCTTAGGTGGGTTTTATACCCCATGAGGGTTTCCTAGGATAAATCTGTGTCTCTTGTGTTTATGATGTGCTTGTTGTTCTTTCAGTGATCCTGTATATACTATTGTTGTGAAATGGAATGTAATATTGATGTTATCTATCTTAGCATATTGAATCTTAACATGGTATCATAGCTAGCATGAAGGAAGGCAATGTATGGCACTTACAACACTTGTCTCACTTGTGACAATTTGAAAGTTAGGGTTTTGTATAGAAAAACCTAGTCATCGTGGCACTTTCTCTATAAATCCATTTTGGCGAAGGTTCAAGATCTGAAAATTTTACAGGCCGAAGATAACATCCCCCTGTACTTTGTGTCCGAAGCTCAACCTCATATTCATTTTACTTTGTGATTTATGATCTGTACAAGTTAGGGTTTCTGCCTCTTCCATAATGCAGTCCTAAAAAGGTGACATAAAGAAAAAGTTCATATCTCGGGATAGGAATCTCCAAATTAAATTCTGTAAAAATTGGCAGTTAGGGAAAAGACTTTAGTTTGACAGGTCCACTTTTCAGAGGTCGAAGTTGAAACAGTGACACATGGAACTCCGTACAAGTTCATTATGTTGTTTCATCCCATAAATAGGTCATGTTGCGACACTTGGCATAAATCTCTCTTAGAGAATACATTAAAGCTCATACAAATGGGGTTGGAAATATGACAGGTTTGGATACCACATTTTGAAGTTTTAGACCCTATAGATTTGAAATTTCAGAGATGCACCAGAAACAATACGACACATTTGAAATGACTCAACGGAGGAAATCTAAGAAGAGGAGGAAGAAGCTCTCACTTAGGGTTTTTCAGTTTTTAGGTATGAAAGGACTTGATACAATGTTGGAGACACCTGATACAAAATTGGAAGCTTTGATAATGGATTTGGAATCCATTCATCATAGATATTGATCCTCCATCAAAATGTTGTGGGAGGAAGGAGATTGAAAATTAGGGTTTCCAAGTAAGAAGAAACCGTAGCAAAGTCAGGAGACTCATAGGGAAGCAATAAAGGAGGTTTAAATGGCACTGATATTTATCATCCTAGCACCATGAACCTATACAAGATGTTTTACAAGTAATCTACCTTGGATGGTTAGGGTTTTACTCCTATAGAGAATACTACTTGTCAGGTATGACTTGAGAAGACACACGTATGTTTTGAAATTAGATTCTTGATTAAGTTCATAATATGTTTGTCTTCATGTTATTGAGGTTAGTGCAATTATAATTGGTTGATAATGAATGCATGTGAGTAGTAGAATACATTCATTGATTAGGGTTATGACACTTATGATTGTACTAATGGACCTGTGAGGATGATGTTGTCTGCTAACAAGACACATGTACATCAAGAAAGACAAATCAAGTTCCATGACCATGATAACATGAAGACAAAGAATCATCCATAGTCTTTGACCACATAGAAGCTATACTTATGAGGTATGTATGACTTTGTTCTACTATGCTTAACTTATGAGATATGCAGGTTCTAGCACAAGGTCTCTAAATCATTGAAGAGAACAAAGAAGATATTGTTTGGGTATGTTAAGACATAACCAAGCATGATAATCCAGGTATGTTTTCCTGTATCAAGTTAGAATCCTACTTTGTGTTAGGATCTTAGGTAAGTATACCTGTGTATGAAATGATCATAACCATGCATTCTTAAGATTATTTAGAATCAAGATAGGAAGGATAGGCAACTTTAGCAAAGTGATAGCTACTAAAGATAGGAAGGATAGGCAACTTTAGCAAAGTGATAGCTACTAAAGATAGGAATAATGGGCAATTTTAGCGGTGTTGCAGCATCTCGAAATGGGAAAAATAGGCACTTTTGGAGGTGTCGCAGCTGGTCGAAATAGGAAAAATGGACAAATTTAGGTGTTGCAGTTGCTCGAAATAGGAAAAATATGCCCTTTTGGAGGTGTCACAGCTGCTCGAAATAGGAAAAATATGCCCTTTTGGAGGTGTCACAGCTGCTCGAAATAGGAAAAATAAACAAATTTAGGTGTTGCAGCTGCTTGAAATAGGAAAAATATGCACTTTTGGAGGTGTCAGAGCTGCTCAAAATATGAAAAATAGGCAACTGGAGGTGTTGCAGCTGCGGTAAAATAGGAAGGATAGGCAACTTTAGCGGAGTCACAGCTGCTAAAGATAGGAATAATGGGCAATTTTAGCGGTGTTGCAGCTGCTTGAAATAGGAAAAATAGGCCCTTTTGGAAGTGTTGCAGCTGCTCGAAATAGGAAAAATGGACAACTTCAGGTGTTGCAGCTGCTTGAAATAGGAAAAATAGGCACTTTTGGAGGTGTCGGAGCTGCTCGAAATATGAAAAGTAGGCAACTTGGCAGTGTTGCAGCTGCAGTAAAATAGGAAGGATAGGCAACTTTAGCGGAGTCGCGAATGCTAAAGATAGGAATAATGGGAAATTTTAGCAGTGTTGCAGCTGCTCGAAATAGAAAAAATAGGCACTTTTGGAAGTGTCGCAGCTGCTTGAAATAGAAAAAATGGATAAATTTAGGTGTTGCAGTTGCTTGAAATAGGAAAAATAGGCACTTTTGGAGGTGTCGCATCTGCTCGAAATAGGAAATATGGGTAACTTGGCAGTGTTGCAGCTGCAGTAAAATAGGAAGGATAGGGGTTCCTGGACTGTGATCTGAAGTCAATTGGATATGCCTATAGCTCTGTGTGTTGAGCTCATTAACTTAGAAACCTCCTACCCTGTCTCCCCACTTGCTTTTCAGAGCCAGTTGTGTGTTGTATGACCCTGATTGACTGTGCATAAGGCTATGAGTGGACTTGAGTAGTTCATCCTTAGTGGATACATAGCCCCATCTCGGGGGTAGTCTCTGAGTGACGTTGAAACAATATAGATTGGGAAGAGACCTGTGGTTGGGTTGGAACATTGTATTCCATAGCTAGTTGCTTGGATATTTCAATAAAAGGGTAATTGTTCTCTGCGGTTTATATCACGTGTTTTTATGAATTCGTTCATTGATGAATAGGGCCAAGTCTTGTTGAGGCCCAGGAGGTTCAAAATGGTTGGTCATGACTTTGGGGGAGAAATAGAAACCCCTTATGCTTTCATGTTCCCTTTGTGGGTTAGATGAAGGGAGGAGACATGGCAGAGTGGATCAGACTTCTGACTTTCCTAACCCATAGTGCAGATTGCGGATTTCAGAAGTCAGAGGTGTGATTTCTCAGCGTGGTGCGTTGAAGTTTCGACTTCCGACTCCCGCGTCAGGGATTGCGGATCGCGGAAGTTGGAGGCTGTGCGATTCTGTGAAGCTGAGACCTTTGGAGTTATGAATTCCTTCCTTAACTATGTATAGAGCCTCAAGACCCCTAACTACTATTCAAAACCATCTAATGACATCGACATCCCTACTCAAACACTAAAGATACTCTCAAGAATCCATGTGTGTTTGTTCAAGTACGTTGTTCTTCTTGGCCATGGATTCTCAAAAGGTTTTTCAGGGATTAAGGCCCAATTTTTCTCCCTCAAGCATGTCTAGGGAACCCAATATCTATACCAGGTTCTCAAAAATTTCTAATGGCACTAATATCCCCACTTATATGAATAATATGCTATTGGGAGGTCATGTTTGGTGATTGTAGGAATTGTTCTTAGCCAAAGATGCCTAGAATTTCCTTTAGGACGTAAGTCCCACTCTTTTCTCCCCAACCATATCCAAGGTGTTTGAACCTATAATTAGTCTTAAAATTATCACCGTGCCACAAAAAAACCACTCATAGGCCAAAGATACCGTGGAAAGGTCTATTGTGGTATTTCAACATATCATTCTTGGCTATAGATACCTAGAATCTTTCTTTAGGTCTTAAGGCCCAGTTTCCATTCCTTAACCATGTCTAGAACCCCAAGACCCATACCTAATGCTCAAAAACTTCTTAACAATTCCCATATTCTGACTATAAGGAGAAATATCCCCTCAAGAGGTTAGCTTTGGTAGTTGGAGACATCATTGTTAGACCTTTAGGCCTAAAATTTATATTCTTGCACTAGTGGAGCACCATATGAAGGAAAATGGTTGTGAAGCAAGTATTCATACTTACAATCCTTTGATGAATGGATTTCACAAGGAAAATGACTTGATACAAATAAGGACGTTGAGAGGGTATACCATGAAATTGATCATGTATATTATTAGCCTATTGTGGTGGATGACATGAAGTTAAATAATGTAATAAGCATGGCTTCTAGGGCATTGATTGTGAGGTTTATTTGTACTAGAAGGATGAGGACAGTGAGTTTGTTAATTTGAATGGATTCAAGTGCATGACTAGTAATCAATTTTAGCTTACCACATAAGGGATCATGTCATTTTCATCTGAGGTTAGATGTTGAGGTTACATCCAAACATAGTATTATTTCTAGTTGGTATCTATTGCATTTATACCTAGCTAGGTGGATTTACCAGTTACTTGATCAAATTACTTATATATCATTCAAGGTCCCATGTCAATAAGTAAAGATACCATAAGGATAAAATAATTGTACTAAATTAGTCTATTTCCATAGACTCTCTTATGATTCTACACAAGATATTTCCTCTTTATGCTATTAATTCTAACTACTGGCATGATATGACTCATTATTGTTTCTTGTAGCCTTACAAAGAGATCTATCATATGCATTCAAGCAATTATGAATCATTATGATCTCTCTTCTTATGGAAATAATATGAGCTAAAATTTCTACGGTGGTATGCCTTACAAATCTACTTTCTTAATTGACATATCAATTAGGTAACTAGGGATATTAGAATAATGAGAAGAGATATACGGTGCTACATTTTCTCTATATGCTCTCCATAAGTTTGACAATTCAATACATTGGTTAAGGTCCTACTTGGAGAAAACCTACAAGATCCTATACAATTCTTTTAAATATTAAGAATTTTTATCATTACGTCTTCCAACCATAAGAAATTCTTATAAATATAAAAGGAATTTGAACCATTAACCTAGATTTTTTAGACCAGTATTATAGCATTGAAACTATTGATCTCCTAATGAAAATCTGATTACTTGCTAAGATATCCCTCCAATCGATTTTCAATGATGCCTACCTTACATCTACCAAATATCATGCGATGCCAATCTATAGCATCCACCTCATTTATGTATTTGCATTGTTCAATGAACCATTTTAGTTATGGAAGTGTAGTAGTTTTTACAGATGCCTGCATGGGAATTTCTATTTAGGTCATTGGATTGTCAATGAAAGGTGGCATATGAAATTATTGAACCAAGTGATCTCTAATAATGTTATGGCCATTGCACTGCACCTTTGAGTAGTTTACTCACTCCCAAGTGAGATTTCTTGAGCTCTAAAGGAAATGAAGTTTCCCATACCTTGCAATCCATTAAACGAGGCGATCGAAGCCAGTTCTAACTCCTCCTAAAAATACATTGATATGTTAAATGGTGGTGACAAATTTAACATCTTGATCTCCTATCATACTAACAACATACAACATATATTAGTTAGTCTAAAGGCTAGGATATCTCCACATGAGAAACATATTTATATTTAACCCATAGAGATGCCTCCCTACAATGTAAGTTATAAATATCCTTGACAAGCAATAGAATAAAAGCTAGAAACGATTATGCAATAAGTAAAATAAGAATATTATAATAAACTAGCACTCCTTAGCACCATCCCCATAGCATATTCTATAATAAGGTTTATCCCAAGGGGGTCTTCCTATGAGTCTAACAAGTAACAATATTATATTATATTATACCTAGGATTATAGGCTGATGCCGTGGTTATACATACAACAAATTTTCAGGCCCATCTAGATATAAGATGCTATAGATTCATGCATATTCTTTTTTTCTTCTTTTTTGGTTTTTATGTTTTTGAAAAAAAAGGAATAACAAAGGGGCCGATTTCATCTTGTGGAGGCCATATTCTTGATTTGTTGGCTGAGTTTGGACTGCGTGGGCCATGACATCGTCTGGAGAGGACACAGTCTTGTTTGTGAGGACGATTTGCTTTCTATTGGGCGCATATCCTTACAGTTCCACATCTACAGTGATCCCCACGCTTCATCTAGGACAATATCAAGGGTTGTTACATCCAAAAAGGGAGCTGCAATCCATATTGACACCTACAACGTTGTTGGGTACTCTCATTGTAGCCTTCCTTCTTGTTACGACTATGCATAATGTTTCTGGGTAGTGAAGGAGGGCACTGAAGCTTAATAAGGGAGTCTGAAAAGAAGACATTTTGGGTTGTTTTGAGGAGCTGGTTGCAGACACCAAAGAAAAATTGAGACACCAAAGAAGGCTATAGGTTAGAGTTAAAGTAATTTCAGATTTTTTGTCCACCTTAGAACTGCTGTTACAATCATTGTAAACTCAAAGTTATATGAATATGATATTTAGGGTTTATTTTCCTTGTTATTCAATCTCTATTGCATTTACTGTTCACTGATAGCACTACGAAAATCAATATATGAAACCTTTGATACCCGAAACAAACTCTTTCCGCACTTTCTTCCGTAGCGGATTTATTTCCGGAAGGCGGGAATAGAGTTTCCGCACAATGCTTCTTCCCCGTCATCGATCTCGATCTCGATCGTTGATCTATCAATTTCGTGGCGAAATGGATTTCTGATCGTTCGATCAGTGTCCCCACCAAATCAACGGTGGATTCCAAAATTTATTAAGAGCATTCCATAGAATATCACGCACATGAAAAGTTTTTCAAATCTTGCAACTTATCCCGGCGATATCACTATAAACCGTCGATCTTTTCCCCATGATCGATCCCCACTCTACGATCTTGTTTTATTTGAGCGACTGGTTAAGTTTTAACCCTCTACAAAGATTCACTTAATTGATAACTGACAGGATAAATTCTTCTCCGCAATTCAGAAACTATGGCAATCCAAAGCCACAGAGTTTATACACAGGGTTATATGGAGTGAAAGCGGGAACAATTCATACTTCTAATACATTAAAACCACACGCAGAGTCTAATCCTCTGTTCTTTATTCAATTCACCGGAAAGTCAAATACACACACCTCTCATTCCTCCATTCACTTCTCCCTCACTCTTTTGTGCACACACCTCTCATTCCTCCCTTTCAACCTCTATGAGCTAATCCTCAAACCTCTATGAGCTAATCCTCAAACCTCTATGAGCTAATCAAAGCTTGTTTGAGCTATCCTCAAACCTCTATGAGCTATCCTAAGCTCTGTAAGCTAACTAAGATGCTAAGAAAATAACTTGAATTGATTTAAATACAAGAGGATTCTGTTTCTAGATCCTATAAAAAGGAGTACAGTTTTTATTGATCTTTGCTAACTCGATGACTCACAACTAACTCAATCCTGACTGTTACATGTTGAAAAGGATCTAGATTCCTTACCCATTTTATTCAGCGTTTACAAAATAAATCAAATTACAAATGTACGAGACCCTAGGTCTCTTAAGAGTTCCCTTGACCTTGTGAAGTCATGAATGACTTCGCCCTCTTGAGCCTATGCTCCTGCATCAACGTATCAGCAGTACATTGAATACAAAAACCAACTAAGACTATTGTTAACACCCAAAAAGTGCTCACTAGCTCATTTCCTTATTCACATGACCCATTTGTCCACTTTTTCACCATTTGAGCCTCTAAAGCCATCAAAAGGTCACCAAAAGACCTTAATACACCCCTTTTTCCACTCAAAATGAATATTTTTCCTCAAAAAGCATAAAAAACCCTAAAAAAGGGTCCAGAATTCCCAAAAATATTAAAAAGGGAATAAAATATTAAAAATATTCAAAAAAGAAAAAAGGAGAGAAAAGGTAGCTAAACCATGTTGGTCAATACCATTGGTTTCCTCAAAACCATAATGGTATTCCCCACCACCAAAAACTATAAAAAGGTGGTAGGGGCTCCTCACTTTCCATCCATCCATCATCCTATCCTCATGCTGTCAAAATCTCTCATGAGTTCTTGACCATTGTAGCAATCTTGGAGAAGAGACCATTGGAGCTTGGAGCTACTCAACACCACAACATCCTCACCATTTGAGGTATCATAATACAAAGTTATTTTTCATTTTATTTCTTGTTCTTTTTCTTCAATTTTTCAAAGTTTATTGTTATATGCACATGCTAGTTTAGTTTTAGATTTAGATTTGTAATTGTTTTTTGCTTTCAATATTTGAAACTGCTATCACTTGTTGATAGGTGCCCATTGCACAAAGCTTGGTTGCAAAACCAAGCCAACAGTTTTTGGTGACTCCGCTGGCTTCGAATTCTTAGATCTCAGTTTTTTTCTTTAGATCTTAGTTTTTGTTAGTTTTAAACATTTTAATTCATAGATCTGCCATCCTAGACAGCAGATCCATTGCTGCTCTAGATCTTGGCCCCTTCTATTGCCATTAACAGCTTGAAATTTCCATTTTTGGGTTCTTTTTTTGGCATCCGTTTTCGGCTTTCGCCTCACGTTTTTTTGCTCGACAGTCGCGCTGCTCATCGCGACCTCACAACATTTTTCTGTGCGGCGCACCGCGGCCTCGCGGCCATTTTATGCGCTGCACATCGCGGCTTCGCGGCCATTTGCCGCGCTGCACATCGCGACCATTTGCCGCGCTGCACATCGCGACTGTGTGACGAAAACCCGCGCTGCACATCGCGGTCGAAACCCATGCTGCCCATCACGACTGTGTGACCAAAACCCGCGCTGCACATCGCGGCTTCGCAGCCGAAAACCGCGCGGCCCATCGCGGCTGTTTTCCCGAAACCCGCGCTGCAAGTTTTTTTCAATTCAGCCAAATTTTTGAAAATTATTTTTTGCTTTATTTTCTGCCCATTTAGCATATTTTACATTATTAAATTTCCTGCATTTTTACAGCCATATTAAATCTGTTACTATTTAGAATGCTCCATTAAAAGTCTTTTTACAAAAATTTTAGAAATTGAAAGAGAGATTTTTTCTGCATTTTATCTAGATCAAGGTTGTACTGTTTATTTGCTCGATACTTTTCCCAATCAATTTTTAAGAAATCCATTTATTTGTTGAAGTATTCATGTTATTTGCTTTCCTTCAAATTATTTCAAAGATCCATTATTTTTGAATAGTTTTTTCAAGCATTTACATTTCAAAAACGCATTTATTTTTTGCAAATCTAGGAAGCGTCTTTTCTTTCATTTGTAAAATCGCCCAAGCAAGGCAATTTCAGTTTAAATACCACACTTGCACCCACTCTGCCACATAATTTAAACTAAGCCTTAAAATTTACCTTAAACTCAACAAACTTTTAACCCCACTTGGGGAGCATTTAAAAGAATTTTGTAGTTAGGTAGAATTGAGGGGATAGGTGTTCCAATAACACCCCTCAATTATTACATTTGAGACATAGTGGTTGTCCTCTACGGTACCAAAATCCCTTATAATTTTGACACGGTTATCAACCAATTTATCGGGAAGGCCTCTCCCTTAGGAGGGTTGAAGTAGCCAGACTGGTTCCGGTAGTTTGAGTGGAATACCGCAATCCATTCAGTAACCGAAGGATACCTTTCGAAGTTCTCGGTATACACCCCCCTGGTGTACAGCGGCAATAGAAACAAACTGCAGATTCACCCAACCGAACGTGTCATGAACGGGGTATCCTAGTTGCCACTCTTTAGGATTGTCTACCTGGTGTCCCTCTCGGTAGGGGGATATCTAGATGTTGATTCAACACTCTATATTATCTGACTTGGATTTCATCACCTTGCAGAGGATATCGTTTGTTGACTCACAATACTTCTAGTTAGGTGTTTGCATGATACATTACCCAACTTTGGTCTAGTAACACCTCTTTTTTCTAGAAACTATTTGAATTTTGGTATTCTGACCAATTTTGTTGCATCCCTCCACTTACTATAACACAGTTGCTATAATAAGTACTTTTTGAGGTTGATTTTTGTCCTGAGATCCTTTATTTTCACTACCCTTTTTGCACTCATTGTTGCATTAGGGTTTCACATTTTTTACATCACCACCTTACACTGAAAATTTTTAAAAAATATTTCTCACCATTGAGAATTTAAGATGATCTCGTCGTCTTCAGGGTGAACCCCCTCAGTTCAGTTTACTTGGCTCTCCACATCACCAACGTAGAGCCTTATCCCTTGATTCGACACATCATCGGCCAAACATAGAGTCATCCGATTCTGACATGCCTCACTTCACATCTCATTCTGAGGCTGAATCCGAAAACCCTACTGAATTATCACCAACCAACCTCATGGCTGGACCACAATACGACCCACTTTTTACCAGTACTATTGGAGATACATCCACAAACCCTTCTACTACTGTGCCATCTATGGTAACAACAACCCCTCTAGGCATGCCTAATATGGGGGACACTCCACCTTTAGGTATGCCCAACACAGGACTACCTCCTATTATGGGTATGCAAAACATAGGAATCACACCACCTGTCATTACCACAACCCAAATCCCAGGAATTCCTAGCACTATTCCTAACCCTGGTGTAACCCATGTTGCACTTGGAAACGCCGGTCCATACCAAACCACAACGGTTGGAGGACACATACCTTCAATACCTATCATACCTTTAGGGGCTACTGGACCACTACATAATGCCACCATGAATAGTTATGTTCCAGTCACTACGCCACACCCATCTGCTAGTTTACCTTACATGGCTAGTATGAACTTACCAGACTTAGCCAGGCTAACCAACGATCCTATCAGGCACAACCCTACATGGCCACCCATGCCTACAAAGCTCCCCTCGGACATACCCAAGTTTGAAGGAAAACTTGGGGAGGACCCTTAAAACCACATAATGTCTTTTCACCTATGGTGTTCATCTAACTCCATAGTGGATGACTCCATTTGTCTAAGACTGTTGCAACAAACGTTCACTGGCTCTGCAGCCAAGTGGTACATCGAACAACCACATGGGACCCACCATAGTTTTACGTTTCTTGCCTCCACTTTCCTTCAGTTTTTTCAGCTACCTGTACGTTACGATGCAAGGGTTGAAATATTGTTGTCTTGCAGACAAAACACAGCTACCCATATCACCGACCACATCCATGAGTGGCGCAAGCGTCGTAGCCTCTGTAAGATTAAACTGAATGACCGTATATTTTTGGACTGGTTCCTTAAATCACTCCTACCCCTCATAGCAAAAGACGTCGCTTCCGAACGACCTCAGTCAGAGGAAGAAACTATCCTAAAAGCTCAGCAATTTGACCTGATTTATTCCCAGTCAGGCTATCTCTACACCATCATACCAGATGCCCCACGAGGCGATTCTTCACGCGGTGACGCTCCGGGGGCATCACATGTTGCTGATGGTATTATCGGCCAAGTCACACCGCAAATTAAACCTTTTAGCATGGTGATCACCATAAATGCCCCAGACCTCTCTAGGGCTACATCTAATTCTGGAGCGATAACTTCGTATGCTCCAACAAATCAGACTCATCTCACTCATGGACCCTCTTGTCCATAACATTGCTATGGGAAAGTGCCATCGACATATGTACCACCCACATACTATAACCAACCGACCACCTGGAACCCAATTCATTTCCCGGCACAACCAATGTATTACCCACAACAAGTTACAACAGCTAACCCAACACCTCCAATAGCTTAGGGTTACCAACAACCCTAGCAGGTAACTGGACCACCTCCAGCCCCACCAGCTTATTATCCACCGCAACCTGCTCCCACACTTGTGGCACCCCAATATCCTCCCACTACTCAAGGGCAAGTGTACACACAACACAATCAGCCCCAACATCAAAAAAACCAACGCAACCAGGGTGGACAACAAAACCGTGGAAGAGGATGTAACCGCGGCAACAACCAACAACATAATCAAGGTCCACCACCTCCCAATCCTCCAAATAATAACAATGCTGCTCCTCCCAACCAGAATCCTGATCGTCATCCCAAGCAGCCAAAAAAAATAATCTGAGAACAGACCACCCATGTTCTATATGTAGAGTCTATGGACACTACACTCATAACTGCCCCCATTTAGAGAAAGCACATAAACTTTGGGCTGACGATGCTCAACGTTAGGGCCACGCTAGATAGCCAGCTCCACTTAACCAACCGCAACCCATGATATTACAAAACCCATTGCCAAACCAGGGAGTAGTAAATACTCGTCCTATGGATCCCCCACAAGGATCCGCTGCCCCCTAGCAGCAAATCACTTATGCTGCAACTGATTATCAACATGCGGATCCAGGCACACACCATTTATTAATGATGTCATCCAATGACATCAACCTCCAAACTCGCAGAAATCAGTACGGGCCACCCCCAGAAACTCCTCCCACTGACGCATCCACCTCCCTTCCACCAAATCAACCACTATGCATACCAAATATGCCGTTGGACAGAGGACCTAAAATCCCTTGCATCCCTTTGCGAAGGATTAACAACAATCCTAATGCTCGCGCAACATCCAATTATAACGTCGTGGAAGACCTAGCACAATCCCCCGCTGCTATGTCTGCTTTAGAGGTACTAAAAAAATTCCCTGCACAACGAAAACTACTACTATCTGCCATCGGAGGAGTAGACCCTGATGACACACACATGATGGCTTTTGACTTAGACCAAGCCGAACCTTGATTGCCATCAAATTTAGCTTTCCAAGTATCAGTAAACATTCGAAACCTTGTTGTGCATCGATGCATCATCGATGAAGGAGCTTCCACCTGCGTTATGTCCTCCCTTGTGTGGCAGAAGCTTGGCTCCCCTGCTTTAAAACCATCCACCACGGCATTGCGAGCTTACGATGGACACTCAGCTCAACCACAAGGCCTCTTAGAAAACGTACCCATAGAACTAGGCGGCAAATTAGTTCTTATCGACATCGAAGTGATCAATGCCCAGCTCGACTACAAACTCCTTCTTGGACGTAGTTATATGTACAAAATGAAAGCAGTGGCTTCATATGTTTTTTGCCTCATGATGTTCCCACATGAAGGATGCGTTATCAAGATCGATCAACTCACATATTATGATCCTAACACCCCCGCAGCTCCTCAAAATGTGCTACCAATGATTGAACAAACCATTCAAAATGCATCGACATCATTTGTGTCATCCATTGGTCCTGGAATCTACACCGAGTCACCTATGACTTCCACATTTCCATCAATCTCACCACCATCACCGATAACAAAAACATCGGATTTGTGCACCCTGTCGCACACCACACAACATCCTTCGTCACTACCACAAACACCCACAGTGCCTACTCATATTGGCACAACGCCAATTCACACTATCCCGTTCTTGTTCCCATTTTCTTGAGTTGTCAGTTAGCTAATAATGGCTACACTCAACCTTCCTGGCTTAACATTAGGGATACCTATATGGTACTTACCTGCTCCGAGCCCCCTGCCGACTCCGACTATTATTTTACAACCGGTACAACCTATCCCTACTACCAGCCACCCACCCCCTCCGGTCACTCATCTGCAAAACATACCACCCCCAATAGTGACTGCAGCATCAACATCCAGAAACGCCCCATCTCCATTACGGAACACAGGGAGCAGAGGCCCACCAACTTATTACACTGGACTCATAACTCGCACCCCCCCAGCAACCCCTAAGGTAGCTAAAAACCCCCCAACTATTCGCATTCCCCCTAAGTGCTCATTGTGCGACGACGTAGGCCATGCCACTCATCAATGTCCACAATTACCGGCACTCCAAGAACACATGAATATGTTGGATGACGACACCGTAATTCCAGTAGTAAGACTTGAGCCACCTCCTCAGCCTCTCGACAAAATGCTCCGCACTAACCACCCTTGTGCGATATGTGGCATTTATGGCCATTATTCACACCACTGCCCTGATCTCCCAGATTATAGAGAAGCCTTGTACGAGTTGAATAACGTCGACCTAGAGATATCCCCTCTTCTCATTGAGGAAATTAATCCCCCACCATCTTCCTCCTCGGAAGAAATTAACACCATTTACACGATTTCCACTGGATACCCCTCTGTCTGGTCGGCCCCTTCCATTGATCCCTTTGACACACATGTTCAACCCTTTCAAATCGATGAGGAAACCACATGTTCACAACATGGGGGCAGGCCCAAAACCTTGCCTACTCATCATCATCGTGATTCTTGTCGGAGATACTGGGGGCATCCACCCCACAAGGGGAATCCCCCATCATCATATCATCACTTCAGTATGCCACCACGGCCCACAGCCTCATGGTACACTCCCCCACCAACAGTTGCTCAATGCCTTATTGATCCCTCTCTGAGACAACATTTGCACCACATTGACACATCTAAGTTAGAGGGCATAATAGATTACCTCGACCCTAGGATAGGGGGCATGATCAATCATTTTGAACCTTCCCCATCACATCTATCTCATTATTTCAATGACCCATTGTTCAAACCAACACATATGTGATCCATAATCATAAACCCCGTGCACATAGCATGGGGGCAGGTCATTAACCCTGCTCACTTTTTCACATGCGTGATCTTAACCATTTTTGAGGTCACATATCACTTGCATATTTGATTTGATTTGGTATACCTAGTATTCTTCCCCCGCGGGTCATCATTTCCCCCACCAATGCATCCTTGGCTTGGTGGGCTCACCTTTATTTGTAGCCATTTTTTAACCTAGTTATTTCCTTTGACCATTCCGGAGTTGTTATGACCTCCGTTTTTCACACCATTTGCACTGCCAGATTCATATTTCCGTGCTCGTGATGATGCTTTCTCGCTGTCACCAAAAAATTTCGGGCATTTTTCCCATGCCCCTCGGAGCCTCGATTTGCGTGCCACATTGACCGTGGTCCATTTTTGATAAGTCTTATATTGCCGGATTCAGTTTTCCGTGCTCGTGACGATGCTTGAGATCATTTCTCGCTCTCACCCCCATAATTTTTGGGCATTTCTCCAAAATGCCCCTCATCGCCTCAGTTTGTGTGCCACATCGGCCATTGCCCTCTTTTCATGATATTTATGTTGCCGGATTTAGTTTTCCGAACTTGTGCTGATGCTGGAGATAATTTCTCGCTCTCACGCCCCAATTTTTTGGGCATTTTTTCCTATGCCCCCTCGTCACCTCGGTTTGCATGCCACATCAGCTGTTCTCCGTTTTCGACGAGTCTTATATCGCCGGATTCAGTTTTCCACGCTCGTGATGATGCTTGAGATCATTTCTTGCTCTCACGCCCAGATTTTTAGGGCATTCTTTTCGATGTCCCCTCGTCGCCTCGGGTTGCGTTCCACATCGGCCTTCGTCCATTTTTCAAAAGCTTGATATCATCGGATTCTGTTTTCTGCGCTCGTGATGATGCTTGAGATCATTTCTCGCCTTCACCCCATAATTTTTTGGGTATTGTTTCAAAATGCCACCCATCACCTCGGTTTGCGTGCCACATTGGCCGTTGCCCCTTTTTGACAATCATTATGTCACCGGATTCGGTATTCCGCACTCATGATGATGTTTGAGACCTTTTCTCACTCTCATCAATCCCTTCTTGTTCGGCATAATTTTACCCCTTTTTCGGGCCGAGCAATCCCTTTTACAAAAAAGGCACTTAGGGAGTGTCTGTTAAGCTCTTTTCTGACTCCTAAAATAATGAAAAGATCGCTGAGCAACCTTGCTTCCTTTCATGCTCGCTAAACATATCTGAAAGGGCGTCTACCTGGTATAAGTTTACCCCTTTTCCGAACCTTGTAGACTAATTATGAAAAATGAATACTCTAGTCACATCGGCTAGAAGAGTTCTCCATTTGCATCATTTTATTCTTTTTCAGGCCTTGGAGACTAACTTACGAAAAATAACAACAATGGAGTCCACTTACCGCTTTCAGATTCTCTAAAACATGAAAGCGACCATGAGCAATCACCATCCTGGGCTCGTAAACACCAACAGGACGGTACTCACAACCACTGCAGAGTCTTCTTATCATTTTCAGACTCCTTAAAAATGAAAGCACCCATGAGCACGAACAGTCCTGGGCTCACAAAATCCACAGGACAGTACCATTTCATAGCACACTTTTAGCCCTTCTTGGAGCTCATTAAAACTACGAAAAAGGACCCACTGGTGCTTCTCAACGCCACAACAGATCACGTCTACTCATATGGCAGCTTCCCCCATTTTGGTCGCCTTTGTTCAGAGTTTTCTGTAGTATGTCACCCTGAGAATCCCTCGACAGCACCCATCAGCTCGTTCCCCCCCCCCAGAGTCAATACATACCCTTCAGTCCTTAAAAGCTATGATCCCCGCATCTACAAGTCAGTTCCCTACGCTGCCAGGTCAACCATGTCATCATGCTATGAACAAAGGAAGTTTGAGTCTACCCACTATATGACCCCAGTTACTTCCCATCCCCACAAGTATGTCAGTCCTACCATCAGTACTACCACACTTCAGTTCTACACCTCACGCTCCTATCAAGGAAACATAATTGCCTTGTTAGTTGTTGGTCTTCCTCTGTCGACGACAACCAAATTTATTCCAGAGGATAGACCTAGAGGTCCCTGTGTCTTGGACTCATCACCATTTATGATGAGTGCCTACGAATCATTTCGAGAAGAGTCCTCAACGCTTCTCCAAATGGTTGTTTCTCACATGCTCAACGTCAACACCTTGATCGCATCGTTGAGACTCGCACAGGGTATTGGTCCGTTCAGTTATTTGTTGAAGACCCCGGATACCACCTGACTCTTCCACATTTGAGAGTCTACCTATGGAAACAACCAGTTACATTTTTTCTATAGATATCCGGGTTGCGCATGGCGACAGTAGTCTGATGTACCCTAATTTTATACTCCCTCGAGTATACAGTTACATGTACTTCTCAGATATGACTCACAGTAATTGAGTCCCTACAGATGTTGGACACCTTCAGGTTCAGCAGTTCATCAACCCTTCTGAGACCTTATTTAGAACGGTTGTCACTTTATTCCAGTGTATCAGTTATTAAGATCAGTCATGTTATGATCATCAGTACATCCCAAAATAGTGTCCCCTTTGGACCATTACGATGTAACAACATATTTTTTATGTCTTATTTAGGTCCTCCTTCTTGGGACTAATTGTTATGTATATGTCTTGATAGGAGTATGGGTATGCCCGCCTTGTCCATTATCAGAGATTATTTCTCATTCATATTGAGGCCATGTAATATTTTTTGTTTTTGCAGCTTCCAAGGGCCGTGGATCCAGTCTCCAACCGGTCTCTTCTCTTCCCGAAACCCTAGAAAAAAAAAAGAAAAAAGAAAAGAACTATGATGTCTATCAGCCATATGATGAGCTCCTGCCCTCACACATCAGGGGGCAATCTGTTAACACCCAAAAAGTGCTCACTAGCTCATTTCCTTATTCACATGACCCATTTGTCCACTTTTTCACCATTTGAGCCTCTAAAGCCATCAAAAGGTCACCAAAAGACCTTAATACACCCCTTTTTCCACTCAAAATAAATATTTTTCCTCAAAAACCATAAAAAACCCTCAAAAAGGGTCCAGAATTCCCAAAAATATTAAAAAGGGAATAAAAATATTAAAAATATTCAAAAAAGGAAAAAGGAGGAAAAAGGTACCTAAACCATGTTGGTCAATACCATTGGTTTCCTAAAAACCATAATGGTATTCCCCACCACCAAAAACTATAAAAAGGTGGTAGGGGCTCCTCACTTTCCATCCATCCATCATCCTATCCTCATGCTGTCAAAATATCTCATGAGTTCTTGACCATTGTAGCAATCTTGGAGAAGAGACCATTGGAGCTTGGAGCTACTCACCTTGGAGCTGCTCAACACCACAACATCCTCACCATTTGAGGTATCATAATACAAAAGTTATTTTTCATTTTATTTCTTGTTCTTTTTCTTCAATCTGTTCAAAGTTTATTGTTATATGCACATGTTAGTTTAGTTTTAGATTCAGATTTATAATTGTTTTTTGCTTTCAATATTTGAAATTGCTATCACTTGTTGATAGGTTCCCTTTGCACAAAGATTGGTTGCAAAACCAAGCCAACAACTATTTGGCACAGCTCAGTGGTATTTTTGACAAGTGTTTTTACGAAATCCCTTAACCAAATTACATAAGCAAATAAACCAAAAAAATCACCAGGATCTGATGGGGGTCATTACAGTTTGCTATCCAAAGCATATCCCCCTTGTATAAAATCGAACCCTCTCACTTCCTTTAGATAAAGCTTGTTCATTGGTCACTATATCATCATGCTGAGTGGAGATGAGAACTGTGTGAATGCGCAGAGGAACCATGCACCACTGTCATTTTTGTATTCAATGGTTACTTGTGTTTTTCCATCAGGCCTCAACTAGGAGTAGGTTCCATTCTTTCTGACCTCTGTGAGCTTTGCTCCCAGCTTGGTAGGCAACACATGGGTGAGAGGCATAACTCAGGGGTTTCATTAGTTGCACAACTAGTCCAATAAAGGGTAGCGACCCACGTACTAGACCTCACACAGACTGCCATCCATACTAACAGATCATGACCTAGTCAAGCAGTACATAATTAGGCTGCCAACACATTTACACAACCTCGCGACACCCTTAGTAACCCATAGTAGGTCATGGTACCTTCATACATAGGATTGGGACCCTTAATAGTCCTCAAGGCACTTTCATCCAGTCACGACAATCCTAGCAGGCTTAAGACATGTCACAACAGCCCTTAGCAGGCTCAAGACAGGTCATGGTTTTCTCTAGAAAGCATTATCAGAATTTACACATATGAAAATGACGCAAAGAGGAAACACAAACTGAATATGAACACTGTGATGAATCTCAGAAACTCAAAAAAAAAGCTTTTCATTAACACTTCCTAGAAAATATACAAAGCTACAATCCAAGCACAGAGGCTTCAAAAATGAAAGCCGAACCCTTCCTCCTCCGTTGAGGTTACATTTATAGTGCAATTTACCCCCAAGACGTATCTCGAAACAGGGAATCAAAATTAGTTACATTGACAAAATTAGTTACCACAAGACAACAGACTCTAGCAAAAACACAAAATGTTTTGGTAACTGCTCCTCCATTCGGCCTCTTCCACTATCTTTGATGGTTCATGCACTCAACTTCAGTTTTTCCTTCCCATACTTTAAGATGAGTTTCCATTGCTTGGATTCTAGTAAATCCAAGGTGGAAAGCTCTTTAAGCTACACCCTCATTTCGGTATGATCTTCGTATGACTAGCCTACGAGGAGTGTAAGAGCTTCCTTAAATGTAGAGACCAACTGAAAATACTTCGTCATTTTTTCCACCACCGTCTTTCCTGCCAGAGGATGCTCCATATCTGCAAAGCACTCCTGGTCTAACCTGCACTCCCATAGATTGCCATGATATCCCTCCTTTGTCCTCATGGCTCCATCTTCTTCCCAAAACATAGGAAGACCGTTCTTAAATAATGGATCAAATGCGTCCCTGAACAACTTCACTTGGTTAACCAGGACATCTATCCCTTCTTGGACAGTGCTCACTTGTTGGTGTTTGAGTATTACCTTCTTAGCACTGATGATTGTGGCCACTCTGTCCTTTATATTGGCTGCTTCAGCCTTCTCTTCAGACATACCATTTAAGAACTCTATTTCATTTTGTGCATAATCCTTAGTCTTCTTGTTTAACTTCTCATTTGCCACTGTGATAGTTGACCTTGCTAGTTTGATTACAACTTCCTTATCTACCATGAAGTCCAAATATCGCCTTAGCTCCTCTGCCTATGCAATAACATCATCCCATATGATCTTCTTTGCCTCCTGCAATGCACTTTTCCCTATAACTTGCTGCTTCAGCTTGTCATAATCACCCTGCATCGCTTGGTACTTGGTTTCCCAAGC
Source organism: Larix kaempferi (assembly GCA_027924585.1). NCBI lineage: Eukaryota > Viridiplantae > Streptophyta > Pinopsida > Pinales > Pinaceae > Larix > Larix kaempferi. The sequence continues at coordinate 753,857 of BSBM01001515.1, read as the reverse complement.
TTTCTTGTCTTTCTCTGCAGCCTCTTTGTCCCTTTTGACATTATCCCGCATGGTCTTGAGGTTGGCATTCTGCTTTTTCAATCTTTCCATGTCTACATCATCCAGACTTGCCTTGGCTATTTTCTCTACAATAGAAAAATCTCCAGCCTCCACCGAGGGTGTGACCATGGCTTCTATCTCTTGTTCTTTGTCTTTCAACTTTTTCTCAAGCCCTTCAACTTTAGCCTTCAAAGCTTCCTCACTATCCATTATCAATTTCATATCTACTTGCCACTTTTTTTCTCTTTCTTCAAACTCTACTAGCCTGGCTTTACAATCAGTCAAGTTACCCTGCAGCTCTTCTTTTTCCTCTTCTAGTTCTGCAATTTCTGGTGCATTCACCAGTTGGGAAGCTGGAATCTTCAATTTATTCGTTAGTGACATAATTTCTTGATCTTTTTCATCTAATAGCTTCTGAATGCTAGCCCTTTTATCTTCTTGAGCTTCAGTGGCCAATAGTGAATCCTGGAACTTTTTCACTTGTGCCTTCAGGCTCTTGTTCTCCACCTTTTCCAATCCCAACTGCTTTTGCACTTTGGTTTTGCTGGCCTACACTTTTGATAGCTCTATGGAAGCCCCCAACAACTTGTTATAGATAAATTCACCTATCTCCTTATGCAGATTGATCACATCAGGTACTCGGATGTCTTCTAGATTTACTTTTAGTTATGTGGCCTTACTCTTAGTGGCTAAGGCAAGACTCAAGGTATTATGGGCAAGGTTCCTTCTTGCCACCAAGGCTACATCCTTCTTGGACTTTTTTCTTGCATCAGCATACAACTTAGCTTCTTCTGAGATTGTATCTGGGCTCTCCTCATATCCCTCCAGTAACTTAGCCCTGCTTAGGCTTGATGCTACAGCTCCAGTAGGTGTTATGTTGAACACATGTTGCTTAACCTCGAAGGATGGCACCGAGGATCTGACTTGCTTTTTCTTGGGTTGCTTTGCTTGTACCTGTACTAATTGCTGCTCAGGCTCCTCTACATTTTTCCTCTTCGAGGCTCTCTCAACGTCACTGTTTACATCCATGGGATCACTACCCCCTTCCTTTGTATATTTTTCTGGAGGAATGGTAAGGGACATGGCTACTGATATTGCTGGGGTTTTACTAGGTGACCCAAGCACTGCTGATGTGCTACTTTGAAAAATGAATGCTAAAGATGAAGAATATTTTGGTGGGTCTACTTCCAACTGGCCTTTGTTAATGTATTCTAACCAATTTTCCATCTCAGCTAGACCTGTCAGTTCGAAGTGCTCATATCCTTTCCTGTTACTTTCCTTCCTTCTTTCTGAGATAATCTGGTGAGGATCATAGTTTATGGCCACTTTGGATGGGAATCCTAGATCATCCATCATTCGCTCCATGGAAATATGATGTCCGAAGACTTCCTGTCATCCAAGAAATGTTCACACTCCACCTTCAATTTTTGTCGTATAAATTCCAAGGTGAGTACTCTGGGGGTTATGAAGGTAGGTAACACATAGGGGGCATGGAAGTAGCCATAAACTCTAATCACAGTCCCATGCTCCAGCAGGAACCAATTCCCAACCCTCTTCTCCATGGATGGCTACAGTAGGTCTTTCATCTCAGGCAGTACCCCAGGAAGTCTCTTCTCGAAAAGGATGAAATATATCTCTGCCATAAGATCATTCATGAAGGTTTTGTAGTCTGAATACATCTCCTTAGTCAACTGCAGCTTTGGAGGTTGCAGGTTTTCTTCATTAGCTGCCAAGAACATTTTTAACAAATAAGAATGGAACCTGAAAGTTCTTGTCTTAGGGAATTCTATGAGCTGGGAGTGGATGTTGTCTGTCAAGGCTTCATCAAACTGTAGGAATGCACATTGGGTAAGCAAATTTGGGCCTGCTAGCTCGATAGGACAAGTGCTTAGAACAAACATCAAACTTATCAGGGGCTCGGTTATGTATAGATCATTGTCTAAGCCTAAGAACTAGGCCAACATGGAGATAACAAACTTCGACTCTTCCCTAAAAAGGCTGGCCTCACAAGGAAAAGGTGCGCCCTGAGAGGAGGTATTTGGTAGTAGGGAAGCATGATAAAAGCTCTTTTTGAAGTCATCTGGGGCTTGACGGAAATGTTGGATCAGGGTTTCCATTCTATAACTTTGGGATTTTGGGCAGAATTCTTCTGGAATGGCCAAAGCTTTCCTAATAGTAGGGGCATCTACATAGCACGAGATTTTAGAGTTCGAGGCATCCATGATTGCTCTTCGGTCCGAGGAGTAATGGCCGGCACACCAGTCTACAAATTCATGGAAACTATGGGTTTGGTTGGTTGTAAACAAATGGAAAAAGGATTGATAAATCTCATGGACATCCACTTGTCTGGCCCTTATGGCCTCCAATATTTCTTTGGTAGTTTCTATGGTGCTATTTATCACCATGGGATCGTAAACCTCACAGTATTTATCCTCTAATAGGTCAATTATCTTTGGAGGCTCAAATCCTGGGGGTACCACAGGTACGGTCATTTAAATAGTTTAGAGTGGAGGTGGATAGACTACCTGGTTGGTTGACAACTGGGTGGAGCTTCTGGGTCTCTGGTTGGCTGGTCGGCTTTGAACGATTTGCTCCTTTTGCTTTCCAATGCACACAAGTCAATTGGGATGCGAATCTTTGTGCAGACGGGCGTTTTATAATATAAACATGCCATATCACCCTTACATCTATGACATCGACGGAGTCATGTCAGCCGTCTATCCATATGATCAACTCTCATCCGTAGATCTCCTTGACCTTTACCTGCCACATATCAAATCGATTCGCTCTCCTCTTGGATCTTTACCGTCCCCAGATGCGCCCTTTACCGAGTTCGCGAATTTTGGGTCTGTTGATTTCACACGCAAGTCATATCCGCGAACTAATCCTGAGCCATCGATCTTCATCTCACTAGATTTGCACTATTGGGAGATGCCGAACTTTATCTAAAGTTCGCAGATTTGAATCATAACCCTTTTCGCGCATGTTTAAATCGCGAACAATTTTTTGACCGTTGATCTAAGCCTTTCGCCGTCGATCTTCCTTGATCTACCCGCAGGCTAGCACCCTGCCAACGTTCAAAAGACCTTCAACTTTTTCCACGAAGGAGGCTCATGACCGTTGATCTCCCCCGCTTTTGATCTAAACCATCTATAGGCGTTAATCAGTGCTACAAGCACATTCGTTTATACTTAATACTCCGATCAACATCAAGACTGTAGCTTCCCCAGAATTTTTATCTCGGCTCCACATTAAAACCAAAATATTATATATTGATGTTTGGATTTGGTTATTATAAGGTGGAAGATTGTATGGTGTAATATATGGTTGCTATGTGCTGGTAAAGGCTATTTTGGAAAGCATATGGGTGTACTACAGGAATATTCGTAACCGTATATTGGAAGGAAGTTGAGAGGCCAACTCTCGAGGAGCCAATTCGAGAAATTGGGTTGTTTTATTTTCAAATGGCCAAAAAAATGGATTGGACAGATTTGAAAATGAGGTATACATCTTAGATTATTACTTGAATTTACCTTTCATGCATATGTTTTTTGTTTTGCTACTTTTTATGCATGGATCTTATCTGTTTTATTGTGTTATGTAACTTTAATTTATTTTTACAGTAGATAGATTGGGTGTGGGGAATTGAGAGTGATGTGAGGGGGGGAGGGGCCATATGAGCTTCAAACTTCACGTGGTTGGCCCTGTTTAGTAGAGAATAAGATATTCTTGAAACCAAGAGAAGCTCATTCAGGTATTTTCATTTCATTTTTTTAGAATTTCATATATGTTATGCATTTTTTTTACATATCTATCAATTTCTTATATGAAAATACCATTTTGTCATGATATATGAAGGTCTTTGCAATGGAAAGCAATATAATGACAATTCGTATCGTTCTCTAATGCATATTTGTAAGTTATCACCATAACGAATTTGTCAATTAGATATCTTATTGTCGTTTCATTGCTTATAACACGTTGATTTCTTCATTTTAAGCACAGTTGTACTTGTCTTTTTTATGAATTGATTTTGTTGCACATTTGTTAAAGGAAAAAAGTTGATCGCGGGATAGCTATTGAGAACAGGCAGGTAATGTAATGAACAATATTGAAAGTATTTGATTACAACAAATTTAATTACAACACATTTATTACAACCATAAGTATACTAGATTGATGGTGTAACAACTAATTTGTGTGAAATATTTGTGTAAAGCACAGAGGATGCCAAGATCATCTGACGTATAGATCCTTGTTTCTTTTTTGGAAGTAAGAAGAGAGAAATTTATATTAAAAGAGAAAGATTTACAACTGAACCCAAAAAGTTCATAACCCTGCCATCACACTGAGTCACCTGACTGAACAAAATCACCTTTGAAGAGGACTTCACCTGACCATACATACTACAGAGACGAATACTACAGATACTGCAAAACTAAAACAAAACACATGCATGCAGGCCTTTTGACTCCCATTGTCACTCCTTTACACAACAAAACCATAAGCAGCCGATAGCTTAGAAAATAGAAATGAAAACCATAAGCAGCCGATAGCTTAGAAAATAGACAATAAACAGACACCCAACAAACCAGACACTAAACATCCCCCACACCAGCCTAAAAAAGAATGTAGGGGAAATCAGGACAATGCCCAGGAGGAGGAACCACAGAAGCCATTGGCTGCGCAGGAGCAGGTTGAAGCTGCATAGCCTGAAGGAGAAAATCTAGATTATGGTGGACGGCCCTGGTTTCCTCCAAAATGCTTCTTTCATAGCTAAGCATCTCATTTACAAATGGATGCTCCATCCTATCCCGGAGAGCATAACCCATACGATTTTTCATTACCCAATAGAGCGCAATGGTGCACTCATACAGGATGAAACGACCCGTGGTGTTTCCTGGGTCCATAACCCAATTTGCAGTCTGATGACATTCTTAATCCAAAGTCGCCTTATCAAGTTGGTTCCAAATTTGTCGTTCTATAGTGCAAATCTCTTTCTGGAGATCTGGGCGAACATCTCGAACAAACGCACTGGATTCCCAACGGGCTTTTTGCTGGGCAAGAGTGAAATTCCCACCGGATTCACCCTGAGAAGTCTCACCCACCCGATAATGACGACGGCCTGCAGTGGCACTGCGTCTATCCCAATTACCATGATCGCCCATACCATCTAACAAGAAAATAATGGTGGTGCATGCAACTAAATCTCTGAACTCTACATTCATGTCTACCACCTTCCCTAGGTTTAAAAAGAGTTATGCCACCCACTGTCCATTAATGGAAAATCGTACTGCAACTAAAGGTGGTGATCTTTCGCAAAGTCCATTAATGGAAAATTGTATTGCAACTGAAGGTGGTGACCTTTCGCACTGTCCATTAATGGCAAATCATGCTTCACTTAAATCCTTCCCTCCTCTAATCATGGTAGAAGTACCTTTTCGAGTTAGTGAGAAGACAACAAACTCCATGGGAAAGGGATGAAAAGACTGCTCATCGATCACGTGGCAGTACGATCCTCCGCCTGATGTCGCCCTCCATCATCAGCATGGTAACTCATCATATCGTGGGAAAGAATATCTAAATTCGATAGGTTTTCCCATGTTTTGGCGCTTAGGTCCAAGTGATTCACCGCCCCACGGTTAGCGAGCAGGTCCACCAGCTTGTTCCCATTGTGCTTAACATGGGAGAAAGAAATAGCCATCCCCAGAGATAGTAGAGACGCTAAATTATCTAGCTTTCCCTCCAATCGCCACGACGTCGCCACCTTTGAGCTGCATTTGGCCATGTGGAGAATAATCCGGGCATCACCCTCCAAAACAAGGGGAGTACAATTATGGGTGCAAGCTAGCTGGATTCCCTGAAGATGACCCTCCCTCTCAGCTGCATTATTAGTTTCATGCCCCAGATGGCCAATTTTGAAGTTGACCATTACCCTTTTGTATCCCTGAGAATACACCCGTAGCCAGCCGGGTCGGGATTAAGAGGTATAGATCCCTATTATCGATACAATTTCAACATTATTTGGGAGTATCACCTATAGGTTTCCTTTTAGGCATTGGGAGTATCACCTATAGGTCTCCTGAAGCTGCCTTGACCACTATTAAAGAATTTTACGTAATGTAGTTAGCAATCCCATTGACTACTTTGTGTAAATGTCAATACTCAAGACATTTCTTCAGTCAACGTGGTCACAAGATATGATTCAAATGGGAAATTGCTTCCAAACTCAATCAATAAACTCAATTAAGCCAAAAATACAGGCATATGATCTTATTTCACAATGGTCCTTTATCTAAACCTAAATATAATGGATTGATCATTACAAACAAAGACCTCTCTCTCTCTCTCTCTCTCTGTGTGTGTGTGTGTGTGTGTGTGTGTGTGTAGATCCAAGAGTCAAAACTCTGAGCTTGTTCCTCTTGATCGAACCTTCCTCGAACTAACTAAGCTCCACTAAGCTACCTAAAAGCTTCTGTGAGCTAACAAGCTCTTTAAGATAAAGCTAAGCTATCCATCTAAATGAATCAACTGGATTAAATATAACTCTTACTCTGTTTTACAGATCCTTCAAAGAAGGAACAAAGTCCTTATTCGACTCTACTATCCTCTATGACTTGCTATGCTTGATATCTGTTATTTTCTAGTATGGTAAACAAGCAACTCATTTTATTTTTGCTTACTGTGGTTTTTTTACTTTTGGAAAATTATTGATGAAAATTGTCAAGGATTAGAGTGAAGGAGGAATATCTTGCATGTGGATCATTTCTACATTCAGAGTGACTTATGAGAATCCTATACATTGGGTATTTTCCTTGCATTATTAAGATTTGGTAAGCATTAACATTTTGTTGAAATCATGGTTGTGTAATAGTTAATTTATTGACCACCTTACAAATTGGGGTGATATAATATGATATTTGTATAAGATGTACTTTATAATTGTATAAATGGTAACTGAAAGGATATTTCTACTATTTATTTGTGCTACAACTTTTAGAATGGGAAACATATTAACTTTGATTTTGACTTTGGGTGCAGAGCAAAATTAGTGGATTATGCTCTTGCCTCTAGCAAAATATATGAGGGAGCAGGGTTTAAATACATTAAGGAGTCCTTTGAAAATGGCACACTTCATCTCATTGGCCTTTTCAGTGATGGTGGTGTTCAGTTGCGATTAGATCAGTTGCAGGTATTCTATATCTATAAATGCATTATTATGAGTTGTTTATCTTAGAAAATCTTATAGATTTATCCGTGCTATGCAATTTTCAATCTTTGTATTTTTCCATCCTATAGTTGAATGTTATTTATATCACCAGACTCGATTGAGTTGGGTCTAAATATGTTATAATTGTAGAACCCTTTGATCTACTAGCATAAATTTTAAGAGAAGGCTACTCTTACATGGATCCATCAAGCAACCATTAGAAAAGATGCTTGTTTTTATCCATGAATACTTGAAATTCTAGTTAGATGTTCACTTTATGAGTATGTGTATGAACTTGAATGCCAACTTTGTCCTGCAAAACATTTATGTATTACTATTTTCTTTATTGAATCAATGCTTCATATGAAACCTTTCAAGTTCAGCCAACTTATAAGGTCAGAGCCATTCAGACTACTTTCTTAGGTATCTCGAGTCAGAAACAATGTTGGGATTATTAGTCTTTTCTTAGAATTACAAATGATGCAATCTTGGTGTTAATATTGCCCCTTTCCCCAATTCTTAAAGGGTTCTAGCTCAATGGTAGAGTGCCTACTTTATAAGCAGGAGGTTGAAGGTTCGATTCCTTAATGCCCTAATAATATTGCAATATTGATGTTTTAAATAAAATATATTTTATTATGATTTATTATGGATACGAGGGGGGCTCTAAACTGACTTCATATGTCACTACGAGGTGGGTTCATAACCGCCCCCAAAGGTTTGTAAAAAGTTTTAGGGGGGGTTCTGAACCGCCTCCATAGGTACATACGAGGGGGGTTCATAACCGTCCCCAAATATTTGTAAAGAGTTTTAGCGGGGGTTCTAACCCGCCTCCGTAGGTACCTACGAGGGGGGTTTATAACCACCCCCAAATGTTTGTAAACAGTTTTAGGGGGGGTTTTGAACCATCTTTGTAGGCACCTACGAAGGGGTTTTATAACCGCACCAAATGTTTGTAAAGCATTTTAGGGGGGGTTGTGAACCGCCTCCGAAGGTACCTAGGAGGGGGGTTTATAACCGCCCCCAAAGGGTTTTCATAAAGACTTTTAAGGGCGGTTTGAAACCGCTCCCATAGGTATCTATGAGGGGGTTTATATCCGCTCGTAAAAGTCACTTTTGTGGGGGTTTAGAAACGCTGCCAACAGTCACTTTAGCGCCAGTTTTGATCTCTTCCATAACCACCCCTAGAAGTCAAACCTTTTAGCGTCGGTGTTATTAGGGGCGGTGTTCTAAAGACCGTCCCCAAAAGTAACCTTTGGAGGTGGAAGGAAACCGCCACCAACATTCCAAAAGTAAATTTTTTTGGAGGGGAGGCGGGTAGAACCGCCCCCAAAAGCCACATTTAGGGGCAGTTCTAAACCCCCCCTAAAGTGACTTTTGGCGGCGGCTGTGAACCGCCCCCAACCGTGACTTTAGGGGGGGTTTAGAGCCGCCCCCAAAAGTGAATTTTGGGGGCGGGTATCAACCGCCGTTGAAACTCACTTTTGGGGGTGGTTTTGATCTCATCCAGAACCGCCCCTAAAAGTGAAAACTTTTAGCTTCGGTGCCATTAGGGGCGGTTTTGGAAAGACCGCCTCCAAATCCAAAACCGCCCCCAAAAGTTACTTTTGGAGGCAGAAAGGAACTGCCCCTAAATGTCAAATTTGTTGTAGTGCCACAGATGTGTCCCCCTTTCTTCGCCATGCCATAACCCCTACACCATACCTCCATGTACACTCTTCACTTGATGATGATGTATCTAGTTTCTTTCTAACTCCAACAAACCCCCCAAACCTCCTCCTAATTCATTTTGACACTCACATATTCTCGCAACGAGATTGAATAACTTGGACACTTTAGCACAACCAAATCTAAAACCCAAACATCTTCCATTGAGTGGCCCCACATTGAACTTTCCCCAATTAATGAGTACAACATGGAAGGCCTCCTCTCTATGGAATTCCCAACCTTATTCCCACAAGGGTTTCCATCCTAAAGCAACCACATGTTCAACAAATTAACATGCAAGAGTATGCTTTTCACTTGATGCGATACCATGATGATAGGTTCGACCAACACCCTCATTTTTTTTACTACTTATACAACCTTATGATATGCCATCGAAGTCAAGCAACTGCTGTTGTCTTTGTTAAATGCAACCTTGAAGACACCCTCCATGTAACTCTCTCATCTCTGCTCACACAAATCCAACAATTTCTAGATTCTCATATAGTTGACCATGCCATGCATTTAGTGTTGCTCTTTTTGGTACATGCTCTTTTTGGAACAAAAGACAAGGTGAACTATATGATATGATCACTTAAATTGGTAGCCAAACCTTTGTTTACTGTCAATGCAACTGAAACCAAATGACATGACCTTCACATGCTCATGCCTAAACAACCTCCAACTTATTTTCCTGCATAAATCCAATGGAGACTTCATAACATTATATATAGGTGATCCACATATTTCATCTCTATATATGCACCATCGATTTACCATATTTCTTGAACATGTCCTTCAAAACACATTCCATACAACAGATTACTGGTGCAGGTTTTCCCCTTATCATATTTTGAGTTGTTGACCTTTAGTATTTAACACTTTCAATTGTTTCCTCACTTTTATCTTCCCTTCTCTCTATAGGTATGAATGAAAATACATAGGTTCTACTCATGTACATGGTTTCCTTTGGTTGGAAAATGCTCCCTCTATGGACAACCTTGACTGAGAGGATGCTTTCATCATGGAAGCTGCAAAAATTACTTCGACAACTTCTTAACTACATGGAACCCTCTACCCCCACCTTAACACCCCCGCATTCCATCGAGAAACTCATTAATATCCTTGCACAATTGGACCGTCATCCATACTTTTATAAATCCAAAGCGACGACTATGAATCCCTTGTCAATTTTGTTTAATGATACACAAAATGCAATGATTTTTCCTGTCTCCACAAAAATGGGTCAACCCTTGTATGTCATTATGGTTTCCCCTTTGAGATGCATAATACATCTTCTATTTTCATTGATGAAAATGGGAAAAAAACATACATTCCAGCTATAAATGATGAACTCTTAAACATACGCAACTCTGCCATGCTATGATGAACTCTTAAACATATGAAACTCTGCCATGCTCTAAATATGGAGAGAAAATGTTAAATTCCATATATGTTCTCTCACGACATGTTGTCCTCACATACATTTGAAAGTTACCATGGAATGCTATCATAGATTACACATGCTACCCCTGCAGAAGAGGCAATCTTGCTTCCCATCCAGAAACTCATTCTAGAGACCATTGTTGATTAAGACATTGGTGCACAAGAGACCTGCCATATGTTGCAAAAACTCCCCATATCCCTTTCCAAGCATTCCTTTGTTTCCTTAAACATTTCCCGAACTATTTTGAAACATTTCTCAATAAACCTTCCAAACACCCCCCCACCAACCATCTTCATTTCCACATACATGCAAATAATTCCTTTACTTGAGGATTTTCCCCTTGTCAAAGTTGCATGCTCTTGGTCCTAATCTACTAATAGGCGTAATTTCCAATGGAATCCCCCAAAATAATCCAATACTATGTGTGTGCTTCCTCACTTCTTTGACATCACTCCATCTACTTCCCCTCTTTATGTCACTTTCTGTTGGAGTGCACTCCTCCTTTACAAACCTTTTCACAACCTCCCAAATGAAATTGGTTGGACAGACTTGGAAATTGTCTCCACATGGGAACAAATTCATGCAACTTACACTTCCTGGCACGTTGAACGACTTGTTGCACCCCCCCAAATATTGACGTTCACACTTCTTCCCATTATGAGTCTCATGGGCCCTCCCCCATGGACATGTCTAAATGGGAAGTCCTGTCTCAACTCCACCCTGGAAACAACCTCAAACTTGATGATCTTGGAATTCTTAGGCATTATGAATTTGAAACCAACCACAATTGGGACCATACGTATATCCCTTTACACTTGCAAGAGTCATCCATCTCATTCATTGACTTGAATCACTCATCCAACCAAGTACATCTTCACCCCTCTTCAACTTCCATTTATCTTAATTGCTTGTCTCCCACACAACCCACAACCTTCCAACTTGTTATGTCCCACTACACACAACACAAAAACACCAACCCATTGAAAATGGTCATCCAAGGACCTACATGAACATGCAAGCCTTACTTGATTGGGTGCTTTCAATTTGCACTGCTTTCATCATCTAGAAATAATGCACCCCCCCTTCTCCTACTTGATTTGAGCGACATCGTGACATTTAACATAAATGAACTTACATTACATTCCAGTCTCTGCATACCGATAAATATGATGCAACCTCTTGAGGGTCAGTCTTGGCCTCGCAAACCTCCAAGAACACCTCTGTCCTATATGTTACGTCCTCATTGATGATATAAGCTTCAATGGTCCAAACAATTTGGCCAACATTGATGATCGACTTCGTGAAGCATTCCCTTCCCGTCGAACCTACACTTTTGGCGGTTTCTCTGTCATCATCCTTGGTGACCTTGGCCAAATTCCCCCTATTAAATATATCCCCATGTATGTAGGAGCATCATGAGGAAACACACTAGCATAGCTTCAAGACATTCACAATACTCTCCACAATTTTTCAACAACAAGGTGACAACCCTACTCAGGTTTAATTTCAAAGGATCCTTAACAACCTCAGGAATGCAACACCAACTCATGTCGACTGGAAGCTTCAGATGTCAAGGACAGGCTCCTCCCTCTCACAACATGGGAACCAAGCATTTGAACATTCCACCCACTTTTTCTCAATTAACAACTCTGTCACCTTGCACAAAAGACAAATGCTTAAAAAACTAAATGCCCTAATTGCACGTTGTTCTGCAAAAGTGAGGAAGAAATCATTAGTGTTGGAAACTTAAGATGAACAACTAGCAATGATTGTTCTACTTTTTATTGGAAAACAAGTTATGCTTACCAAAAACGTTTTGGTCGAGGCAGGCCTTTTTAATGGAGCGCTTGGACAAGTTGTTGCAATTCTCTACAAACACCGAGACTAATCCACTTAACCTTCCTTTGTTTGTTGTTGTTAATTTTATTCACTACATAGGGCTTCCATGGGATGATTCCAACCCAAACAGTGTGCCAATCCTCCGTGTAACCAGGGGCTCTCGTAGAAAAATACAACTTTGCATGGCATGGGGTATGACAATCCATAAAGAACAAGGCATGACCTTTGCATAACTCCAACATTCTCTTTTGTTCGATATGAATGTATAAAGGATAATTCTTTTGTTCAACATCGAAATCAAGAGGAAATTTTAATTGCCTTGAAATTAGTGGCACCACAATTCCATTAACAAATCCCGATTTGTTACTTGTATATGCCTACACCCAAACATCACTTCCCCTTCTCTTCCTTCTACTTGGAGGAAAGCATATGTGTACTCTTTGGTTTTATCTATAATTTGTTCCCAACTCTCATAGTTTAAATACAAAGGTAAAAAACACAAAAAAATGTATATACTCTTGCTTTGTACTTGCTAGAAAAAGAAAACACACTTCCTTGCACATTGTTATTCCTTGTTTTCCAAAAAAAAAAAAAATTCTATTCTCATGGATATATTTCACTTTTAATAAAGTTTTCCTTCATTTGTTATTGCATCAAATTTCAATTAACTTGGTATGATTTACTACCTTCTAGTGTAACATTTAAGTTACATCGATGTGTTGCATATGCAAAAGAATTAAAAAAATGTTACACAAGTTTTCCATTTCTTTTATTTCATCTATGGTTTAAACATGTAAAGGTTATAATTTTTTTCTGCACTTATAGCCCTTCCACAACAAACATGGATATGAAATATCTCAACATCCTAGTCGACTATTGATGATAGATCAAGGATTAACAAGCAACACTTCAACAATAAAAGCACACTTCCAACTAAGTTCCACCCTCTTGTTGAATCACATCCTCCCAACTATTCAACTTCTCTTAGAATTGAAATCCCTCCTTCAACGCATTATCCATATGCATGAAAGGGACACTTTGTGTATGGACCGAGAAGAATTTCTAATTCGACACCTACATCTTGCTCCATACATACATCGTAAATGGTGCTGCCACTGTCATTCCCCCTCTTGCTTATATGATTGATGTCTCCTACTTGCTTGCAACTTACTATTGCATTTTCATCCACCCACTTTTTCCTGCATATGTGTCACTCACTTCCATTTGCACCCCAAAACCACTTTTTTTTTCTCACACCTTCTCCACCATCCATTTCTAGCATCTACCTTCATATCAACTACCATATATTTAACCTATGTTTCCTTTCAATTACCATATTGACACATCAAGCAAATCACAAACATTGTAAAAATGAAATGTTTCCACTAATATGAAATACATGTACATTTCTTAACTCTTTCTTTAAAATTTCATATATTGCATCTAACTAAAACACATACTATAGCAAAACAAATAATTATAAAATAAAAAACTTCAAAACCATGTTTGTTTTCATCTCTTAAACAATGTGAAGTTATTTTCTTCTATGAATCTACTTCAGTTATGTACAAATCAAAGCAGCGAATACAATCTCAACTTATGTTCTTTTTATTCAATTTTTTTCCATCAATACACTTCAACGCTAAGAAAATTACAGTTGTATGATATATATATATATATATATATATATATATATATATATTGTATTTCTCACTTTTCCCTCTTACACATCTTCCTTTTTCAACATTGCTTTCCATGGTGCCTCTATGATTGGTTTCAAATGTAGTTATCTCATGTCATTGTCTAAGTTATACAAACACATACTCTATTTTTGTAATTATTACTTCTACATGTAACTGGGTTGATTGATTTATGAAAATACAATGTTACTATTCATACTTTTATTTGGTTTCAAATGCTCTCTAGAAAAAACCAAATGTTCTGTAAATAATAGTTGTTAAGACAATTCGTTGGTCTTTTTTTGGTCATTGGTACCACACTGGCCTCAGCTGACCTTAACATCTTATTTTTCCGCCAATGCATCACTTGCTCTGGTTGTACAAAGAGCATACAAATTCCACTGGAAATGGTACTAAAATCACCGCCATGCCTTTTTATACTAAATGGTCATCATCTAGAAAGAGACAAACCTTTTGATTATGGCCTTTTACATAACATGTGTTGCAGTTCAGATTCAAAATCATAACAAAGCATATGCCGAGCTTGACACATTGGAATCCCTTGACAACTGTAATCCTTCATCACTTTCTTACATTCAAGAAACCCCTTTTACCGGTGCCAATATATACCCCAACCAAATCATAGTAAAAAACAATGTAGGTAATATTCTATGAATTTGACCATCATACCATGCATTATGGCTATATATGTTTTCTGTTCTTTTTTGTAACATGAACATAACAATAAAATTCCATCCTTTATGTTGTGCATATCATCATAGAAGACAAATCCATGCAAGGATAATATTATATACCGTCACAATATTTCCTTCATGTACTTCCAGCAAGAAACTATGTGAAAATTCATGGAAAATTAAGCCTCATCAGGAATCTACTGCCTCAAGAGATCAATGAGTATGAACTTCTTAATCCGGTTGACATATTGACTCCTTCAGAAAAATATGCCATTTTTAATGGCGTGGTATGTCATTTCTCCTTTTCTTTTATCTCTCTCCTTGCTGCAATTCTCTGACTCTTTGCGTATATTTACTAAATTCCTAGAGTTGAGCATTTCAATATTTTAACTATGCTTCTTTTGTTAAAAAATTGTCTCATATTTTTTTCTCAATGTTCAAATGCTATCAAATTCTTTTATATGCTTTTGTAAATTTTGTATAAATCTACAAAATGATTTGAAAGGAGGAATGGAGTTTCAGAACTTGGAAACTTTTCCTCAACCAAGAAGTTCCTCCACGTGATTTTCCTGAACTGTGTAGAGCATTGCAAAAAGTAATTGTTCGAAATTTAGAGTCCAGCCCTTGTTTAGGCTTTTCCTTTCTCAAACATTTAACCAACACCAATAAGCTACTCATTTGTTATCATTGTTTTTATTATTCAGGAATATATCTAACTTGTTTTGTAGGCATCTTCATATGGGTAAACATACCCATAAGTTACTGGCTTGCCACACCATGATGCTACAGAATTACAGAAGTTGCATGATTGTCTCACATTTGAATCTAGTAACCAGCCTCCAGTATTTGTGCAAAAACAAAGAATATCGAGGGATAGGTACATGTGACACATGTCATGTGATTTCACCTAGAAATACTTGGAGCAAAGCTAAGTGTTTGCAGTCCCCCAAGATATTGTTAGCATAGGCATCCAAACAGAGTCAAGAAAATGAGGACTTTTGGGAATGTTTTTCTAAAGGATTTTCATAGCCATTTCCCCATGTTCCGCAAGGATATATATCTTGTTTCTGAAAAAAACTGATAATTATAGACTAAATAGTCAATAGTCGTGCTGCATCCGATAAAAAATGTGCAAATTAACAAAGTAATATACATACCTTGCTTTTGATTTTGATGTTTATACTTCACAGCAATAAGAACAATGTTGTCAATGTTATGGAAACCATTTGAAATTCTACTGATTGACATTTGAAATATATCCTTCCACTTTACTCTCGGGATGCAGCATATATATGCACAGGTTTCACACAAAGAGTACTTTCTTTGAAGTCAGTATAGGTAGTTTAATGGGGTAGGTATTTGCAAAATCTATAGCTACCAACCAAATAAGTTAGCTTCATAATAGTAAATCCTACTCTTTGCCATCGATTAGTCCTCTTTTACATTTAAAACACTTACTCAAAATATATAATCTCTTTAAGGTAACTGTAAACCAAGATAGTGTATGTATTATTATCTTTCCTTAATAAATTTTCATAACATATTAGTTGTTAATTTATTATTAGAGGACACAACTTCATTCCCTCGCAATTGATTCATCTTAACTAACATCCCTTTAGTTAATGTTAACATCTTTCAACAACCAAAGTATGTTAGCTTCATTGTTCTCATTACATTATAATCATAAAAAATATTCCTATAATATTACATATATAGATTATAATCATCATTTAATCAATCAATTAAGTTAACCTCAATAATAATATATAAATTATGTTACCAAAGTATTGTCTTATAATCATAACTTCAGCTTCAAAAGCATAATCAACTAATATAAGTTTGTTCATTATTTATGCTTAACATAAGAAGCGTGTTTAATCCATGTTAGTAAAATTTCTTTACAAATCAAACTAATACTTATTCTTTAAATCACTTAAATGTACCTGTTATATCAAGTGACACAAGTACGATATAAATCCTTGCTAGTAGGATTCTAAACATAATCGTTAACATCTTACTATCATGCAATCACGTCAACCTATCTAAACGTCAATTACGCTTGTATGCACAAGGTGTATACCATTCTCTTAGTTAAATCATTCTTAATAATATTGTATTCACTTCTTTATCGTGAAGGATTTGACATCTAAGTTATAGTGTTTAAATATAACTCTATATAATTTGCATTTCCATATATAGGATTACGGTCATGCCTATACTTCATTTAACCATTTCCTAATTGATAGTATTATTCTTCAACTAAGATCAACTTCATGAAATATTTATGTATTTTATTAACTTCATTTAACCATAACTAAGATCAACTTCATGGAATACTTGTGTATTTTATTAATTTCACATTTATGCATATCAAGATGGGAGTTAAATAATATTTCACATTAATAATTTCTAATATATTCTTCTTTCACATCATACCAATCATACTTGAGT
Organism: Larix kaempferi; assembly: GCA_027924585.1. Lineage (NCBI taxonomy): Eukaryota > Viridiplantae > Streptophyta > Pinopsida > Pinales > Pinaceae > Larix > Larix kaempferi. The sequence continues at coordinate 736,793 of BSBM01001515.1, read as the reverse complement.
ATAAAAGCCTTAAACAAAGAGTGAGAACGTATTGCCATGAAGGTAAGAACTCTTAAATATTCTATCTATAATCACCGTCCCTTATTTAGAAATACAAGATTATTTGATTAACTTGTGAAAGCTGAGAACGACAATTAAATTAGTTTGCATACTATTCATTGCATATAATTAAGGAGGCTTAACAATAACTTTTCTTACCTTCTTAAATGATACAAAAGTACGTTTATACATATGTAACAATTCTATTTATCTCAAGCACCTGGGAAAATTTCTTTACAAAACTTCAATGACAATAATACAATAATTGAATAGTACTTATTTTAGTTAGTCTAGTTAGGTAGACTGGTGTGACTGAAGGATTGACTGCTCCACCCAATTTTTTGGCTTTTTATCCAATGTATATTCTTTCCACAAAGAGGCCACCCCCAAGTTGGGAAATGAATCCACTAGGGTTAAGTTATTAAAAACCTCATATCGAGATTCCTCTCTTCGATTCATAAGAATTTCATAACACTTTACTTGGTTAGTATCTTAGAAATTTCAGTAGCCAAAGACTGCTACATATCTCTATGTTCCAATTACTTAAATTCTTACCAATAAGACAATAACCTTCCTGCTATCAAACTAACATCTTAATCCAGATGAGAAAGATCGAATCTCAAGGACTAAATATATTACTTGAATATAAAAGAGATGGGACGACCCTCATTAGAAGTCGCCCTTGCTACAGTCGACTAAGCGTTACCATCCTCTTGTTAATCAACAACATCTTAGATGTAAGGATAGGGTTTGTCTTATCCAAAAGGGCTCCGACAGAGTTAGAAGAGGGAGATGGATGATCTAAACCTTTTGACGGAGAGAAGGTCGAGCTCCCAAGATGAACAATGGAAAATACGAATAATCATTTCTAAGGAACGAAAAACACATCCTCCCAAGAGGCCTGCTTTCTTCATCTATGCAATCAAAATTAATTATATATATATATATATATATATATATATATATATATATATATATATAGATAAACAATTTGAAGTGAATTGGAGGTCTATCCTCCCAAGAGTGTCTTCCTCTCTATCTATGCATCCAACACTAAGAGTCAACTATGCTTAAAGGGGATGCACCTGAGAAAATTTGAGATCTAAAATAGGTCTTCTAAGGAAAATAATAAAATAATATTTATGAATTTTGGAGGAAAAGAGAAAAAAACTACTTTTTTTTCTTTGTATTTTCAACATATATCCCTGTCGTTTTACTCAATTTTCGAGCGAGGGAAGTCGTTGGATGTGGAATTAAATTCTGCATGCAACGAGTACCCACACTGCAGTACCGCAAAAGTATGCAATGTGGGTACTCGTTGCATACATAATTTAATTCCGCATTCAACGAGTGCCCCCACTCGAAAATTGAGTAAAACTACAAGGAAAGTATGCAGTGTGGGTACTCGTTGCATGCATAATTTAATTCCACATCCAACGAGTGCTCCGACTCAAAAATTGAGTAAAACGACAGGGAGATATGTTGAAAATACAAACAAAAAAAAAGAAGGTTTTTTCTCTTTTCTTCCAAAATTCATAAATATTATTTTATTATTTTAACTATTATTTTATGTCAAATATGCCATGTCAACCATTATGGTTGACTCTTTTCTTGAAATTCTATTGGTTTTTGAATTCGATGGCTCTTTTTTTTATGAGGTGGCTTGTTTTCTTACGAGGTGGCTCATATTCTTATAAAGCCCATTTTAGACCCCAAATTTGCTCTAATGTACTCATTGCACAACGAGATTACAAAAACAAAAATAAAAACAATTTACGTGAACAATCAATCAATCCCTAGAGAAGATCTACTTCTCCTCTTGTACGGGTTAACCAAGGCAAACAATTAATCCAGAGTTGTGCACTTACCTCCCTTTCATTAGTCGACATTTGATCAATTGCGTTCTCCCAATAGAAATGATTCTTTCTTTGCTAAGGAAGAGATATGAAATCTCCTCAATGCAGTAGTAAAATATAAAATAAAGAATGGAGTATGTCCCCTCGTAGAGGGAGACCTCTCTTGTCACCACCCTTCTCTTGCAAATTGCCCCTCTCTTTTCCAAGACGTAGACCGTCAATCTCTCCCCCATAATGGAGAGTTTTTCTTCAAACAAAACACGCTCCCCCCGAGAGAGAACAAACTGTCCCTTCTTTCTCCTTTTTACCATAACGTGTCAATTCCAAGAAAATGACGAACCGACCCCTTTGCCTGCCATCGGTCATAGTAGAAAAGAATTTGCTTCTAACCGCCATCCCCTTCTTTGCTTCTAACCGCCATCCCCTTCTTTTGAGATACGTGTTATATTGAATAACTGTAAATGGGGATTTGGTTAAGGGAAAACCTAACCGTCCTCAAAGTTCCAAGTTTGTTTACTCATAGGTTTACAAATCCCAATGTGTAATTCCCAACACCATTGGAGCCTTATATATTATTTTAAGCATCTGTTTATTAATATTGTATTTTTGTTATCATCCATAATAATACATTATTTGTAGTAATACCTTGTACTTGAGACCACGGGTTTAGCCTTTCAAAAGTCCTCACTTATTTCTCTTCTAATTAATATAATATTAATAAAATAATAATGATCTTTATTATAGATCTTAAGCTCGGTTGTAATAAGACTAAGTCATGCATTATGCATATTTTATCCTTAATGGGGGTATTTAAACTTATATTTCTTTTAAATAAATCTTCCCCAATTAATAACATTTTTATTTATTTATAGAAATCATTTGATTTCTTGTACTCTTTTATATATATAATTGCTACTTCATCATAATATTAGTCTATGTTAAGATAATCACTCTAATTTGATTTTTAGAGCGATTTATTTTCTCTAGATTGTTAGAGAATAACAATCTTCCTTTTATACACTTAGTTTATAATTGCTTAATTAAAAATAATGTTTTATTTACCTTATTTAGTTCAAAGGTGTATTCTTCCAATGCTTAAAGTTTATAGTAGGCGTTGTGGTTATATTTAGTAGTTTCTCCTTCGGCTAATAGGTAGTAAAATCATATAGGTTTGCTAAATGCTCACGGTGAATAGCCATTGTCCTCAACTGAGGAAGACACTTAAAAAATTTTAGGCGTTCAAGGGAAACATTCATGTTTCTTTTCTTTTGGTGACCATGACATCAAGATGACACTCGTCATCCAATTCATGACTTCTCAACCAACTAACTAGACTCCCCCTAGCGATTCATTGCCCCCATCGTTTAGTTGTGTCAATCCTTCAACGTCCTAAGTATACATTATCAAAATTGAAAATAACTTAGGAAATCGTAACATTACTTACAAAGTTTACTGGCGAGGCCTTGGCCATGAGCTCTTCGCTAGGAACTGATACATTGTACATTTACATTTGCATGTCCATTACAGAAAAATGCAGGGTTCATAGAGGATATTATGTAGTTATGGTTGGTAAATTAGTTGAATTCCTACTGCATTAATAATCATTTTCTTTTCTCCAAAAGTGGAATCAGTGCCACCCGTTCCTGATCTAGATTCAAACCATGAGATTCCAGATTCTAAATGTGAAATACTCCCTCACATTGATTTATTGGAATAAATAGAGAATGTCAAACTGCACTGCTTGGAGTTTTCTTTGTCATTAAAATATATTTGTATTTCTTGAAATCATTTATTATGATGAATCTGCTTCTTTCATCTAAGTATCAACAAGATATCATCAAGAAGACCCTACATGCTATGTTATGCTCTTGCCTATACAAGTAATTAGTGTGTGCATCCTTGCAGCATTAGACAACTTCTTCGAGGATATGGGCATGTTTGAATTTGATGATACTTGCCTGAGCAAACCTATGGAAGAAACAAATGGCGACCATAAATGTATATTGAATACAGAAGATAGAATAAATTTATGTAGAGGAGATGATAAAAATAATGTAATTTGTAGAAGCATTGACATAGTGCATGGTATCATTAACACCAACTACATTCAACATTGTTGTCCAATTCTCATGGTAAAAATGATTTCTAGTTCTTACGATGGATTTTGACTAGTAATAAAATAAATTAGGGATGGCTTTGAGATAATATTTTTTTGGTTTTATTTTATTCTATGTTCATTCTATCATGAATATTTTAAATGCTCGGTAGGGTATGATATCTATTCTTGTTGTGGTCAATAAAGGACGAAAAATTTCAGCCAGGATGTCCACAAACATATCATGTCACTTCTATTCGTAAAATTACACCAATTCAAAACATAAGGAAGGGTTAGTATGTCCATGTGTCTAACATCACACTTGAATCTAATGTCATGAAAGATATAGTGGATATTGATATGGATAAGCTTAAGCTAAAGCTTTATGTTTTGATAGGAACCCGTGTCAACCCTTCTCTTTAATTTGTTAGTATCTTGTTGTTGGACGCATATGCTTTGTAAGTCGTCCTGTAGTATTATATGTTCCATGGTATTGATCCATAGTTTGTATTAGCCCGTAGTATTATATGTTCCATGGTATTGATCCATAGTATTGAACGCATATGCTTTGTAAGTCGTCCTGTAGTATTATATGTTCCATGCTATTGATCCATAGTATTGGCGCATAGACTTAGTATATAAGTATGTGTTGAGGCCAATGAAAGAATCCATGATTTATTTGTATTGAGCTTGCTCAAAGGAGGTTTCCCCCACGAAGTGGTCCGCGATCAATAAATATCGTATGTGTTCTGTTATATCGTGCATCTTCATTAATTAGTTGTTGGAGGTTCCTCTCATCTAGTATCAGAGCACTTTCTTGGGCTCGTTGGGTGAAATTTCTGCTAAAAACAATTCGCATATGTATTGTTCCTTTCAATTGCAGGTTCAGATCCGGGAATAATCCCTATTCGCTTAACTATGTGAAGTACTTGGGCATATTCCTAAAACTCATTGTGAGGAGTACCAAAGGAACCCCGAATTAGCTGGCCCATTAAGAGGACCTTCCAGTGAAAAGGGAAACGACTCCTACCTGATTGACTAGTTCCCACCCGTGAGGTAAACCACGAGCTGTCGTTTGTGGAAAAACGATTATTAGTTTTACTTGATCCGTGGAGTGAGGGGTACTGCCCCAATACGCAAGCTGTTAGACAACATTGGTGGCCGAGTGAATCCACTGAAGCTTTAGGAAGTCGCGCATACCCGGGGTCCATATCTATTTCTAGCCGATAAATCGCAGATTACATGTCCAGAACAATTGCAGATCAATTCCGAGCACCATATCTTCTTTGTTTTAACTCCGTTTCCCTTGAAAATTCGCTGACACCCCTACAATTCCATTCTGCATATTTCATTCCTGAGGACCCTATCCCAAATTCCACTTCCCAAAGCCAAAAATCCCACATCTATCTATTTTTTGGGTTTGCCATAACTTCTTCAATTTTCACCCAATCACCTTCAAATTTTTTCCACAGTGTTCATTTCCTATTTCTGCTTCTTTGTCCCTCTTTGACAAATTTTCTCATTCTTTCACCCCGCTTCTGAAATCCCCTTTTTCTGCTTCCCTGTCCATCATAAAGTGTCCAAAACCTAGTCAAACCCCAATTACCCATTAGAGTTTTTCCCAAATCCAATGACCTCCCATCATGCCAGCTCCTCAAACAACTCCTATTAAGCATTTGTCTGAAGCAGATATGCGGGCACACAGAGAAAAAAAGGATTTGTTATAATTGTGATGATAAATTCACTTGGGGACATAGATGTGTTGAGCAAAAGCTCTATCTCTTGGATGTGGATTCTACGCCTGCCTCTGAACTTGGTGAATGTTAGGAACCCATGTCTTTACTTTGTTATTATATTGTTGTTGGACGCATATGCTTTGTAAGTCGTCCCATAGTATTTGTTGATCCATAGTTTATATTAGCCCATAGTATTGACCCATAGTATTGGATGCATATGCTTTGTAAGTCGTCCCATAGTATTATATGTCCCATGGTTTTGACTCATAGTATTGGCGCCTAGACTTAGCCCATGGTTTGTATTGACACATAGTATTGACTCATGGTATTAGCGCCTATACTTAGTATATAAGTGTGTGTTGAGGCCTATGAAGGCACCGTGAAGTTAATTGTATTGAGCTTGCTCAAAGGAGGTTGCCCCCTCAAAGTGGCCTGTGATCAATATAAAAGTGATTCTGAGTTCTGTTATTTCTGATATGTCGTGTATTTGCATTAATTAATTATTGCAGGTTCTTCACATATGGTATCAGAGCACTTTCTTGGGCTCGTTGGGTGGAATTTCTGCCAAATTTTTTTTTCGCATCTGTTGCAACTTCGGATTTGGGAATAATACCTATCCACTTAACTATGGCAAGTACTTGGGCATAAGCCCTAAAATGCATTGTGAGGAGTACCACAGGAACCCCAAAGTTGCTGGCCCATTGAGAGGACCTGCCAGTGAAAAGGGCAACGACCCCTACCTGATTGACTAGTTCCCACCCGTGAGGTAAACCAAGAGCTATCGTTTGTGGCAAAACAGTTATCAGTTTTACTTGAGCCGTGGAGTGAGGAGTACTGCCCCAATACGCAAGCCGTCAGACATCATTGGTGGCCGAGTGAAACACCTGAACTGTTAGGAAGCCGTACATACCTTGGGTCCATATCTATTTTCAGTTGAACTGTTGCCGATCACTTCCACTCCAGATCCATCCGTTTCATATCTATTCTGAAAGTCGTTCCAGATCCAATCGTCGTTTCAGATCCCATCGTTTTCGATCCCTTCCGCGCCGTTGCAGATCCATTTGTTGCGGATCCCTTCCGCGCCGCTGTTGTTGATCCATTTCTGGAAAAAAAAATTGCGGATCCCATCCATGCCGAAAATAAATAAATAAATAAAATTGCGGATCCCTTCCGTGCCGCTGTTGCTGATCCATTTCTGAAATAATAATAATAAATAAATAAATTTTTTCGGCCATATCTCCCTTGTTTCAACTCTATTTTCCCTGAAACTTCACTGACATCCCTGCAATCCCATTCTGCATATTTCATTCATGAAGACCTTATCCCAAATTCCACTTCCCAAGACCAGAAATCCCACATTTGTCTATTTTTAGGGTTTGCCATAACTTCTTCAATTTTCACCTGATTGCCTTCAAATTTTACCATAGAGTTCCCGCTTCTGAAATCCCCATTTTTTGCTTCCCTGTCCCTCAGAAAGTGTCGAAAACCTAGTCAAACCCCAATTACCCCTCCAAGTTTTTCCCAAATCCAAATTTCCCCTTACTAAATAAGCTTGTGTTTGTGTTTTTCTATCCATTCCCCCCCCCCCCAAAAAAAAAAAAAAAAAAAATTATTGGTTATGGTTGTCACTCACACAGGAGCAAACACCATGGAGGAAGCACTTGCAGCCATCCAAACCAAACTCCAAGATCTGGATGAAAAATTTCTCAGCCTCCATCTTCAGCATTCATCCATGAACAATAACCGATAGCCAGAATATTTTGTAGCCATCGGATTCTCTTCTTCCAGCAATTTTCGTGGGCCAAAGCTTGATTTTCCTCGCTTCAATGGTACTGATCCGACTGGATGGATATACCTAGCAGAACAATATTTCAGTTTGCATAATACTTTTGATGTCCATAAAGTTCCACTTGCATTCTTTCATTTGGAACAGGAAGCCCTTCAATGGTACCGTTGGTACATCAAAGCTCATCCTGAGCCAAACTGGACAGATTTTTGCCAACTCCTTTTGCCACGATTTGATCCTAGTGCTTTTGACGACTTCACAGGAGCACTCACTAAACTTCACCAAACTGGCACAATGAGAGAGTATCAGACGAAATTTGAGAAACTATCCAATCACACAGAAGGATTGTCTAATGAATTCTACAGGAGTTGTTTTATCAGTGGTCTCAAGGATGAAATCCGCCCAGAGGTCAAAATGTTTTGTCCCAACACAATGATGGAAGTCCTAGGGTTGGCTAAGCTGGCCGAGGACAAGATCGCATCTCAACAATGCTCCAAACCCACCTTTGTTCCCTTAAAAAATATGGGTTCCCAACGACCTCCCATCACGCCTGCTCCTCAACCAACTCCTATCAAGCAATTGTCTGAAACAGAGATGCAGGCACGCCGAGAAAAAGGGCTTTGTTGTAATTGTGATGAGAAATTCACTCGGGGACATAGATTTGTTCAACAAAAGCTCTATCTCTTGGATGTGGATTCTCCGCCTGCCTCATAACTTGATGAAGAAGCTCTAGATACAGTAGATGATTAGGTCGACATTCAACACCCGCCTGTTGACACCCCATCTTAGGACGACCCACCCGAGATCTCTCTCCATGATGTAACCGGCATCACCACCCCACAAACAATGCGAGTCAGGGGATACTTCAAGAAGCTCCCTCTTACCATACTCATTGATTCTGGTAGCACTCATAACTTCATTGATCCTCGGAATGCCAAACAGGCTGATTGTTTTGTCCATCCTTGCTCCAACTTTGAAGTCATGGTTGCCAATGGGGGCACCTTACCTTGCAAGGGGAAGTGTCACAATGTGTGTATCTCTATGGAATATTATAACCTACGCTCTCACATGTTTGCCTTGTCCTTAGGCGGATGTGATGTGGTTTTGGGTGTTCAATGGTTACGCACACTTGGCCTCATCTTATGGGATTTTGCTGAACTTTGGATGCAGTTTTCAGTCAATGGGGCACAACATAAATTTATGGGCTTACAACCAGGGTCTCTTTGCATCATTAGTTCACATCGCCTGGAAAAAATACTTAAGAAGAATTCACATGGTTTCATCACTCAGCTCCATTCCATTCAGATGCACCCATCAACAGTCTCCACTACTTCCTTGGATAGATATGCAGGTGTCTTTGCTGAACCAATGAGCATGTTGCCTTCAAGAGACCTTTCTGGTAAGAATTTAGCCGCATCTACCTCTCATCAGGAAATGATGACTATTTCGCATACAGTATAGAAGTGGCAGCGATCCCTATTGGGGAATTATTTCTACATCAAGACTGATCTCCAGAGTCTGGAAACTTTCCTAGAACAATGGGTCTTCTCTCCAACACACCTGAAATGGGTTATCCAACTCATGGGTTATGACTATGAGACCACTTACCAGAAGGGTAAGGACAATATGGTGGAAGATGCTCCTCCTCGCACATTTGATGACCCAGTCTCTCTTACAGCTATTTCTCTGCTTGTTCCAAATTGGTTGCAATCTGTTCAAAGGGACTATCTCTTCTATGAACTCCATGCTTCTTCATCAGTAGGGCACTCTGGGTTCCTCAAAACGTATGACCAGGAACAATGTAACTTCTTTTGGCAGGGACTCAAAAGGACAATTCAACGAATGGTGTTTGATTGTGATACTTTCCAGGTCAACAAGGGTGAAACAACCCTCTTTTCAGGACTGCTCGAACCCTTGCCCATCCCTCCACAAATTGGGACAACTATTTCTATGGATTTCCTAGAAGTGCTCCAGTGGTATAGTACCACATCTCAAAGGACACCATATGAAGCAGTCTCTGGACAGGCACCACCAGTTATTCTTCCATACACCTTTAGCAGCTCCCTAGTTCAGGCAATTGACTCAATTCTTCGAAACTGTGATAAGCTTCTTCTCATTTTGCAGGACAATTTTCACATGGCAAGAATTCGATTGAAACAACAAGCCGATCAGCACCATTTTGAGTGCACTTTTCACATCGCTGATATGGTTCTTCTTCGTCTACAGCCTTCCATGCAATCCTCCTTGAAACTCGAAAGGCGCCAGTGGCTCGGAATGCAACCCAAGGATGCTACAAGGGACCCACTCCTTCAGATTTTGCATCAATTTCCACATCTAAAGCTTTGAGGACAAAGCTTTTTCTAAGGGAGAGGGGATTTTAGGAACCCATGTCTTTACTTTGTTAGTATATTGTTGTTGGATGCATATGCTTTGTAAGTCGTCCCGTAGTATTTGTTGATCCATAGTTTATATTAGCCCATAGTATTGACCCATAGTATTGGACGCATATGCTTTGTAAGTCGTCCCATAGTATTATATGTCCCATGGTTTTGACTCATAGTATTGGCGCCTAGACTTAGCCCATGGTTTGTATTGACACATAGTATTGACTCATGGTATTGGCGCCTATACTTAGTATATAAGTGTGTTGAGGCCTATGAAGGCACCGTGAAGTTAATTGTATTGAGCTTGCTCAAAGGAGGTTGCCCCCTCAAAGTGGCCCGTGATCAATATAAAAGTGATTCTGAGTTCTGTTATTTCTGATATGTCGTGTATTTGCATTAATTAATTATTGTAGGTTCTTCACATCCGGTATCAGAGCACTTTCTTGGGCTCGTTGGGTGGAATTTCTGCCAAATTTTTTTTTCGCATCAAACAATGCAGGTCAGGGGTTACTTCAAGAATCTCTCTCTTACAATAATCATTGATTCTGGTAGCACTCATAACTTCATTGACCCTCAGATCGCCAAACAGGATGATTGTTTTGTCCATGCTCCAACTTTGAAGTCATGATTGCCAATGGGGGCACCTTAACTTGCAAGGGGAAGTGTCACAATGTGCATATATCTATGGGATATTATAACCTGCGATCTGACATGTTTTCCTCGGCCTTAGGAGGATGTGATGTGGTTTTGGGAGCTCAATGGTTACGCACACTTGGCCCCATCTTATGGGATTTTGCTGAACTTTGGATGTTGTTTTCAGTCAATGGGAAAAACACACACATTGACGGGATTATAACCAGGGTCTCTCTGCATCATCAGTTCACATTGCATGAAAAATATCCTTAAGAATAATTCACATGGTGTCATTGCTCAGCTACATTCCATTCAGGTTCACCCATCAACGGTCTCCACTACTCCTTTGGATCTACAACAAATTTTGGATAGATATGAAGGTGTCTTTGCTGAACTAGTGGGATTGCCACCTTCAAGAGCCCTTTCTGGTAAGAATTTAGGTGACTCTACATATGAGAAGGAAATTATGGCTATTTTGCATGCAGTACAGAAGTGACGACAATACCTATTAGGGAATTATTTTTGCATCAAGACTGATCACCAGAGTCTGAAATATTTCCTGGAACAACAGGTCTCCTCCCTAGCACAACAAAAATGGGTTATCAACCTCATGGGTTATGACTATGAGATCACTTACAATAAGGGTAAGAACAATCTGGTGGGGGATGCTCTTTCTCGCACACTTGATGACCAAGTTTCTGTTTCAGCTATTTCTATGCCTGTTCCAAATTGGTTGCAAGTTGTTCAACGGGGATATGTACATTACTCCTCATTATCTCAAATCATCCAACAGTTGGCCAACAACCCTTCTGTTGTACTGCATTACTCTTGGGATGGTGCTTCCCCGAGATACAAGGGTCATCTAGTGCTTCCCCGGAGCACAGATCTTCAACAAGTTGTCTTCTATGAACTCCATGCTTCTCCATCGGCAGGGCACTCTGGATTCCTCAAAACGTATGAGCGGGAACATCGTAACTTCTTTTGGCAGGGAATTAAAAAGACAATTCAATAGATGGTGGCTGAATGTGATACTTTCCATCTCAACAAGGGTGAAACGAAACTCCTTTTGGGATTGCTCGAACCCTTTCCCATCCCTACACGGATTTGGACATATATTTCTATGGATTTCATTGAAGGGCTCCCTAAATCTGGAGGGAAGACAATAATTTTGGTTGTGGTTGATCGCCTCTCCAAATATAGTCAATTTTGTGCCCTCAACCATCCCTATACAGCCTCCTTAGTCGCACAAATTTTCCTGGACTAGATCTTCCGTCTTCATGGAATCCTTCTTCCATTGTCTCGGATTGTGATGCAAATTTAAGCAATCAATTTTGGATAGAACTATTTCTCCTCACTGACACCAAACTGAAGATGAGTTTAGGGTCTCACCCACAAACATATGGTCAGACTGAAATTACCAATAAATGTTTGGAAACTTATCTTTGTTGCTTCACCTACGAACAACAACATTAGTGGTCGAAGTAGCTCCCTCTCGCTGAATGGTGGTACAATATTGCATCTAAAATGACTCCATATGAAGCATTCTATGGTCAGGAACCGCCAATTCTTCGTCCATACACCTTCAACAGTTCACCAGTTTAGGAAGTTGACATGATTCTTCGAAACTGCGATCAGATTCTTCGCATTTTGCAGGACAATCTTCACATGGCAAGAATTTGAATGAAACAACAAGCCGATCAAAACCGTTTTGAGGGCTCTTTTCAAGCAAGTGATATGGTTTTTGTTCATCTACATCCTTACAAGAAATCCTCCCTGAAACTCAAAGGGCATCATAAGCTCACTCCAAAGTTGTATGGGCCCTATAAGGTTCTTCAGAATATTGGGTCTGTTGCTTATAAATTGGAACTTCCTCCTTCTTCCCACATTCATCCAGTATTTCATGTCTCCTATCTGACGAAAGTTCTTGGCACCAACATCAAAGGACAAACTCTTTTACCAGAACTGGATAATGAAGGATCCATCCTTTTGGATCTGGAGGCCATCCTTACTATAGGTGCACTCGTAAGCTTCTCTTTCGATCTATCACAGAGGTATTAATTCAGTGGCACCACATGCAACCAGAGGATGCTATATGGGAACCACTCCTTCATATTCAGCATCAATTTCCACATCTAAAGCTTTGAGGACAAATTTTTTTCTAAGGGGGAGGGATGTTAGGAACCTGTGTCAACCCTTCTCTTTACTTTGTTAGTATATTGTTGTTGGACGCATATGCTTTGTAAGTCATCTCGTAGTATTATATGTTCCATGGTATTGATCCATAGTTTGTATTAGCCCATAGTATTATATGTTCCATGGTATTGATCCATAGTGTTGGACGCATATACTTTGTAAGTCGTCCCATAGTATTATATGTTTATGGAATTGATCCATAGTATTAGCGCATATAATTAGTATATAAGTACGTGTTGAGGCCAATGAAGGCATCAATGAGTTATTTGTATTGAGCTTGCTCAAAGGAGGTTTACTCCTCGAAGTGGCCCGCGATCAATAAATCTCTTATGTGTTATGTTATATCATGCATTTTCATTAATTAATTGTTGGAGGTTCCTCTCATGTTTTTCTTCCATGATGGATTGATATTTTTTAATATTATGTAGGCAACGGTTTTCAAGTCTATCTTGATTTTTTCTAATGATTCAACAAATAGTTCATTAGTTACCTAAACTGTAGTAGCATGTTATTTATGCAATATATGTTTCTTGATCAAAGGCTACATCTACAAAGGATGGTAGAATATATATTAGACATAGTTGCAGTTAATGCAACTCATTCAACTTCCTTGAAATGTGTTCCAAAAGACGCAATGACAAATTGGAAATTTATGTTATGGATAGCCTCCCCAAACACTGTGATATACAAATCTTTGAATATTTTGAAAATAGGCTTAGTGCAAGCAACTTTGAGGTAGCAACTAAACATGTAATCCTTTTATTTATTTTAATGTAGGAAACCTAAGATCTTATTAGAATAAATTTAACATTGACATGTATTCCTTAAAAAAATATGCTTCTTCTATGTTATTCTTCTATGTTATGTAATGGATATGTAATATTTTTCAACCACTAGACATGAAATTGGATTCACAAAGAAATTGCAAAGTCTTATAGGTAAATTTCTAAAGCATTGTCTTTTGCAAGAAAAAACATAAAATTACATTCTACCAATTTTTACTCCATAAAAAATATAAACAATTTTTAAAGCTTTTTATGAGGATGCAAACATTATCATTGATGAATTTATAACTTTCAAATTTCAATCCTTTACATGCACTGTGATATTTTCATACCATACTTCATAACCATTAGTGAAATTTGCTCCACCCTAACTGCTTAAGCTTTACTTTCCCACGGGAAACACTTATAATATGAGGGAATCATGATTGCATTTTCCTATTGGAGTTTGGATATAGATTGAAAAAGGTATATCTTCCACTTCACAACTATTGCATAGATTTTATTATGTGTCAATAATTTGGATTTGTGTGTTGTCACACAGGTTAACACCTTCAAGCCTTGCTTTCATGTAGACATTGATGTGATAGGAAACAACTCATGGTTCTAATGGATGTAGGGTATAATGCTCCATTGGAGAATCCATATGAATTCAATAACTTCATGAAGATGTTTTTTTTATTTTTCTATGTGAACTCTCATTTTCCATGTAATTTTACTAACTTTATTATATTGTTTCATTTTGATTTTTCTATGGAATATTAATGAATTTTAATCCCAAAATAGATATGAAATCTATTGGTTATGCACAATGGTAAGCCTTTTTATACCCATTAAAGTCTTTTTTAGATTCTTCTTTATGGAATATCAATGACCATTTCAATACCAAAGTACATACAGAGTCTATTGGTCCTTTTTCACACTTATTAAATGTTTTTTTGCATATCCATTAAACAAAATGCTTTAAGGTATATCGTTATCATAATTGATTGTTGGTAACAATCATTTTGTAAACTTGAACATACAACTTATGTTAATTTGGTTTATTTCCTTTTAAGATGTTGAGTTAGCACATTGTTCTACTCTTAATATGGCTTTAAGTTAGTTTGAAATGAAATTTGAGTTAATTAATGGACACAATATTAGAGCACTTGTTAATAAATAAATGTAAAGCTTTAAATGATAAAATGACATTTTAGTTGTAAATGAAGCAAAAATGCACGTACAAAATCAAAACTCAAATTTACTATTAAAAAAATTAACCAATCAATAGATTAATGCCTAAAATCAACAACAAACTAAGTGACATAACAATTGTTGGTAATTAATGATATCATGCACATGTACAATGATAAAGAAAATGAAAAGAAACCAAAGAAAATCATTCATAGATCCGAAACATGAGGTTTCATATCAAGACTGGTTTTCAAGTAATGCATCATGATAGAGTACTGATGTCAAGATCTATATCACAAATTTCAACATGAGTTTCAATATATTATTTTCACGGGGTTTCACTCAATAAACCGCTATCATAGCACATTCATTTGTTGCATATGAAACAATACCCCTAATTTCACTAAATATTGGAAAATACCTTCCAAAATCGTTTTTGTTAACCCCCTCCCAATATGCCTTCCCAATTTAAAAAAACCCCTATTTTCACTAGATATTGTATGTATCATTTTTTTCATTAACATTTTTTATACCCCTTTATATTTCTACCTAGTATATTGATATGATACCACTCTTATGACCCCTTGCTTATTTCGATGTATATTGTGGATGCACATTGCTTCACCCACAATGCAATTACTCAACCACATATCATTATGATTTGAAACATCTAATGGTCTAATGAAGAGATATAGGAGATCACTTCTTGTATGTCACTAGAGCCAATGCACATAGTACAACATTTAGATTGCATGCTGCAGTTCCCCAATCGCTGACTAAGCCTGTTGTGGGATAGGTATCCAAGCCCCCAGGGCCTGTAACAAGCTCTAGGAGGCTGACTAAACCTCCCAAAGCCTGTAATAGGCACGATTGGTTAGGTATTCAAGCCCCCAAGGCCTATCGATGGCCTATAACAGGCCCTGAAGGCTTAGAGCCTCCCAAGGCTATTGGTAACAACTGGCTGAGTGTTATTGGTAACAATTTACTGTCAATGACCACTGTCTCTCGACTATGATCGACTGACAATCCACTTCACCATGAGCCTCCCAAGGCTATTGGTAACAATTGGCTGTCAATGATCACTGTCTCTCGACTATGATCGACTGGAAATCCACTTCACCATGAAACCCCTGGCCTCAAGCATGCCTCAAGATGTGATTTCCCTGCGTACTCGTAAGCCTAAGCCTTGCATCAACTCGATTTCTCATCCGGTCGTGATCCTGCCATCTCCATTTGGCGTATATTTGTAATCCCGCCCATATAAAAAAGACCCCAAAATATTTTTGTATTGTTATATTAAATAAAAAAAACCTCTTGCCCCTTAATATATAAGCAATATAATTTTTAGGTTTTCATGAATATTTAATACCGCAATATGAATAAACGTGATATTATATTGCCTTCTAATGAAGCCCCCATGATTATTTTACAAAATTATAGCTTCCAATATTTTTTATTCATTGACATATATAAACTATCTTAAAGTTCTAAATTTTCATTCCAAGTAAACAACCTCTCCCACAGAAATTCCACCTTAATAGTGACTTCCAAGATGCAATATTGATGCCATTGGATACATTAAACCTTCTATTATGTTGATACCTAGGTACATGTGAAAATTCCCAAACAATGTGAGCAAAGTTTTTATCTCTTTGAAATTTATATAGTATAATTGTTTTGAAGATTTTATATCTCCTTTAAGAGGATTGTTATGTCTTCTCTAGACTCCTAAATAAGATGGACTTCTATAAGTATTTCCTTTTCCTTGGACATTCAAACAATGATGAGTTATTACGGATTAAAGAAAAATGACTAAAACTTTCTTTACATTGAAATGCAACTTAATATAGTATTATTAATGACGGATTTTTCCTCATGTTTTTATTTTATTATTTTTTCTTTTTGACGTCACATATTTTCTAATAATGAAATGTATATATTTACAATAAATATAACATTTATTTACACTTAATCGATTTGAATCATCTAAATTAAAACAACAAAAAATAGTACAAGTATATCCTAATTTCTATAAATGGACTCCATTGGTCAGGTTCCTATTTGTGACATCGTGAAAGGATATTTTACACTTGATTTCTTATATATTAAAGGTACAAGGTACAAGGCTAGGTTTACACCATGAGTAAACTTTATTCCTCATTTTTCCATGTATTATTACACTTTCTTAGAGCAATTTCTAGTTATTCAACAACTAAGATTTTGATTGCTTGAGTGCAAGGTTAATCTAAATAATGACAATTATTACATCTTCTTGCAGTAATTTCTAGTTATTTAACAATTAAGATTTTGGTTTCTTGAAGTAATTTCTAGTTATTTAACAATTAAGATTTTGGTTGCTTGAGTACAAGGTTAATCCAAGTAATGACAAGGATTTTGATTTCCAAATTACCATTTTTTCTTGGACCAAAACAGATCCTTAGTGTGTGCACATCTATATATATTAGTTTTTATAAATTAATGTTATCATAATAAAAATTAAAACTAGTTTCATAAACATAAATCAACCAATCACAATTTTTTTTTTTAAATAATATTTATATTTTAAAAACTTTATTTAACTTTAATCAATATAGGCAAAAAAAAATAGTTTTACTTAACTTAAATAAATATAGGTAAAAACAATAATCTCCACTTATTAAAGGGATGTGTTAGAATTTTCACTTTTAATTGAGATCGAAGTAGATCTCCACTTATTAAAGGGATGTGTTAGAATTTTCACTTTTAATTGAAATCGAAGTAGATCTCCACATATCCCAGATTAATTTTATGGTTGGTAATTCCTAATAAACAAGAGCCACGAGATGGCAATGTCCTGCGCTATTGCAAATTAGATTTTTTTGAAATTTGCAAAATCAACATGTGAACCATAAATTAATTAGACTATCATTGTTGAGCATATGAGCCATTCTCCATGTGGACAACTCAAGAGAATCTAAAAAACTAGAAGGCTATTGGCTTTTATATAGATTTATTTGCATACACAAAAGATGAACTATAGATGATATTTTCCTATTTGGAATTGCCATCTTTCACACTGTTATTAAGTAACTATATAATTACTTCGCAAGTGACATTTACTAGAGATGATTCTCTCTTTATTTTCTTTACAAATTTTATTATTGGTGAAAACCTTCCCAATCTAAATAAAAAATATCCATTCACTTGTCCATAGTTGTCATTAACTAAATTTTCACAACCCTGCATAAGCAATTTTTAATGTAAAAATAAAACTAAAAAAACCCAATTTTTAATGTAAAAATAAAACCAAAAAAACCCAAAAGAAAAGGTGAAAAATAAGGCATACTTCTATCCATCCTCGGAAAACTTTCATTGCTTCCAAATTTCATTAATAAAAACAACCTTAATTTTCCTCCGGGCAACTCGAAAACACATATTTTAATAAATACGGACAACTAAAATCACACAGAATACATATTTTAATAAATACGGACAACTAAAATCACACAGAATTATATTGGTCTCTTGTCCATGCTAACTATCTTATGCACATGAATACATTATCAACCCATTTCCCTTGACAGATATTTTCAATATTCCGTGAATCTTAATTACCCAGTAGATCGTGAAGGAGCTTTTTCTGCAAAAATGGTAAACCCATTTTTCCCACTTCCCAAATACTTCATCTGCTAAAATCAGGGCGTCTCAAGTTGTAGAGATGTTTGATAAGAGTTGATTTCTCGACATCGTCTATGTCTAATCCGACAATCCCCACAATCATTGTAGTGTTTGAATCGTTGTGTTTCAAGATGATGTGAGAGGCATCGATCTAAATTCTAGACTCCTTGAAGACTTTCCCAACTTTTGAACTCCATACCTTTAATAAATAATCAATGGGTGCATTATCATCAGGCATCATGATCAATTCCATTGTATTATTGGTGCAGTAACCAACAACGAAATTTGAGGACATGAGCTTTGATTCTCTCAAGAGACGAGCTTTTGCCTCAAGTCTTGCAGTTTTCGATTGTGCCTTGTGACTTGTGAGGGCCAAGGATTTGAACCCTTGAAAATTAGTGGGATTAGCTTCTACTATGGGTGCATGTGTCGAGGGATTGATTCACATCTTCAACAAACACTTTCTCAGATAGTTATTTCAAAAAAATTGATCTCATTGTCTATTCTCCCAACGATCTGTGAACCTATGACAGATCATCTGAAATTCATAAACTTAACCATTTTTTTAAATAGTTGCAAACATTGAAAACCAACAAAACCAATACAACTAGAGACACTATTCTTTATGATCGCTTCCCCATTTAAAAAACCAAATATTGAAATAATGAAATATTTTCTTTGTTTCATTACCTATTCCCGAAAATCACATGCAACCAAATGATAGTTCGTTCTTCTTCTTAAGTAAAGGAGCCTCACTTGATATCAAGTTTCAAACAGTTCATCCGACGTAAATGACAGCTCTTCCCACAACGAATAAGCCCTACATATACACACAAAACTACAGTTAATTGTTATATGGATATATTATACGTACAAACAGATACATGGTGGCCTAGTTTTTGTTTCTGTAATAAAAAATACCACGTCCCTTACTATATTTTAGAGCTTCTAAAAAGGTGAATGAATTAAAAATCGCTTTTAATGGATCAACTAGCACCAGTTTATTGATTTTTTGAGTATTTAACACATTTATGCACAGAGACATAAATAAGCATATAAAGATTAAAACTACATCATGTCTATCTATAAATACTAAAGCATATATAGTTTCAAACTAGATCAAACGGTGATGTATTGGTGACTCAAGATTGGGGCGATTGTACAATCCATCGCATGGTGAATTCCTTCCAACTTTTGAGAAATTCTACCTTTCAAAGACAATTATCAAAACTGTTAAATAAACATAACATAGAGACTAAATTCCCAGCTATATTTTCGTGTTTTGATACAATTCTAACAAAAGATTTTCTTACATTAATTTACACACTACTAAGCTTAAATTCCATTGTTAACGCTATCACCAAAAGTAGTTGGGAAAGAGAGAATCCAGAAAAGGTTTCCAAGAAGATGTCACGTCCAGATTTGCGAGCACTAACCATTAATATCGTATCCATACACAGGTATAGACTACAACTATATTGTATGACATATATCAATGTGAAGACCCATTAACAAATGGATATTAATGTGAAGACTACAATGGTTCATGACATCAGCACGCCGCCACTCCTGGGCTACAGAGCCTAGGGTAGAAGTTTACGGCTCGTACCATAAAAAACAATTTGTAAAGCATTTGGTTTATAAAAAAACAAGAGCCACGTGGTGGCAATGTCCTTGACATTTCCACATGTTCTATTTGCAGAAAGTTGTATGGATGAGATATTTGCTTTGAGTTATTGATGGATTCATCATGGTGTTGCTTGAATGAAGAATTGAAGGAATATGTGCATCGACTAGCTTTTCCAAAGAGACTCAGATGTAAGAACAATATAAAGATGTGGCTCATTGGCAATGTTCTGAATTGTCATGATCAAATACAGCTCCCAAGGTTGTGAGGAAGCATTGACCATGTCAATGACAACTCTCTCTCTCTCGATCATAGCCTTGATTCTTTTTTTTTAATTACTTAATTGTTTTATATACAGATCTGGTGGCATCCTGGTTGCAAAGCACACCAGTGGTCTCCCTTGGGAATAAGTTGATACTAAATATCCATCTATTGAGACCCTTGAGCAGAGCTTACTTGGCATTGTGGCGCATAGTGCACAGTTTGTTTGTCTGTCTTCGTTAGGATTCTTGATTAATAAACTGATGACGATCTGCATGGAATCAAATTTATTTTAATAATTATGATGAAGGGTGATTATTTCGAGAAATTGTTTTATTACTCAATATTATTATCCATTTATTCCTATACTGGATGTTGAATTGCTCGTCATAAAAAATTATCTTTTATGCATGTTTATGAGAACTTTAAGGTGTTGGTGGAGTGGGGAAACAATAAGGTTGTTCTTCATGTATCCATTTTGGACCATTGGTGTGCCAAAATTACAAATATGAAGTCAGTGTGGCAAAATTACAAATCTAAAGTCCTCCTTCTCAAGTCTTTGTTTTTCTCATGTTTACAGGTCTTTCAATATGATGGTTGACCAACTATCCAAAAAAGTTGTGGGTTCTCCGGAAGGTGTCCTCTTCTATGAGGAATTCCATCATTTCGCAAAGATTGATGAGGGCTCCTTCTACATCTACTATAAGGATGGTAATTTCTTGATGTATATTAGAGCTTGCAATTTTGTTTTTTCTTGTTGTGGACTGATCGGGTTTGTATGGGAGCTTTTGATAGATTCATTGTATCCTTTGGTTGGTTGATGTACTTTGAGACTATCATGCTCTTTGGTTGTTTAATGTTCAACTTCTAGGCTACATGATTTTTTGTTATATTGACAAAGGGCTAGTTTTAGCCTTTCCAGATGGGATTGGTTGGTTTCTATTTATGATGATCAAATGTTCCCTGCTTCTAGATCTTCGCTTATATTGTAATTATAAGTTTGATTCAAGTATAAATAACAAATTATAGCCTCTTTTTATGTCTGAAAAAAAATATAAAAAGTGTATTTAATCATAGAAACATTTGCAAAAGACCATTTATTTGGCACGCTCAACTTTTGAAAAACTTTTTTTCCAATAGATATTTAGATATAACATGAAAAAAGATACTATGAAGTATAGTGGTAAAATCATTTCTTAACCAAAAGCAAACAGATACACTTTTCAACCGTTATAAGATTGCATTATATTTGTCCAATTATCAAACAAATCGATTACTACAATCTCATTGGTTCGTTATCATTGGATATCATAGTTGGCATTGGAATACGCTTGTCCATTTTTTTTAATTGATGGTATGCTTCCAACTAGCAATGGCCATTGTTTAATGGCCAAAGTAACACCATATATGTTAATGTCTCGGTGCTATACAAACACATCTTCAAATCATCTATCGGCCTTATCCTCTAAATAATTCACACGATCATTGATATGACCATTGCCCAATTTTGGACTAATCTTCAAATCAGTGCTATCGTTGGCCTTATATTTTTACGTGACTTAGGACAAAAACATGATAAAACCATATTTATTACTTTCAGGCCGCGTTGTGCCATGAAGGCCACATGGATGGGTAAAGAGCCTATATACCAGACACGATTCCTTCTCTTGCCTCGACTAATCCGTAAATTAATATTCTTTTTGTTGTGTCGGCCCTGTGTGTGGCCCACGAAATTGCTGCATGCATGACAGTTGCATCATCCCTGGGGATCCGTCACCTGCAGGTGCAACCACCGCCTCATGTTCTAATAGTGCTAGGATGTTTACCATACTATCTCATTTGGTCATGGCTCACAAATGGTTTGTAGAGAAGATTGGCCACAGCACAAGTAAATGCTGCCATGAGAAGGACGCACTTCTCACTGGCTTTCACAATTTGGATGTTCATTCAATTCTTCAACAACTAATTCGATACTAGAAGTCATGGTTAATCATTTTCCGTGAATTGGTTTAGTGAACCACATAAAAAGATCTGAAGTGAAGCAGATGGGAATTGGTTAATCATTACAGTACCCACTTCCTAATTGTGAGATCAGCAAAAGAATCGTTGCACTTCGCATTTCTGAGATCAACAGAAGCGGGGTTTCATCATCTAGGAGGTCTTTCTGGCAGCTGCCAAAATGCGGAAGGTATCCAAGCCAGCGGTTATAGATTTTCCATGTTGAACTATATTTTATTTTATTTTTATTGCGCAGTTATTTGACGTGAAACCAGCCCGTGATTGTGCAGAGAATCAAATTAAAATTAGGGCATATGCATTGCGAAAAATGCAAACGAAGGGCCATAAAGACTCTTAAGGAGTTTTTGTTTCCCCGTGGTGGGCTACGTATGCCTCCTTTTAATGTCGTCTAGTCTTTTATGCTATAGTTTCACCCTAAATCAAAAAAAAATCCTATGTTTTTGGCCTCCACCCTCTTATTGCGATTTCCTTTTCATTTTTTCCAGGCTCTGATACTTGACAAACCTCAACTGACACCTGCACCTGCTCGCTGTCACTTCTGTTGTAGTCGACACTTTCATCTTTATCGTCTGCTAACCTCATTGTATGCAGCCCACGCAGACCATTCTTTCCTCCTCTTTCAACAGCTCGAAGTTAGGTGGGTATACTTTCGCTCTGTGGTTAGTCAATGCTGGTATATTTCTATCAAGTATGTGTCACGTCATTTTCTTTTCTCATATGCCATGATTTTCATAAGCGAATATGGTGCAAGAAATCGTCTGCTCAAATTAGCAAGCCATTATTCAACTTTTGAAACCTCATTACAGTTTCAATTTAAATTTTGTTTTAATAATATTACGTCGTTGTTAATTGCCAGCTGCACAAACTTTCATGTGCATATTTTTTTTAGTCGGAACAGAGCAACTACCTGCTTCCTCGCTCACAGCCATGCTCTGAAATGATCGGGCGTTAATATGCAATTAAACTTTGGGGCATACTATCGGATTCGAGGGATACTTTCGCCGTATCGGGCCAAGAAGCTTTCCCCGATCTACATCAGGTAAGTTCTGCATATGTATTTATATTATCTGTTTATGCATTTATATTATTTGGTGTCCGATTTTAAGATAGAGTTTTTGGATTATTATGAGAGTATCATATTTTTTATTATGATATTAAGATTATTAATAACAATTTTAATATCATAATGTAAAATAGAGTTGATTTATAATGTTATAAGTTGTTATATATATATATATATATATATATATATAAAAGGTATTTTATTATAATGGTATATCACTATATTGACGTGTAAACATTTCATCAGGGTGTAAGCTTGACGTGTAAACATTTCAGCAGGGTGTAAGCTGGAGCCATTCCACAACGCTTTGTACCAGCATGTCTTATCTCAATTGTTTAAACGAAGTCCTTGATCCACAAATGCAGAGTCATTTAATTCCACTCTGCACGAGAACCCCTATGATGTTCGCCCGCTGTCGAGCATCAAATAATGAGGCGAACGTCAGCAAAGGAGAGCCAATAAACATTAAAATAAATGGTTTTTAATAGTTTTTAAAATATATATTTAATATGAAACTCTGCAAGCTCGTCATCCAATTTATAGTGTACTGAGCCACCTCGAAAAGCCTAAGGAACAAGGAACATAGTTATTGTTGGAGCGCCCGAAACTCTGCAAAATACATTAACAACCGCTTACGACATCTCGCCGCCACCTCTTGGGGTACCAAATTCAAGAGTTATGTCATCATTTTGAACCAATTACATTCAAGATAAATATTTCTTTATTAAAATGAGTTTAATAAATAAAATTGTTACTATATATAACTTTATAAAGAAATACAAAATGTGTATGTTGTAGGATAGATTAATAGGGGTTATAAAGAAATACAAAATGTGTATGTTGTAGGATAGATTAATAGGGGTTGAGCGATTCATATATATCCTGCTAAGGACATAACAATTAATATATATATATATATATATATATATATAATAACTACAAATATATGTTATTATAAACATATATTGCTATCAGAATTACTTATAGCTTTCATCAATTGACATAAAGTTTGACGACGAGGTATCAGATATTCTATTCTCAAAACCACTCACATACAGTTTGGTAAAGAGAGTGAAAGACAAAGTGGTGTTCAATCAACATCCACTTTCATGGGCCAAAGCAGGATTCTGTACTGTTCAGAGGTAATTACTTGATACTTGTACCACAGATTCTCAAAACCACTCGCAAAAAGTCTCACATCGAGGATATGAAAGAGACAGGCAAATAAGGCAAGATATTCCTGCGTCCAATCAACCTACAGTTTCATGACTCATATCGAAACAAATGAAACGATCACTGGCATAGGCGGTGGGACGGTGTTTAAGAAGGGTGAGTGCGTTTAGTCTAATACAGAACACAAAGACTATAGTATTTGCACGAAGAAATGGCTGAACTGGAGTGGTCAACTGTAGTTATTCCTAATGTGCTCCTTTTCACAAAATTTGCTGTGATATCCATTTCATATCTTTGCAGTGGTAAGCACCGCCTCTTCATTTTAATTTAAAATAACTTTGAGAGTTTTCTTGTAGAGCTGGTTATTATATTCTAAATAGGTTATGACAGATTCCAATAGTGAATAAAATATGGTATTTTAGTATTTTGAAAAACTGCAGAATTAATAAACAAAGTGCTCCTTGGATTCGACGCCATTGCAGATTTTTGAGAATGTGAGTTAAAAAAAAGTGCTCTTTGGATTTGACGTTGATTGCAGGATTTTCAGAAATTTTTAGATGAGAGACTACGAGTACATAATAAAAAGCTTTGTTAAAGGTGTCCAAATCTACATTATAATTTTAATTCATAAGGACGTACATTATTCATTTTTTTCATAATAAAATAATTAATTTTTTAAAATATAATTTTGAAATATTATTAATATTTCATTAAAATAGTTTTTAATGTAATTTATTTGATTGATTTAACATTATCGAATCTGTCTAAATATTAGATGATTGGTCAACTGAATTGTTTTTGTGGATTTTTTGTTTGTTTGTTTCAAAATCTGAATTTAATTGTATTTTAATGGTGATTTTGATGGTAGAAAATGATTCAACACCATTAAAAGCAAAAGCTCTTGGTGGATTGAGTTTTTTTGTGGAATTTTTTTTTTTTTTTAAATTTTGCAAAATCTGAATTTAATTGTGTTTTAATGGCCATTGTGATGGTAGAAACAGATTTAACACCATAAAAAACCCTTGGAGTATCCAAAATTTCAGAGTTTAATACAAATGTAAACCAATTTTTCAAATTATTACCTGAACTTTTATAATTTTCATTCCTAAATTGTAAATTATTAATTTAATAAAATATATGAAATTTTTAATATTAATAAAATAACTTATTTTTAAAATATCTATAAATTTTTAGTATATATATATATATATATATATATTTTTATTGATTATTTATTTGTATAATAAAACTTTGTGTTTTAATGGCCATTGTGATGATAGAAACAGATTTAACACCATCAAAAACCCTTGGAGTACCCAAAATTTCAGAGTTTAATACAAATGTAAACCAATTTTTTAAATTATTATCTGAAAAATCAAATTACTAATAGAACTTTTATAATTTTCATTCTTAAGTTATAAATTATTAATTATTAATTTAATAAAATATATGAAATTTTTAATATTAATAAAATAACTTATTTTAAAAAAAAAGTCCATTGGTTGTAGCTTGGATGGTTGGGAGGAAAGATTGTTGCCCTCCCCACCCAGGTTCAATTCTTGTAAGTGACATGATGCTCTTGTTGAGCCTTATTGTAATGATTGTATTTCAAGCTTTCCTTGATTCCTTGGGAATAGCAGGAAAGTGATTTTTCCATTGGAAAAAAAAACTTATTTTTAAAATATCTATAGATGTTTAGTATATATATATATTTTTTATTGATTATTTATTTGTATAATAAAAATTTGCTACAATACCAAAGACCGAATACGTGTTAATTTATTTATTTGTTTTATTTTTCACTCGTTGACATTTTAAACTGTTGCATTAATTCTCAAGGCTCAACAAACGAAATGTTTGAGATGCACAACAATCTAGGTAAATCTAGAATGCCTTCAGGAACGATATGGCAAAGGAGAATTCCTGAGGGTTTTCAGGGGAAGCTATGGCCAATAGAGGGTTTTCAAGGGAAGCTATGGCGAAGAGGGGATCTCTATGAAGAGAGGTATCTCAAGGGTCATGGGTGAGGGGTGATTTTATTTTTCTTCAAAGATTTGGGGTAGCTCAAACATGTGTTTCAGTTATATATTTTGTGGGGAGTCTTTGTCGATTGATGGTAGTGGGGCTTGAAAAAGGATTAGGGGGTCACATCCAGTCAAAGGCTATGGGGAGGTGGCAGTTACGACGTGCCCTTTCACGATGATTTCCAAATAGGTCATAATTTTCCTGCAAGTTTTGGGTTTTTGGTTGCATAGATTAACCTCATTTAGTTTGCGGCTACTCTAGTCAGCCGATGGAAGAATGGTTTTGAAGCAGATCTCGTGAGGGTCTGATCCGGTTAGGGTTTTGATTGCTTCCGATCGTTTAAGGGAGCTTCTATCCAAGGTATTTTCATCGGATTCTCGATACCTATTTGTGGTTTTTGCATTTATTCGATCCCCATGAGGAGGGTTTTCCCCAGAAGGGTTGTCGAGGTCTGTCAAAGTCCATCCTTCCTTTTCAAAATGGAAAATATTCTTGGTGACCCTGAGCAAGCCTAGGTGGAGGAAAGGTTGATGGATGAGTGGTTGGAAACATTAGGTGTCATCAAACCGAATGAAGATTATCGGGCCATGATAAGGGCATGTGATATTGCTCGAGGACTAGACAACACAATATGTGTTTTGGGGGATATTGGTTTCTATATACTGGCTCTTGTCGTCTAAGAACTTCATGATGTTGGTACGTTTAAAGGGAAAAAAGTTCTAGAAGAGCTCTCAACAGAGGCGATCATGAATTATTTATCTAACTCTCAATTGTCAAGTGGTCTTGAGAAATCCTAAGCACATGGTGTGAAGAGCGATGAGAAGTTGAGGGGACAGGCTTCGAACTTGGGAAGCGGTTTTCACAAGAAAGCTAGGAAGTATAAATCTCAGTTGAGGATTTTGAAAATGACTTTGGGTCGGACATTGGGCTGGAGTATATGGTAGAATTCCACATGACAGTCTTGGTGGGTAAAATTAGCTATTGAGCCATGAAAACCTTGGTGGGTAAAATTAGCTATTAAGCCATGAAGAGCAGTGAAATCAAAAGCTGGTTCTCCAGAGCTTGGGGTCCGATTTTGGATTACAGACCCACCATCTTTGTTCTTCCAAAAGGCTCGTACGGGTTCAAATTTAGGAAAGAGGAGCATGCAACATATATCCTTCGCAAGATTTGGCTCAAAGATAATGACAACCTTATGTTAAAGCGCTGGCAAACTGGGTTTGATCTAGAGACCGAAAATATCAAATATAGGCATTTGTGGGTTCTTATGGGGATCCCTTTGGCTATGTGGAATATGGAGGCTTTTGAAGCAGTTGGAAATAATATGGGGTGGTTTTTGCATGTGGGGGAGGATGCTGTCAAGGGTATGGACAAGAGGGTTTCCATCTATATGCTTGTTGAAATGGATATTTCTCTAGGGCTGGTGGAAAAACTGGAGATTGAGTGGCGAGGGGGATATTATCAATAGGTGGTGGATTATTGGGGCATCCCTTTCAGACATTCTAGATGTAATGAGGTCGGGTATCTTGAGAAACAATGTAGGGGTTCGTCTTCGACTTTTGACAGGGATGACTCCGGGGAGGCGAGTCTGGTTTGGTCCTATGATGATAGCTGTGAGAAGGACTTGGAGGTTACAGACAGGTTAGATGGCTATTCAAATCATGTCACCATTCTGGGATCCTCCTTTGCTGGGTTGCGCATCTTTGGTAAGCTACAGAACTATGACCCTAATTTTCTCATCCCTAAATGAAATGGAAAAAGACTTTGTAAAAAATTTAGAATTAAAGGGTGATTTTATGGAGGGTGAGGTTCTTGAAAGGGATAATTTATCTTCTTTGGGTGCATCCTTAATGGGTAAGAAGGAGTCTGATCCTTGTCAGTTGCATGTCTTCTCAAGGAAGGATAAATATGAATCAAATCATGCCCCCCTTCTCAAAGGTGGGGTCGACCAGCTTGGAGAAAAGTTTAGACCTCTGCTCTGGCTCATTATCGGATGGTAAATCTATGTCAGATCTTCATTTGGGAATATAGTTTTTGTGAGGGGGGATGATAGGGTTAATTGTATAGTGAGGGGGGATGATAGGGTTAATTGTATAGTGGAGGGGGATGGTGTGGTTTGGGGATGTAGGGTGGTGGGTCTGTCGGGTTCCTATGTTAATGGGATTACTCTCTCTAGTGGCAAACCTTTAGTCCACATTCCATTCTACTGTGAAATAGAAAAAAAGATTTTGTTGCAGTCTTTCATTGGAAATGTGCCAATTTCATTGGGCCCATAATTGGGTCCGAGGTTTGAGAAAGGTGAAGAAGTCATGTCTCCTTGTCATCCTAACATGAATAACAACAAAAGTGCCAAGCTCAGGGGCATACAACCTGACTTCTATCCCCTAAAAATGAGAAGTGCCACGAAGGAACAATCGAGGATGAATGGGAAAAAATATGGTTTGGTTAAAGATTACCTTAGTTTTTCATCTCCTCAAGATACAAGGGCTCTTAGAGAATTCAAATCCCTATCCAGGGTTAAAAGATTATTTGTCTCTCTTTGAATGTGAGGGGAGTAGGGGCCTTCCCAAGTACCTTTCCCTTAAACGGTTACTAGAGAAGACACATCCTGACATTGTCCTTCTTCATGAGACTATCATAGTGGGAGAAAAAGCTAGGAAGTTTTTTTCTAAACTCAAGCAAGACTAGGAAGTTTGTACTATAGATGCAGAGGTTCTCTTTGGTGGCCTTCTTTTGGCCTGGGATCCTCTAAAGGCTCATTTTTCTCCTTTCAAGATCTCAAACGATATTATGCTTTGTGGGAAGATTGTGGGCCCTAAGTATGAGTTGAATATAATAAATTGCTACAATCCTTAACAAGATCGTAGGCTTTTCTAGGACCGTGTGATCTTGGAGGAGATATTAAATCTCCCAAATTTGATTTTGGCAGTGGATCTAAATCTCACAATGGCTGCTACTTCAATATGGGGTCAGCGATCTAAAACTGAACTGTTGGGAACTTTTTTCTTTGACATTTTCTCCTAGGTCGGGTTGATAGATGGGGAACCTATTACCTTGGTTCCCACGTGGAGAAAAGGTAGAGAGGGTGTAGATGGTGTTGCAAAGTGACTATATCGGGTTTTGGTGTCAGAATCTCTCACTGAATCCTTATTTAAGTATCCATTGTGGGTTGATCCTTCTAATATTTATGATCATTGTCCGGTTTTATTACAATCTGATATTGGCGGAAACATAAATCCTATTCCTTTTAAATTTAACCATGCATGGTTAAAGGAACATGCCTTTAAGGACTTGGTCCATGATGAATGGATGAAAATGGATGTACGGGATGATCCCTCGACAATAAATAAGTTGGTTCATAACTAAAACTTTTAAAAGGGGTCATCTCAAAGTGGGACCGTGTCAAAAAGAAGTCCATGAAGGAATATTTGATTAAGTTAGAGGGGGATATTGAGTATATCATCTCTTCAAACTCATTAGGAATTTTATCAGCCCAGGAACAACTTGTTATGATTGATTTGGAGCAAAGGAAACTAAACCTCCTCAAAATGGAGGAAGAGGCTTGGCACTTGAAGAGCCAAGTGATCTGGATACCTTTTGGGGATTTGAAGACATTTTTTTCACAAGTTTGCGGAAAATAAACGTAATCAAAACTTCATTTGGGAATTAAAGGATAGAGTCGGTGATATAATATCAGATCATTCGTCAATACAAAAGGAAGTTGTATTTCATTTTATGGACTTGTATCAGGAATCAAAGTCATCATCCTTGGTTGAACAATTTAAGGTCATTAAGGAATACCCTCCTTTTTTCAGAGGCAGAGGGTAATAATGTGTATGGCCTAGTTTCACTTGAAGAGGTGGAGAAAGTCCTAAAGAGGTTTGCGAGATCAAAGAGCCCAGGACTTGACAAATGGTCAATGGAATTATTTATGGAATTTTTTGACATCATGGGTCAGACATTCTAGAAGCGATGGAGGAATCTAGGATCACTTGTAAGATCTCACGTACTATGAATTCCACGTTCATAGCACTCATTCCAAAATGCTCTTATCCTTATGATTTCAATGAATTTAGGCCTATATCACTAGGTACCATGGTTTACAAAATTATTGCTAAGATCATTGCTTAGAGGATAAAGCCAATATTATCCAAGTTTATCTCAATGGAACAATTTGGCTTCTTGGAAATTCATCAAATCCTTGATGCTATTGGTGTAGTGCAAGATATTTTCTATAGTATTAAATCCAAGCATCTGAAGGTTTTGATTCTTTAGCTAGATCTAGTAAAATCATATGACCGAGTGGACTAGACCTTTTTAAGGTTAATTTTGATCCAAATTGGCATTCCGAGGGAAGCCACCAGGTGTATTATGGCTTGTATTTCATCGGTAATTTTTTTTGTTTTGATGAACGGTGCTCCAACGGATTTCTTCAAGGGTTCGAGAGGGCTCCTTATCTTCATTGTTATTTCTCCTTGTAATTGAAGGATTGAGGATATTGATCATTAAATCTAAGGCTGAAGGGTCATTGAAGGGAATTAAAGTTTCTGCTCAAATTTTCTTAACTCATCTACTATTTGTAGATGATGTTATGCTCTTTTGGTGCAAGACTTTAATGGAATGGAAGGTTTTAAAGAGCATCCTAGATGTTTTCTGCAACACCTCGGGTATGATAATCAGTGCTACGAGATTAATCCATTCATTCTCTTTCAAATCTAATTTGGTCATATTTTGATCACCTAGACCTTTGGCAATAATTGTTTCAGATAACATTCTTCAAGCTTGAGATGCAACCATTCTAGGAGTAATGTCCTTTCCTTCAAAAAATCCCTTTATTATGAGCAAACTGGATTTTATAGCATGTAAAGTAGGGGATGGCCTTCCAGATTCTTTTGATGAGGGGTTTGTTGTAAAGGGATCTGGGATATCATCTGTGCCATGTAGGGAACATCCCTTGCTAGGATTTTTAATCTTAGGTTGTATTTTCAAGTCAACAACCATATAGCCCCAAGTTGAGAAGGTGAATTTGCACTCCATAAAGAGGTGACTTGTGGTTTCTTCTGTATTCCTACATAGGTGACATATGGAAGGACCTTTGACGCCTCTCTTTTGGAGGTTCTTAGATGTTAGTATTTTTTAATGCGCTTCCAACCAATTGAAGAATTTAATTTTGGGGATAGCCTCACTTTTGATTTATTTCCTAATAGTAGTTTTTTGGACAGTTCTTTTGTTTTCTAGTTGTATTTTATATCCTGCATTGACTGAGTACTTTGTGTAGCTATGGGTCTTGTAGATCTTTGTGGAGTGGAGCTTTTCCTATCAGGAGTTGAGTACATGCTTTCCATTTTTCCTGAAGATGGTTTGGAACGTTTTCCATTCTCCATCCTTCCCATGTAGACTTCTTAATGTCCCAATCAACTATGTCAGATAGATCGTTATATCCTTTTTCTTCTGTCCTATCTTTGAGGTCTTTCATCTCCTCTATGGTGGCCATGGGGGTACCCCAAGATACTATCATTCTAAATTTTGATCTTTTCTCCACTTTCAGGGATCCAACTTATATTATTTTTAATTCGTGTGAGACCAGAGATGTAGAGTTTCCAAGTTGGAGAGCTTTGCTTATCTTCAATTTGTTTATTAAGACACCTAGTCCTTGGTCCTTTTAGATAATTTTTCCTAAGGGTTTCTTTCCACTATAAATTTTTATTAGAGATTAACCTCCTAGAGATTTTACTCCCATTGGTTTATTCATAAGAGAGGAATATTTATTTCAAGGCCCCCCATTTAATTTAGGGAAGTGATTGTGTCCGAGTTGACCAGATGAAATGTCTTCCCTACGTTCTTTCCTCCCTACCAAATAAATTTTCTTATCATAGAACTCATTTACTAAATTATGCTCACAAGGGACAACATTGAGGAGCATTGGTATAAGGTAAAATCCGAGAGGATTGCCTTTATGATTCTTCCTGTAGGGTTCAACCATATAACCCCCCATTGACTCAGTCTTTTCTTGATTCTATCAATCACTTCAAGCCAATTCTCAACTTTGGCACTCCCCCAAAAATAGGTATCCCTATATATTTGAAAGAGTGCCAATTAAGTTCAAATGAGAATTCTAGAATACCAACAAGTTACGAATGAGAACCGTAGAGATGTTCAATCCATATATCCATATTTTTTTCTTCTTTATGCATCCCCCAATCATAATAGTGAATATGTTCAATTTCAGTTTAGTTAAATTGGTTGTTATCCATACATAAATACAATATAAATAGCTATAGATAAAACTATTTATATGTTGTTTAATCTTATAGGTGTTGCTCTTTGCAAGTTAAGTAATTCTAAAATCTTTCTTTTAATCAACATTATCGTTGTTAACTTATAACCTCACGGATTTTTATCGATACTCTTCATTTGCATGACGTTTAATTAATTTGTGAAGGTAAATGTATGATAGGAAGGATAACTCTCTCGCAATATCTAGTGCATATATTTAATCTTACTTATTAGTGAAGGTAAAGGTATGATAAGAAGGATAACTAAAGTATCCATATGTATGGAGATGAACTCTACAGGATAAGTTGATATTTTAAAGAAAAGACATTAAAAGAACTTACCAATTTATTTTGGAAATATAGTTTTTTTTGCCTAGGAGATTTGCATAAGTCCCGTCTATTGTGAAATCTTATTTAAAATGTAGAATAAGATTAAAAAAAGATTTTTTTTAATAAAAATTAAATATATAAATATACCCGGATGCGGGTGTACTCTTGACAGCTGGACAACATGCAAGTGAGGAGCCTCGACCTAGGATCCCATGACGTGGACTCTCTCTCAGCATGCATTAATCCCTCGACAGTTGAGGGTGATGGCTCATTCAGGCCATTTCAGTTTGACGTCCCCTCAACTACTGGAGGGACGCGAATTTGGTACCTGGTTCATTTACTTCGGCTCCTTGAATGTTGATATGGTGTGTGTGGGAATTTGGAACCTCTAGAGGGGTTAGCTAAGGGAGGATGATGAGCGCCACCCTTCCATCATTCCTTGTCTCCTTGTTTGCAGGAGGTTGAATTGCTCTGTGCTCTATAGTATTGGGTTGTGGTAGTTGGTTTTGTTTCACTCTATGCTCTCAGCACTTCCCCCCTCTTTGATGTTTCAGAAATGTGGTTCTCCTCGCTGGGGTAGTGGGAGTAGGGGTAGGAACTAACACAACCCTTCTACCGTGACTAAGGAAGGCTACGACATGGGGGTCTCTTTGCCGGTCCAAGTTCTCATTGACGACTGGGAAGCTCGCTTAGTCTCAAAGCACTTGGATTTTGGGAGAGGTGGATAGAAAATTAACCATTATTGGCTCATTAAGAACATGATGGGTACGCTTATGGAGGATATGATAAGAAATTGGAGCTCTGCAAAGGACTATGTGCTTGCTACCAGAGCTAAGCTCATTGATGTGAATGATCGGCTTGTGATTTCGGATGCCACCTTCTCTTGGAAGCACCTTGATGTTGGTCGTCGTGGCTTGGACAACGTCGAGGTAGGAAGTGGCGGTGCTACTTGTGAAAATTCAGATGGAAAGAACGTGCTCTCGGATGGGCTCTTGACACCTTCAACTTAATTCCCTACACCTTCTACTGTAGGACCTCTTCCCAACAAAAGAGTCTGGAATCCTGTGGAGCCTGATTCCATGGTACCTCGCAAGGCTACGCCTCTTCCTGTCAAGCTGCCAGAGTCTTCTCCTGACGATGCCTTCCAGGGTGGACGCCCTATTCTGGAGGAAGTTCCACCCGAGTAGCTTGTCAATGAAGAACTCAACGCTAGCTTCGTCTCCCACTGGTTCTCTTTGTTTTTTCCATCTTTTATGTTATCAAATGTTCAGTTTTTTTTACAGAAGTTAGATATGTATAGTTTAAAGTGTGATCATAAAAATATGGCTCGGTTTCCCTCTCAAGGGCGGGCTTTATTTTGGGTATGAAAGAGTCATATTAAGATCTTTGACATATTGGGATGGTGGCTTCACTGTCTCAAGCCGCCCTAGGTGCCCACTAGCTATGTAATTTTTCTCCTTTCTGATCAATACAATTTGCAGACTTACAAATATATATATATATAATATTAAATTTGTTAATCCCATAAATAAAATATAATTTCTATTTAATCTCTTAAAAGAAAAAATCACTCAAAAACATTCTCACATTCTAAATGGAGATCGTCCAAGTTCCAACCAACTCATCCTTGCTCACTATCTTTGTTGTATTCAATTTATAGTTTGCAAGTATGTTTGCTTACTATTTTAGTTGTATTCAATTTAGAGTTTCTATGTTTATCTAATTAGTAAACCAAAACTAGTTTTAGACTTTTGAAATTAGATTGTGGTCAATTCATAACAAGGAAAAAATTATATTCATATTTTTGTTCCTGGGATTGTTTTGCAAGCGTTTGCAAACATTTATTTACATATACAAGCTATGCTTGGATTTTAAGATATTGAACAACTTTATCATAGTGATAAGCGAAATTCTATAATTACCTTTTCACTCAATCTTGATAGGTTCCCATTGTTAGATATTTAATAGCTTTATCATATCCATGATAAGAAAAATTATGGAATTACCTTTAACACTTACCATTCATAAAGATACAAGTAATAAGTACCTTTTCATCCAATTTTGATGGGTTCCCATTGTCCAATTTTAAATAGCTTTATCGTATCCATGATAAGCAAAATAATGGAATTACTTTTCACACTTACAAGTCATAAAAATACAAGTAATAAGTACCTTTTCACCCAATCTTGATTGGTTCCCATTGCCCAATCACTACTACATCGAGGGGGGTTTGAGACAATTTTTGTGTCAATTGTCTTAACTTGAGACAAAAAAAAGTTATGTATTGTCTTAAATATTGTCTTTAAGTGAGTGTCTTAAATTATTGTCTCTCTAGAGACAATATAAAATATGTCAATTGCAAACTGTATTGTCTCTATAAAAAATCAAATTTTCTTAAATTGAGACAAAATTTGTGTCAATTGTCTTAACTTGAGACAAAAAAAAGTTATATATTGTCTCAAATATTGTCTTTAAATGAATGTCTTAAATTGAGACAATATGAAATTTTATCTTTGCAAACAATATAGAATGCATTCTTTTTACTTGTCTATAAATATATTCTTGGCTATAGAGTGAAATCACCATAAAAAATATTTTCTTACAGCTAAAATATAGGGCATGTGCAAGCTAATGAGGGTCACTTTTGGTGCGTTAGATGCAATAGAAAACTGAAAAATTAGGCATCCCTCAACTTACTTGGATTTTTTGAGATACTTACGCAATATATCTTGCATTGAGTAAAAACGATGAAATGTAGGAAATTGAATCACGTTTCCGAATATATAACTTTTATGTATTAAAAATTTGCATAGGTATTTCAAGTTTCATGTTTTCTAACAGTCACTTTTTATTTTTTTGGAAAATGATAAGGTATATGTTTTTGTGGGTGCATCCTTTCAATGCCTAAATGACAGTTTCGGGATACAAAAATCGGTAGACATATATAGAACCCGTAGAACTAGTGCAGTGCTATTTTTCCAAAATTAAATGTTTAACTTTTATTTATTTTTTAATTATGTAAGTGATCAAACCTCGAGAACGGTACGTCAAATGTGGGTGCAGCCTTTGAAGGTATTAATGTAGTTATTTTGACTTGGATTTTTTGCCGCATGTAGAGGTCGGTGTCCTCTAGTGCAACATACCAGTTTTTTTTAAAATGGTTGTGAAATGAAAAAGTTACGGAATAAACACTAACAATATTTTTTTTGACCAACGGAGTGATGACACAAGAAAATTAGGAAATAAATAGAAAATATCAATATTTTTTTTTTAAAATTACATATTTTGAATCTGCATAAAAAATTCTATCTAACCCTAAAATTTCGTCCCTAATGGTTAGGTGTGTCATGCTGTAAAGAGCGGTGGAAAACAGGCATATTCAGAAAAATACTGAAAATGTCAAATTAGCTATGGTCTAAAAATTCCTTAGCACAGGTTTGGTAAGTCCGAACCAGCCACATAGGACAGTGGCTGACACGTGGGCATGGGAGGAGCGGGTGATTAGGTGCTCAGGAACGCGCGCGCGTTATGTTTAAATTCAAATAATTTGTGCGCGTTATATTTAAATTCAAATTTTAGTGTTTTGGCGCTCAATGTTATAAGCAATGCACTAGCGTTATGCGTGTACATAACGCGCACAGCGTTATGGGATTAAATAACGTGCGCGCATTATAATCTTCACA